>CM076580.1:155504129-155933576 GCA_034641835.2 Pinus albicaulis
TTTTTACTGATCTAGGGCCCACAATATTCTCTTCATCTACGGATCTTCAAATCTTCCACCTAACAATGGTTTGAGTCCTCTCAAAATCATTGTTCTTGTGTATCGACAATTTGATATTTGTTGTCCAATCCATGAAAAAATCTAAACTACTCCTCTTATCATCCTTCTAACAATCTGTAGATGACTGAACTAGGGTTATAAATTAGCCACTAACAGACCATTGACTAATTTTTTATAGGTTGCTTTAGATCTTTGTCTAAAACTCTCTGGATAGTCCACCAAAATCAATTCCTCTGCATGTCAATCCATTATTCATATGGCACATTTATTCTGCATGCTCAATCTTATGCTCAGGTTCCACCCTCCTTTGGATCTGCTATCTCCACACATACTGAATCTTCAAACCATCTTCCATATCCGCGGTCTATATTGCAAAAATAAACCTCGCTCTAAGGGTCACAATCGTTCTTCTTCTACACAAATTTGTCACAGTCTTAAGGGCATACCTTATGAACTAAACATGCTAGGAAATTGTCCTTACTAGGGTTAAAGAAAAAAAATTGGTGATGTTTGGATGGGTGCTAATTTGTAGGGTTTTCCATTTTTATAATTTTCTTTGTTGTGCTTTCTACCATGCTACCTAGTTGCTTCCCTGTTGCCCTAGCATTTTAACTTTTTCGATGTCTATCTCTCTATTGTTTCTTGCCCCATTTGAAATATCATCCTTATTTGGTAGGTGTTTTCTTCAATATAGTGTGAATATTTTTCCATCACACAGCTTCTGTGGCATTTGTCTACGCAAATAGCTTGTAAGGCCCATTCATCAGGGTATTTGATGAGATGAAATGATTATTGATGATCACCAACTAATGATACTTGCAAAGATTTACCCTAACAATTCTACAGTTTTCCTGTGCCAACAATTATACAACATTTTAACCTCATGAACTAGTCTCCTCTGTTCTCTTAGCTGATGCTATAAGCACTTATTGTTGTTGTCAAAGCTTTTACTCTCTAGTCCCATTGGGTTATTTCAGTTATTTGTGGACATTGATCTATTTTCATTTCATTTCTTCAAATTTTTTGACTATTATGTGTTACCTTTGGCCAGTGACTTCTTTCTTACCTATGCTTTTTCTACATAAGCATTCCAACCAGCCAGAGCAGCAGGGGCAGTAGGAGCCACTCAGTCCAGCCAAAGCCCAGCAGGGGCAGCGCAGAGGCAGCGGGAGCCATGCAGGGCTGATGCAGGCCCAGTCAGGGCAGCGCAGGGGAAATGTAAGCCCTTTAGGTGTGACATATACCCTTACTGAGAAACGCAGAGGTCGACATAGGCTAGTCAGGCTGACGTAGAGGGATTTATAGCAGCGTATTACTGCCATTTTTATTTCTTTGTTGGGTGAACTAGTTTTGGTGCCTAGGATTGTTGTACTTAGATTCTGCATAATAATGAAAACCATCTAGAGCTAGCTGCACCGGTTATACCACATTGGGTTTTTTCTGGGGAAATTTGTCCAGAAAATCCATGTGCCACTTTGTCTATGAGCATGTTATTCAATATTTGATCTGTATGTGTAGGTTGCTAGTTGTATTTACTATTTACTTCACTAATTTATTAAATATTTCATAAATTAACTTGTAACTTAATTCAAGTAGGAGAATTAGATCAAGATATTGCAGTAGGGTTTCTTAGATTAAGAAATTTTCACATTCCCTAGGTCTAGCCCCATTAGGTCACCTAGGGAAAAAATTTCCCAGGAATATAGCTAGAGGAAAACTTCTATCTCCTAGAGGCAACTGCGTTGTTGGGTGCCCTCACTCTCCTCGGAACTTGGGCCAATTCCGATGGTGGAATCTCCGGATACCTCAAGCCCTAGCTCTAGGGTCAAGTTTTTCCTAGGTGGTCCCAAGGATATAACCTAGTAGGATCAATTTGACCTATCGAAGTAAAAACTCTTATCTGATCCTTTCCCCTCACCTTGTCCAGGATAGGAACATCATTGGTTGCTAAATTCCATCCCTGAACCTAGGCTGGGTCCACTTGGCCTCGTGTGGTCCCATTTGGTGTTAAAGGCCTTTCATCAAGGACAATTTGGGAATCCAAGTTCCCAAAGGATTTTAGGGATTGAGAACTTCCTTCATAAGTCTTTTTCTTCTCCCTCAACCCTTCAATCCCCCTCCTCTCTCCCTAGAATATAAATTCACTTGCTTAAAAGGAAAGCAAGTCCCACTCTTTATTTTATCTTAGGGAAAGGGTTTCGAGGGTCACTTCCCACCTATTCATTGACCTATACTCTACAAGTGACTTCCTAAACTACCGAGACTCCACCCATCGGTGAAATTCTGTGAAGAGCACAGAGCCTTAGTTGTGGTGACAATGGGCTAAGCCTCCATCATTTCCCTTGTCCTAGCAGTTGCCCTCTTAGGAACCCCTTTTAGGTCCACTACTAGTTTGAGTGGTAACAAGTTGTTCACAATTCCATTTGTGAACAACTCTTTGGTATGCCCACTTTTGCCATTTTACAGCTCCAATATGAGAAATCCAGGGCTATGGAGGCTGCCCTTCTTCTCTCTGAATCAATCCTCTACCATATAGTGAACTAGGGCTAGTTGGTTGGCCCACTTGACTGTTACTTTAGTCCTTCAAAGTCTGCACATCCTTAGGCCCTATACACCTACCCTTCTACCAATTTTATTGTCCTTCACCAAAACAATAGTCAGGGCTCTTCTTTGACAATAACCTAACAACCCTCCAACTGTACTTGGACTACCATCAATCTGCCCAACCACAGTCAATTCTTTTTACTGATCTGGGGCCCACAATATTGTCTTCATCTAGGGCTCTTCAAATTTTCCACCTAACAATGGTTTGAGTCCTCTCAAGATCATTGTTCTTGTTTATAGATAATTTTATCTTTGTTGTCCAATCTATGAATAGATATGAACTACTCCTCTTATCATACTTCTAACAATCTATAGATGACTAAACTAGGGTTTCAAATCAGCCACTAACAGTCCATTTACTAATTTTTTATAGGTTTCTTCAGATATTTGTCTAAAACCCCATGGAAATTCCACCAAAATAAACTCCTCTGCATGTCAATCCATTCTTCATATGGCACATTTCTTCTGCATGCGCAATCTTCTGCTCAGGTTCCACCCTCCTTTGGATCTATTGTCTCCACACATACTAAATCTACAAACCATCTTCCATATCTGCGGTCTTTATTTCAGAAATAAACCTCGCTCTAAGGGTCACAACCCGTCTTCTTCTACGCAAATTTTTCATAGTCTTAAGGGCATACCTTATGAACTAAACATGCTAGGAAACTATCCTAACTATGGCATTATAATTATGTACTTCTAATTTTTGTAGAACAAACCCTATCCACACATAGAAAAAACAAGACTCTTGCCTCCATAAGGGAATCGACCTAGCTCATATGGATCCATAGATTCTGGGCATTTCTTTGATTGAATCTTGACATGAACTTTAGATCTCAATGTCAACCCTCAAACTAGGGTTAAATCAGTCAATATTATGCCTGCGTCTACTTCTGTTATGGCTCTAAATTATAGTGCAAGCCATCCTCCATTTATGTTGTTCTTTATCATAGACCTTGCCACCTACTAACCACCACAAGGTAGGATGGTATCAACCCTCTCTTCTATTTCAGGTAGAAAATATAACCAATGGGGTTCAATCTAATCTTGTAATATACTAAAACAAGATACTGGATCCTTCCTACAATTTGTGGAAACAAAGAAGCTTGTTGGCGGAAAGTCAGGTCTCGCGGGCAAGACCCAGGTTCAAAGGGTTGTGGCCAACAAGGGGTCCGGTGTAGTCTAGTAACACGCCGGCATTTTCACCCTGCTCTAGGAGAGCAGCGCGTCTCACCCGAGGCGTGTCGCGACCACATGCATAAGGGGATGAGATCACTGGTAAGGAATAATCCCGCAACCAAAGAAAGAAATTGCATCCATCATATATATCAAGTTACACATGCAAGATCACTAATTAAGTATTCAGACAGTCGCAACTTAAAATTTTTAAAGCAGTGTAAACACATCACACCACATAAACAACACATAGAGACAGCAATCCTTCCTTATATTATTCTTCTGGCTGAATACATGATTACATAGCTTTCTTCTCTGATAACTCACAAGTCAGATACAGATGGGCCTGAGAACAGAAGGGAAAAACATAGAAAGTAGGAACCCATGGAGAGAACAGGTCTGATTCTTCCGCGGCTGCTCTCGCATCCGTTCAACCCTCAACAATAATAGCAACAACAACCAATCAACCAACTAACTCCCTTCTTCAGCCGGGTGATCGCCTTTTATTCACCCGCTCGTCGCGACTGGCGGCTTCTCTGTGTCTTCACTCTGGCTTTTCCCGACTTCTCTTCTGATGTCTGCCTGTTCCACTTTTTGTTTTCTGCTGTATTTCTTTCATCTGTACTTATCTCTGTTCAATCTCCAGTTATCAATTTCTTCCGCGCCACCTTGGTAGCTCCGCAACTCCTGGTCGCTGCGGCGCGGTCGCGTTAGCTATGTGTATTTCTTCCGCAACTCAAAAAGAGTCCAAGTTCAAAATGTCTAGGCCGAATATTCAAAACTTAAACAAAAACAAGGGCCCCAACAGGCCCCGACCACAATCCTTTGACTCGTCCGCGAGTCAATCGCAAATGACAGTCTCTACCTCCATACCCTTGCTGGCCTCCGCGCCCTGTTCTGCTGTTCCTTCTTCCGCTGCCCTTTCCTGCTGTGCTCCGCCACCTGCTGGTTCAAACAAGGGCCCCAACTCCGGGACCCGGCGGAGTGCTGAATCTCGAAGCTCTGTGAAAGTCGCCACTGCTTGCTGCCATTCCTACATAAGCAGGTCGGCATCTTGAGCAATTCGGTTAGCGGCGGCTTCGTCTATGGGCGTCGGGGCAGCCCCGAACAATGTGGCGAGTTGGGACTCGGCATTGGCATCCAGCTGATGCATCGCATCGGCATGGGTGCGAAGGGGCGGCCGCATCTCCCGGAGAATGTGCTTAGCCGCTGCTGATTCGGCCTCAGTCATCTGCATGTGAAGTTCCAGCTCGTCCGACTGGGGGTAGAGCTGATCTAATCTTGCCGGGTCCGTGGTCGCCTGAATTTCGCTGGAGATTTGTTGCAGCTGAGCAGCAATGGGCTGCGTTTTGACTGTCAGTGCGAGGGATCACTCCTGCAAACTGCGTAAAAGGGCAGAAGCCGCAGCTGTCGTGGAATGGAGAGTTTCTTGTAGATTAACTGCCTGCGCCTGTTTGGCAGTTACCTATCCTGAATAGTCAGTGGGTGGATCTGGAAGGGTAGGCCGTGCGGCTAACGCTGCTTGTAACTCCTGGTTCTCTCTTCAAATGGTGGTGAAAACGTCCCCGAGCTGGCGAGCCTGTAAAGCTATACTGTCCTCTTCTATGCGAGCAGGGAGTGGGGCATTGTGAGCCCGTGCCTCCGGCCAGACGCTGGAGAGCGCCTGATTAACAATGTTGGCCTGCTCCTGGAGGTAGGCCTTCTCCTGCAGCAGCTGATTGCGCTGTTCAGTAAGCGCCGTGATCTGATTCCGCTGCTCGGTGCACCGCCGCTGTAGCTCCGTGTGAATCTGCTCGGCCTTGATGGCCGCCCGCTGAATGAGCAGATATAGCTGTGCTGGACTCAGTTGTTCTGCATTTTTTGTGCTAGGTGCACCCTGCTCGGGCGTCTGTTCCTGTAAAGATTGGCCCATGGCCGCTGCTCTGCCTGAAGTCTCTGGAGGGTGGACCAACGTCTGCTGTTGCACCGAAGTGGCCATATCAGGCTCTGGCCGGTCCTGCTGCGTGGTTTGATATGTGGAAGGGGCGGCTGAATCAACCCCAACTCTGGCTGGCTGGACAGATATAGTGGCAAGGGGATCCCGGGATGTGGCCACGGGGTCAACAGGTGGTACCACAGCTGCAGTACTGGAGGTGACCTCCGCCCCGTGGTCACCGCCGAAGAGTTCCCGGATCAAAGAATCGGACACAGTGGCTGATGAAGTGGACAGATTGGGGGAAGTGGCATGTGGTCTGCTGGTGGAGGGGGCGGTGGATGGAGTGAACGAGGTGGGAGGGAGACGAATGTTGAGGAAATCTGCTGGATCAATCAGCGGTTCCTCCGGAATCAGAGTAGCTGTGGGTGGTGTGACTGGTGGATCATCCTCCGTAAGGTCCACCACGGGATCTGTGGCCGTAGTGCGGGCCCTCTTGGATGGAGGTGGCCCGGTGGAATCGGGTTCGGGGCCCGGTTCACCCATTGTCGTGATGATGGGGGTGGCAGAAGTGAACAGGGAAGTGGGAATGGGGGAAGTGAGGGGGGCGGTGTTGGAGAGACCAAGGGACCGATTAATACGAAATTCATTAAAAGAAGGAAATATAGGGGCGCCACTAGAAAAAACCTGAGTTACCACGTTGAGTCTCCGGGCCTGGTCGTTGAAATGCTCGACGATGGGGACCAGCGATTCGGGCAGGGTCGCTGCGGTCCCCGTTGCATCTGTGGTCGTCTCCATCGCAACTTGGGAAGATCCCCCGGCACTGGTCGCGGCAGGCTGCTGTGCAGCCCGCATCCCATCAAAATTGTAGCGGAGGACTCCATCGCTAACGTGCTGGACAACCCCCGGCCATGTAGAAACCTCTCTGTGGAAGACATTATCATTCAGCTGGAAACGCAAGGGCGCCATATGAAACGTGTGGTGCGGTACACAAGTCGGCCGGATGAAAGTGTGGTTATGGCTGACGCCAAACCACACCTGTTCACTGTATTCATCCAACAGGTTCCGGGGTACCCGCTGCTGGGAAGCGACCACATCGATCATCATCCCATACCATTCTCGGAACGCCTCTGCGTTCACCTGCTTGCTGCTGGGGGCCATGGACACCTGCCAGGGGGAATATCTCATCGCGAGCGGTTGGCTCACGGTGAGCTCCGCCGGTGTCCGTATCGGGGGAAGATGCCATTTCCACATGGCGAATGCTAAGAGCAAGTACCCATAGATGAAACTGGTAGTCCGCCTGTAATTGTCTTCGCAAGCCGCGAAGAGTTCCTTCAACACAAACGCGCTCCAATTCAATCTGGCCCCCTTGACGCAGTGCTCTGCAATGGAAATTGTGTCCAAAGTGCACTCTCCCTTTGTGTAATGGCACATGGTCTTGCTAGCGATCAGGTAGCAAGCAAACCGGATTGCTGGTACATTTATCAAATCTATCTTGGCACCTTTGCCACCCCGGCGAGTGCCATACTTGGTGTAGAGGTCCGCATCAGCCGACTTCCGGGCGCGCTTGGAGGCTGTCTGCCCCGCAGAGGAGACATCTGCACCAGTTTGGCATAGCCCCGTAAGCCGACTAATGTCTGTTGCATGTATTGGAATTTCTTCGTTCAACCACAGGGACCCGTTCTGCACCCGACTGAGGAGGAACCGGGTACATTGCAGAACTGGTCCGGTGGTGCCGAAGACGGGAAGACTCCTCAAATTCATCAAAGTCGACTGCTGTAGGCCCCGGAATTCTTCCTTCATTCGACTGTTAGAGCTGCTCCCCGGCGTATAATGGTGTTCCATGAACGTCTGCCAATGGAGGTGAGGAAACTCAGCCGGGTCGGACAAGTTGGCGTCCATACAGGGTGCATTGTCGTACTTGCCGACCAGTGACTCAAGTCGGTGAATTCTGCGATCTATCGCTGGTTCAGGAACTGAGAGAACAGCTCTCGGCATCTTGGCGCGTCTCTGATAGACCTGGACGATTCGTCTGTAACTTCCTGCTAAGTGCTGAGTGCTCTGATACTGCGAATGCTCCGGAGTCGCTGAAACTTCCAAACTGAATTGGTCCGTCATCCCTGTGCTGATAGCCTTCATGCAAATTGGGCCATCTGCTGGCACGCGCGGGGTTGATGAGACTCCATAACGACAATTAATTCTTGCTATCTTTCTTGCCTGCGATAATCGTGCGATCAATCGCAGGCCTGTGTGTAATCTGACAGTTGCTGACGGCGTCATTGGGAGATGGGCGGACCCGACGGCGGAGAGAACTGCGGCTGATGGTAAATGATTACGGTATGATTACTGTCCATTAAGGGAATTTATGACCAAATCTGAGCTATCCTACGGACTGACGAAAGGACTGACGGTTATGACCTGGACTGACACTGGCACGAGGCTAGATCCTTCGTGCAGGACACGCTGGACTAGGAGCGGCGTCATGCTGGACTGGCGCGCCGCCACGCTGGACTGGCGTTGCGACACGCTGGACTGGCCCGCTCCGACCATAGTCGGTTGCGGGATGGAGACCGCAACTGACGGTTTATGGGACTGACTGCAAAGGAATGGAAAAGACTAACTACGCTCATCCCGGGTGCGGGAGAATTATTCAACTACGCTACTCTACGGGTTCTCTCGGTTGCGAGAGTTATTAATGAAAAATGAGAAGTACCTACTCCTGGTAGGGCTTCAGGCGTGCGCTATTCACCCATCCGGGAAGAACTGTGCCGTCCAACTGTGCCAATCGAACGGCTCCGGAGTCGCGGATTTCGATGACAAAGTACGGTCCCAGCCAATGCATCTGGAGCTTGCCTGGAAACTTCTGGAACCGGCTGTCATATAAGAGAACTTTTCCGCCAACTTGGAAAGCTTTAGTTTTGATGTGGCGGTCGTGCCATGCTTTCTGTCTGGCCTTCTGAACCTTCTGGTGGAATTCCGCAAGAAATCGAGCCTCATCCAGCTCCTGCAGCTCCTGGAGTCGTTCCTTCAGTGACGCATCTTCTGAGAAGTGAAGGGACGTTGCGATCAAAAGGCTGGGTACGGTGAACTCGGCGGGAATCACAGCTTCCCGACCATACACCAGCTGGAATGGCGTCTGGTTTGTCAAACGTTTTACCGTGGTCTGGTAAGCCCATAATGTCGCTGGTAGCCGCTCATCCCAATCATCCCGCTGAGCGTTGCAAATTTTCGTCAAGCCCTTTTCAAGAATCTTATTGAAAGATTCCACCGTACCATTGGCCTGCGGGTGGTATGGGCTGCTTTTATGATGCTGAATCATAAATGTGTCTAGTAGCGACTTGACCGTGGCATTAATGAAATGCGTGCCCTGATCGCTGGTCAAGCTTCGTGGGCAGCCAAAGCGGCTGATGATGTGTTCAAAGATGAACCGAGCAGCGGTCTCTGCCGAGCAGTCGCGTACCGCTGCTGCTTCAGCCCACCGTGTGAGATAATCCGTCGCGGTAATGATGTACCGGGCTTTGGAATGGCGAGCGATTGGTGCAATGGGGCCTACAAAATCAACAGCCCACTTCTCAAATGGCCGCAACACATGCACCGGGTGTAGCGGAAGCTCATCCCTGTGCGAAGGCCGTCCCGTCCTCTGACAAATATCGCAACGTTTCACATAGGCCTTACAGTCTGCATGCACCGTCGGCCACCATAGGCCAGCTTGAAGCACCTTCCTTGCGGTGGGTTTAGCACCCACGTGTCCTCCCGCAACACCGCTGTGACATTCCCACATCACCGCTTCCCGCTCATGGTCAAGAACACACCTGCGCAACACCTCATCCAGGCCCAGTTTGTACAGCTGCCCTGCGATCAATTGATAATCGGCCGCCCGGACAACCAAGTGGCGTTTCTGAAGCGGGGTGTAATCCTCAGGGCACTGTCCTGTGGTCAGATACGTGGCAATGTCAGCCAGGTAGTCTGGGACTGCTTCAACTCGAAATAGATCAGCATCCGGAAGCTGATCATCCAACGGACCTTCGTTTTCCCCCGACTCCAACCTGGATAAATGATCGGGACCAACGTTCAACCTGCCAGGCTTGACAATCACATCGAACGTGAACTCCTGAAAGAGTAGAAGCCATCGGCAGATTCTCCCTTCCAACACAGGCTTATTGACCAGATATTTTAATGCCGAATGGTCCGTAAAAAATGTAAATTTACCGCCCAGAAGGTAGTGGCGGAACTTCTGGAGAGAGTACACCATCGCCAACGCCTCCCGCTCGGTCGTGGTGTAATTCTTCTCCGCATTAGATAACCGTCGGCTTGCGAAGTATACCGGGTGGTCAACTGTCGTTTCCCCGGGTTGCGCTAATACGGCGCCAAGTGCAATCCCGGACGCATCAATGTGCACATGGAACTGCTTATCCCAGTTTGGATGAACGAGAATGGGTGCCGTCGCCAATTTCTCTTTTAACGCGTCCAGTGCCTTCCTGCACTCTGCTGTCCATTCAAAAGTTTCCGACTTCCGCAAAAGTTTCTCCAAAGGGGCAGTGATTTTGGCGTAGTTGCGGATAAAACGCCTGTAGTATCCAGTGTGCCCGAGCAATGCCCGCAACTGCTTCACGTTCTCGGGGGCCTCCATGTGGACAATAACCGCGACCTTGGCGGGATCAACGCAGACCCCTTTCTTACACACCACGTGACCCAAGAGTGTGCCGAATGGTACTGCAAAAATACATTTCTTCAAATTCAAGGAAATCTGCAGCTGGCGACACCGATCGAACATAACACGCAACAGGGAGGCGTGTTTCTTCAGCAGGCTGTAAACGGTCCAATCATCCATATAGACTTCCAGGAACTTGTGAATGTACTCCCGGAAAGCAGCAATGACAATCCGGGAAAACACAGCCGGTGCGTTCTTCAGACCAAACGGCATAACGTGGTATGCGAATGATCCCCACTCCGTTGTGAATGTTGTCTTCGCCTTGTCTTCCTCGGCGATGCGCACCTGATGGTAGCCCGAAAACCCATCAGTGAAGGAATAAGCTTCGTTTCCCGCGACATGATCTAGAACTTCATTGCTGAAGGGAGTAGGAAACGGATCGTGAATACAAGCATTATTCAAACTCCGATAATCTACGCAGACACGGATTTCCGCTTTGTCCTTCTTGTTCTGGATGACAATGGGACTTACCCACTCGGCTTCTTCTACTGGAAAGATGAGACCCGCAGCCAGCATCTTGTCGATCTCCATCTTGACCTTCTCTTTGATACGTGGATTCAACCGGTAGGGTCGGTGCTTCACCGGCCTGGCTCCCGGTTTCAGTGTGATGCGCATCTCGCCCAAATCCCCTTTGATCCCCTTCAGGTCCGCAACTGATGACGGAAATAGATCTTCATACTCCCGGAGGAGGCTGAAAATTTCTCTGGTCGTCTCCTCGTCCCAGTAATCTCCCACGGTTGCCAGCTTAGGTTTCTCCTCCGTTCCAATGTTCAGCTTCTTTGTCTTTAGGGGCTGCAAATGGACTCCTTCTGTCGTCGGCTCGTCACGGACACTCCGCTCGCCCTCCTTCTCGTCAAAATAGAGATGCCTCAGGTCCTCCAAACTATCGTCCCCCGGTTCGCCGTCAATCCGTTGGCAAACCAATTCGCTCTTGACCCCGGAGCGTGACGCCACCGGGCTCTCATCGGGCTCGGGATGGCGGAAAAACAGAACCTCCTTGACGGCTTGTAGGGCCTGAGATTCCTGCGCCGTCTCCCCTTCGAACGAGAAGCTCTGGACGAACTTTTCCGCGACTACTTGCCAGGAGCGGGTTCCCCGTTTCCGCTCTTCCTCCAGGTACCAGGCCTGGGGAATTGTACCCAGGGAGTGGACAAACCTGTGGACCCACAACTCCTCAGGGTACCTGGTGCTACGCCACTGTTCCTCGCACGCCCGCAAGTGCTGTCGCGGGTCTGAAGCTCCATGATGTTTAAGTGTAATGCAGGGCCCTTCATCCTCTTTGAAGCGTGCCCGTAGTGCATCCGCCACCAGCTCCCATCGCAACAGAGTGTTGCGGTGATTGTTCCACCATCGTCCCGATGTTGACTTCAAGGCCACATCCAACAGGGGTATCCGGCATTCCTCTGGGACCCGGTCTTCCACCTTGGTAATAAAAGTATTCACCGCTTGCATGTTTGACAATGTGGGGTACCCGCGGATCTCGGTCCCCACCCACCGGACCTGAGCAATGGCGGCACATCTCCGCGTGGTGGTCTCATAACCCCCTTGTTGCCAGTCTTCCCACGCGAGCTCGGATCCGAGCTCCGAGCTCTGCACACTCCGCCAACTGATAGACCCTGTTGCGGTCGGGTTGATATAATCGTCCCGCCTTCCTGCAGTCATCTGATAGAGATGGTCCATTATCTGAGCATCCTCCCGATTATCCACCGGTTCCGTGTATTGCGGACCCTGATACGGGTCGAGAGGCTGAGTGACCCTTACCTCCCCATCTTCAAAAATCATCAGCTCCTTCTTGAGGTCGATGATCGCGTAATTCTCAAAAGCCCAATCAATGCCAAGTAAAGCAGGATAGGGGTCCTTATCGCCCATGATATCAATAACCTCAAAGTCGGTGTATGTCTTCACCCCCGCAACCTCAACCTAGCCTCCCATGTCTTTCGTGGCAATATATTGACGTCGGACCCCAAGTCCAACATGGTGTCGCTGATTTGGAATCCTGCGACCTGCGTGTTAAGCCGGAATTCTTTTCCTGTTCGTTGCTTGTTCCGCTTGACGCGTTGCACGTATTGAGGTCTAGTGTCCACCAGATTTCTGGGTTCTGCGCGCCCCTGCAGCACTCCGTCTAACACATGCTTGAGCTGCTGCCGCAGCACAATGTCATCAACAATCCTGAGAAATAGCCGGAACCAATCCTCGACCACAGCATCTGCGGCGTTCTGAACACCGGTTTCCGGCCGGTGGGGCTCCTCCAGCCCTCCCTCATTCCGCAACTGGGCGAATGCCTCAACCGCCTCCTGAAAGTACTTCTTCTGGACTTCGGGCCTAATCAACTTCTTTGGGGATGCCGGGCGCACCACTCATGCTGGCTCCTTCTCGTGGGCATCCTCTCCAGTCTTCTTTCTGCCTCTTGTTATTATCGCAACACTCTGTATGTCAGGGGTTGCGGCCCCTCGCGGTTCTGAGCCTATCAGATTCGTGCCCCTCTGCCTCGCCCGCTCTTCCCACTTCTTGATGAGTTCCGGACAATCCTCAGTGGCGTGGGCGTTGACCCGGCACTGGGAACACCAGGGTCGTCGCGGAAGGGGACATTCTCGAGCCACATGACCCTCCTGGTCACAGTTGTAGCACTTTACCGGACCGCGTCCGCCTGTTCTACCTCCCCGCATGCCGCCACCTCTTCCCCTTGTAGCCTCGTTCACCCTGTACGAGGGACGATCCAGTCGATCCGCGAGTGCGTCAAGCGCCCTACACTGCTCAGTGTTGTGCGTCGTGGACACACAGAATTCGCAGTATACATTATTCGGCACCGTGGAGTACTTCTGTAATATTGGGCACATCCGAGGAGGATGCCCTATCGTTCGGCAAATCTCACAGTACTCTGTGGTGGAGGACCCCGGTTGCGGTGGGAACCCCGCAAAGGTCTGTTGCGGCTGGTAGACTCCCTGCGGGTTCATCGCCGCGCCACCCCCTGGTGGTGGTCCCCCCTGAATTGCTGCTACTGAGGGTCCGACCCCTGCGCCGCGCAACCAAGGACACTCGGTTGCGACATGTCCCTCGACCAGGCAATGAGTACACCAAACATTCGGTCGCGCTGGTCTCGCTGGCTGAATTTCCTTGAGCTTTTCAGTCAAGCTGGCGATCTGATGCTGCAACCCTATCAGCGAAGGGTCCTGCGGGGCCAGGCCCCCCCTGTATTCCTGGGGGTACCCCGCTATGGCCTCAATCTTCATGGCCTGCTCCAAAGCATCCTGCAGATTATCAATCTTCTGCTGAGTAAGAGGGGTTCATGTCAAGGGGAGCAGAGCCTTGATGAACCAGTCCCTCTGGTGGTTTGGATCGATCGGGTAGCTCAGTTTCCTGATCGCGTCCTTGAATCGCCGCATCAATTCCCATGCGGTCTCACCTTCCTTCTACTTAATTTCCCACAGCTCAGACAGGCCCTGTTGGTCTGTCTGGGGAAGCTTGAATTCGCGGACAAAATCTCGCTTCACGTCCGCTATTACAGGGTTAGGGTGCGCCTCGGACCACTTGATGAACCAACGCAGAGCTCTTTCTCTGAGCGTGGTTTGAAACTCTATTAACTTCCCTGCATCCGGCGTCTGTCGAGCCCTCCAGATGGCTTCGCACAGATACCAGTGTTGTTCTACGTCGTCATTTCCCCGGCCAGAGAACTCTGGGTACCGGGTGAAAGATCCAGCCATATATACTTGCGGAGAATTAACCAGGATAAAACCTCCGGGTCCTGGTTGCGTAATGGTCCCACTAGGGAAAATATTACTACTAGTAACGCTGCTGCTATTGGGCATTACCGACGCCGCTGAACTACTAGATAACTGACTTAATGCTTGTAACTGAACAAAAATATTTCTTAAAGGTTGATAAAGTACCAGGGGAAGGTCGGGATCCTGGCCATGCGGAAGGTGGGACGTAGGGCTGCCTGGAGGGGTGGGTGCCGTCTGATCCTGAAACATCTGCTGCATCACGTCGTGCCATTCGTCATCGGAACTTTCTTCGGGCTGCATATTTCCCTTATCCTTGCTAGTCGTTACTGCTCTTTCTCGCGTCGTTGGGCTCCCATGCACCCATTGTACGTCTGCTGCTGTCCCGTCTCCTGTCCGGGTATCCAAACCCATGGTTCTTGTCTTCTGAGGCACCTCCTTCTGATTTTTCCTCTCGATCTCTCTTCTCTTCAAATCTCTCATTACCCTTCTTCGCCACCTATCGGCGATCTGTGCCCGCCGATGCGCACGTGACTCCCGCAACTTGCATGCGGCCTCAACGTCCATCCCCCGCTCCCCACTCTTACAGTCTACACAGCATCGGTCCCCTCAATCCTTCCCCCAGTACGGGTGGTTTACGCTCCCATACTCGTTTTGTGGAATTCAATCAATCCTTCGTCCACCATCAGGGCTTTGATCCACAGCGGAATCTCCTTCAACAGCTTTCCCCTCGGTCCCGAGTGAAAAACAGCCTCAGCCTTCGAGAAGGATTGGTAGCACTCGGCGGCAAACTCTACAACGTATCCTTCCAACGTGGTCCTTACCCAAAAATCCACTGCGCGGGTTAGTTCAGTATCTACCCGATGCAGCGCTACCAGATCTTCGTGCGCCCACCTGCGGTTTATCTTCCGCAAGCCTTCTTGGGGCACCTTCGCTCGTAACCTCCGCAACCAGTTGTAAAGATCCGTGGGGAACCTTCCCCAGAAAATTTCGTACGTATCACTAGCTGAGTCAGAGAAAAGAACAAGCTCCCTGACCGCCGCCTCCTTTTTCTTGATCAGCTCCGCTTGCTGAGTAATGAAATGGTCAAGATGATCATCCCACCATCGCCGTATTGCTCCTTCAAAAATCCTCGAGACCATGATCTAGATCCCCTCAAAACATGCAGGTCCCGGCAACGGAACCATTTGTTGGCGAAAAGTCAGGTCTCGCGGGCAAGACCCAAGTTCAAAGGGTTGTGGCCAACAAGGGGTCCGGTGTAGTCTAGTAACACGCCGGCATTTTCACCCTGCTCTAGGAGAGCAGTGCGTCTCACCCGAGGCGTGCCGCGACCACATGCATAAGGGGATGAGATCACTGGTAAGGAATAATTCCGCAACCAAAGAAAGAAAGTGCATCCATCATATATATCAAGTTACACATGCAAGATCACTAATCAAGTATTCAGACAGTCGCAACTTAAAATTTTTAAAGCAGTGTAAACACATCACAACACATGAACAACACATAGAGACAGCAATCCTTCCTTATATTATTCTTCTGGCCGAATACATGATTACATAGCTTTCTTCTCTGATAACTCACAAGTCAGATACAGATGGGTTTGAGAACAGAAGGGAAGAACATAGAAAGTAGGAACCCATAGAAAGAACAGGTCTGATTCTTCCGCGGCTGCTCTCGCATCCATTCAACCCTCAACAATAGCAATAACAGCAACAACAACCTTCTAACCAACTCCCTTCTTCAGCCGGGTGATCGCCTTTTATTCACCCGCTCCTCGCGACTGGTGGCTTCTCTGTGTCTTCACTCTGGCTTTTCCCGACTTCTCTTCTGATGTCTGCATGTTCCACTTTCTGTTTTCTGCTGTATTTCTTTCATCTTTACTTATCTCTGTTCAATCTCCAGTTATCAATTGCTTCCGCGCCACCTTGGTAGCTCCGCAACTCCTGGTCGCTACGGCGCGGTCGCGTTAGCTATGTGTATTTCTTCCGCAACTCAAAAAGAGTCCAAGTTCAAAATGTCTTGGCCGAAAATTCAAAACTTAAACAAAAACAAGGGCCCCAACAAAAACATGATCGCATAATCACATATAAGTAAGAGAAACAAGTTATCAATCGCACAACAAAAGATGTATCTGGGGAAGAAAATGCTCAAAACCCTCTATCTCTATTTTGTATTAAGTCAAGGAATCATGAAACAATACAATGCTTAATCTCTCTTGAGATTCTCCAACACTCTGCCAATTGTCTTCTGCTGATCTAGGAAAAATCGGTCTAATACTTAGTCAATTCTCAGCCTGCCTTGCTCACGCAATTTCTATGGAATTATGTCCATATTAATTAGGAAAATCAACCTTCCTTGATTTTTCAATCCATCATGGCATCCCAATGACTTTATAATTGCACATGGGAAATTTTCTATAAATACAACTAATAGTTATGTTCCTTTGAACTGTGTTACAATGAGGATGAAGGGTCTTTTTTATTATTTTAAAATAAGATAAAACCTAAAAAACCAAAACCCTAACCCAAGGATATGTAACACCAAGAGTTTATGGGCCCTGTTGGGGTTAGTTGGGCAACCAACTTTCCGGGGTCGTAACTTGGTCATATGATCTTCGTTTGACGCACATGATACCTCGTTAGATAGATCTCTTCGAGGACTATAACTGCTAATGCGATTTCTATGAAATCACCAAACCTTTTGTTGAGTCTCAAATATGCATCTTTCCTATACACCTTTCTAGACCTTTTTCATTCACCTGAACCTTCTAAGTTGTCAATATCATTGCAAATTAATTGTAAAAGAGCATCTAAAATGGTTTTTAACTATGTTTCGTGTCTGCTGTTTGATTTAAATTTTTTCTCATTTCGCTGCGGAATATTGCCACTTTCCGCAGCTGCTGCAACTTTCCGCAGCCATTTTGTGAAAGTCTATGTTGCAGGTGTCTTCAGGCAAATCGAGCCACATGGGCAAGTCAGAAATGATGTGGACATGGATCGTGTCCTATTGGCTCGGGAAAATTCACCTAAGGAGGTTGTGGTCAAAGGTGGCCAAGTGGAAGTCAACCGTAGAGTCCCACGGTGACAGGACTATGTTTCTCATCACGTGAAGATTTGTATGACCGTTTCTAATTTACGGGAGACACATCAACACCTGTACACGGCTCCATAAGCCGAATCCAACATCCACTCTTCATAGATTTACTCCTCACGGCGGCCATGATGCTGGATCTCTGGATGTGATGGTTCACGTGTCTCTATCAGCACAAACTTTAGGGAATTAGTTATATCACCTTTGTTATAAATAACGCGTTTTCATATGCATAATAGTTAGCCTCCATATAGCTCTGTAATGTAATTGCGTTGCCACTGTGCTGTAATATCATTTCTCTGTTATGACTACATTTTAATATATAAGAAGACTCTGTTTCCAAGCGTAATTCGTATTTGAAGGCTGTTGCCCGAGGCTGGTGCAGAGGGCCCCTGCACACGCTGAGGTTTTGTGCATTATTGTATAGTTTCTTATTTTATTTCCTTAAGTTCATTGTGCCATAACTCATTCATGTGTTTATACATTGCATCTTTCATGGTATTTATGCTTCATCTCTGTTTATAATCTTTCATGCTTTACATCTTACTTCTGTCCATAATATTTCATGTTTTATGTTGTTGTTAACTGATCAATGTTCTTGTTTCAGATTAAAAATAGGCAGCCCGGGCATTTACATATCTTTTGACTAATGACATGGAATCAATATTGTTCTGCTGCTAATTTACTTTTTGTTTAATTCCAGCACTTCTTTGTTTATTTCAGTCTTGCACATTTGTTTCAGTAGTTAGATTTAGATATATTAAATTTCTCATGTCATTTTCAGTTACCTCCGAAAGCCACAGCTGGACTGATGGTGAGGGATTGAAGTATGAGTGTGTAGTTTGATATTAGTTTACTTTCTGCAAGTTAGATATATTAAATTGCTCATGTCATTTTCAGTTACCTCCGAAAGCCACAGCTGGACTGATGGTGAGGGATTGAAGTATGAGTGTGTGGTTTGATATTAGTTTCTTTTTCTGCAAATTAGATATATTAAATTGCTCATGTCATTTTCAGTTACCTCCGAAAGCCACAGCTGGACTGATGGTGAGGGATTGAAGTATGAGTGTGTGGTTTGATATTAGTTTCTTTTTCTGCAAATTAGATATCGGGTTGCTCAAGTTGTTTATGGTTACCTCCGAAAGCCATAGCTGGACTAATGGCGAGGGATCAGAATATAAGTTGATGTAATTTGATTTAGATTTACTTTGTTGCAATTCTTGGATTTCTTTAAGCATAGTTTCTTTTGTATTTGGACAACAGCAAGGATAATGAGTTTCATGATCAGTAGTTCACTGTTTGTTTGACTAGAATAGTGATGAAATTTCATTTTCTTTGAAGAATTAATTTTGTCATTGTGTGTTTTAAAATTCTTTTGAAGTTTGGAAAATCATTAGAAGGACATCATTGTATTGAATATTTGTCTCCATACTTGTCTTTTAGAATTTCATAAAAATCCAAAAACGACAAAAAGTAAGAGATAGGTTATCTTGCACATATAGTGCGCCACACTTCATCAGCTTACGAATCCCGGATTGATAAATTAATGTAGCAATTTAGGACACACTAAATTGACCAAACATTTTGGCACCATTGCCGGCGAAGTGTAACTAGGTAGCCAATTTCTTAAATAAAAAAAAAACAAAATAATAAAAGAAGGGAAAACTTGATAACTTCTTGAAGTATGCTCTCCTCTTGCACCTAGTGTGACCTGGAGGATCAGAAAAGAGAGTTATTGGTTCAGTAATTTCTTAAGTATTCTCTCTTCTTGCACCTAGTGTGACCTGGAAGATCAGAAAGAGAATTATTAGCCCAATTCAAAAAAAAAAAAAAAAAAAAATGACATGCATAGAGCAAGAGATTCTAGGGGAAGGTTTATAGCTAAAGCCAAGAGTTCGATTTTCACAACTCCATATTCTTCAAGGCATAGACAAGAATCACCACCATCTACCCCTAGCCTTAAGATTTTTGGAATTCAAGGAGCAGTTGAATTAGAGGATTCTCCTATACCACCTACCAAATCTCATTTAGAAAAGGAAGAGACTCCCTCTCATCCTCCCTTGATAGAAGAACCAGAGGAATTTAAGGACTCTAAAGAAACTATCATGGCAGAGGAAATGATAGATGGATTTGGAGGTAGAGGTAGAGGTAGAGGAGGAGGAAACAATGGAGACAACAATGGTGAAGGTAATAATGGAAGAAATAGGGAAGGAGACAACTTGTTTGGATTCCCTATAGTTGATGAGGAAACTCATACAACGATGAAAAATATCTCACCATCTGTCCTCCCAAAATTTTATGGATTGCGAAGTGAGGATCCTGAAACATTTCTGTTTGAGTTTGAAGTCATGTGCCAAACCTATGACTATATGGAATACTCTCAAAAACTCAAACTGTTTCCTTCAACATTGAAGGGAGTTGCTTTGAAATGGTTCATGGGATTAGCCACCCAATCTATTAGGACTTGGAATGATATGAAACAAACATTTTTGGATAGATATTTGGACTATTGTATGCCCACCAATCACAAGGATGAGGTATTCAAAATGATGCAAAAAGAAGATGAAAATTTGGAAGATTTACTTGAAATATTTCAATACAACTTAAAAAGAGAAAAGATGAGCAACTTAGATGATGAAACCTTGAAAGCCCTCATATTAAAAGCCATTAGAGATGAATGGATAGATATTGTAAACATGATGGGGAAAGGAGACATTTCTCAACTTCCACTTCGTGACATAACAGAACTATGTGTCCATCTCTCAAGAGGAAAATCTAAAACAAGAAAAGGGCCTAGGGATCCTTCTCTTATTAGGGTTAACAAATCTGCAACTGGATCAGTAAGTAGGGCAGAGATTGGTAATATGCTTGATGAATTCAAAACTGATATCTTAGGGAGCCTTAGTGAACAACTAGACACCCTTAAAATACAAAACAAGCAGAAAGCAGAAACAGATGCTCTAGCCATCCTTTGTCCGAAATGTAGGAAGAAACATGCTTTAAGGGAATGTCCCTTGGATGCAAAAGTTGTAGAAACATGTATGATTTTTCTCAGAGAATCATGAGATCAAGGATTGTCCTTCAATTCCTGGACTCAAAGCTGTCTTTCAAGAAGACCCAAATTCGGTAGAATCTCTCTGTTTTGTTGCAAGAAGACCTTGGCAGGGACAACAAACTCAAGGGTTTAACAACCCTATGAATCTTCAAACCCCACCAAATTGGAATCCTTGGCAACAACCTTGGCCCCAACATCAAAATCCATATCAGCCATGGGTACATGGGATGCAAAATCCTTATGGGAGATTTGCTCAATTTTATCAATATCCTCCATCTTTTCAAAATCAACAAGCTCCACAACTTTCATTTCCATTTCCACAACAACAACCTTCTCAACAAAATCCAAATCCTCAACTCATGCTCCCATACCAACAAAAGACAAATCAACTTCCAGCTCAGCCATTGCCAAATCCTAACAATAAAAATCCTCGGAATACTTACATGATAGAAGGACAACAATTTCCTACCTATATGATTGTTCCTCTCAATGATGTACAACTCAGATCTGGTAGAGTTTTAGAAAAACCTTCTATAGATGACCAAGAGCAAGATACCTCTGAGGAGGACTCTCTTGAAGCCAATAAGGGTTTTGAGGAAGTATCTCTTCAAAACTCAAACATTCAAAAAGAGAAAGAAAATTTAACACCCACAACTCCTATAGTTGAGCAACCTGCATCTTCATCTACACCTCCTTTTCCTGAAAGACTACAAATTGACAAGGGGGTGGAAAAACAAATCTTGTTGCCTAACTATGACTTTCTAGATGAATTGAAGAATGTTTGTATCAAGATTCCCTTGCTACAAGCCATTCGAGAGATTCCTATTCTAGCAAAAACAATAAAGGAGTTGAGTTTAAAAAGACTAGGAAGGAACTAAAAGACACAAGAAGAATCCACTTGGTAGGAAAAATTGCAGATATTATGATGGGAAAAATTACCATGCAGAAGTATGTAGATCTAGGAAGTCCAATTGTCAAGACACATATAAATGGGATAGAAATTCCAAACACATTGATTGACTTAGGGGCTGCTATTAACATTATGAGTAGACAGACTATGGAGCAGCTAAAACTTCCTAACCTTATTTTTACACCTACTTTACTGCAACTTGCAGATCGATCAATTATTAAACCAGATGGTGTATTAGAAGATATTTCAGTCTCCTTAGATTCTTGGTAATATCCAGTAGATTTTATGATTTTGACTCCCAAGAGTAATCTAGGAGGGAACCCACTTATCTTAGGAAGACCTTGGCTAGCCACAGCTGATGCTTTTATTAGTTGTAGATCTGGGGATATGTACATTTCTAATGGTAATTCGACAAAGAAATTCAATTTGTATCCTCCAGCAAAAGCAATCACAGAAGTAGGAGAAAATGAATGGGTCGATGATGAGGACATTATACAACCTGTCTTTACCATTTCTGAAATCAGTGAGGATAGTCAAATTCTGAACACATTAGAAAATTTTGAGACATCTTTAGAATATGACCCCACACAATTTTAGTTGGAATCTGACATAGAATATTTATCATCAAGACAAATGTCTCTTTACTCTATGGAAGAGTTTGGTAGTTCTACCATTGAGATTTTTCCAGGGAAAACATTGAATATCAACAAACATTTGGAAAAGTCACAACAAGAAGAACTAATCAAAATCTTGCAAAAACATTCTACTGCATTTGCATGGGAGTATACTGACATGAAAGATATTGATCCTAAGACTTGCATCCATCATATCTATATTGAGGAAAACAGTAGACCAATCAGACAACCTCAAAGAAGGATGAATCCAAATCTTACGGAGATAGTGAAAGAAGAGCTCCAAAAACTTCTCAATGTAAACTTCATTTATCCAATTTCAGATAGCCGATGGGTTTCTCCTTTGGTTATAGTACCTAAAAAGAATGGTAAATGGAGGGTATGCATTGATTACAGGGAATTGAACAAAGCAACTGTGAAGGATCACTTTCCTTTGCCTTTTATCGATCAGGTATTAGATACATTAGCAGGTAAAAAGTACTTTTCATTTTTGGATGGTTTTAGTGGCTATAATCAAATTCAGGTAGCACCTGAAGATCAAGATAAGACCACATTTACTTGTCCATGGGGAACTTTTGCCTATCGAGTTCTTCCTTTTGGGTTATGTAATGCACCTGCAACATTCCAAAGAGCAGTACTAGGAATTTTTTCTGATCTAATCCATGATTGTGTAGAGGTTTATATGGATGATTTTACGGTTTATGGTAATTCATTTGAAGAGGCATTAGAAAATTTGGAAAAAGTTCTTATAAGATGTAAAGAAACAAACCTTTCATTAAGCCATGAAAAATGATTTATGATGTTTACTGAAGGGATTGTTTTGGGACATCATATTTCAGGAGATGGGATTAAGGTTGATAGATCAAAAGTTGAAGTCATCTCCAAGTTACCTATTCCAAATTGTCAAAGAGATGTTAGAAGTTTTCTAGGATTTACTTGTTACTATAGAAGATTTATAGAAAACTTCACTAAAATAGCATCTCCACTCTTCAAATTGCTTACAAAAGACTGTGAATTTAAATGGGATCCTGATTGTCAATCAACCTTTGAAACTTTGAAAACAAGAATATCTGAAGCACCTATCTTGAGAGGACCAAATTGGAAACTCCCTTTCCATATTTCTATGGATGCTTCAGATACAGCTCTAGGAGCTGTGTTGGGTCAAAAATATTTAGTTCCTTATGCCATTTATTATACCGGTAAAAATTTGACTCCCACAGAGTTGAACTATACTGTGACTGAAAAAGAGTTTTTAGCTGTTGTTCATGCAATTAATAAGTTTAGACATTACATAACAGGCTATGAAACTTTTATTCATGCTGACCATTCTGCAATTAGATATTTAATGAACAAACCTGTTACTAATGCAGAGTGACAAGATGGCTCTTACTTTTGCAAGAATTCAATATTACTGTGTTGGATAGACCGGGAAAACAAAATACAGTAGCTGATTTCTTGTCTAGGATTCAGAATACTAAAGAAGATTCTCCTGTAGAGGATAAGTTTCCTGATGAATACTTGTTTGCAGTAACTATTAAGACTCCTTTGTATGCAGATATTGCTAACTATTTGGTTACAGGGAAACTGCCTTCACATTTATTTCCAAGTGAAAAACGAAAAATTATTCAGGAGAGTTCAAAATATTCATGGATTTCTAACGAATTGTTTAAAACAGGGCCAGATCTTGTGATCAAAAGATGTGTCAGGGAAGATGAGATGCCTGATATCCTTAAGGCATGTCATGACGAACCATGCGGCGGACACTTTGCAGACAAAAGGACGGCCTATAAAATCCTCTCTTTAGGCTATTATTGGCCTTCCCTCTTCAAAGATGCAGAACAATATGTCAAAAAGTGTGACAGCTGCCAAAGAGTAGGGAAACCTACTCTTTCAAATGAAATGTCATTGCAACCACAAGTATTCATCGAACCCTTTGAAAAATGGGCTTTAGATTTCATAGGACCTATTAATCCACCATCTAAGCAAAATAAGTATATATTGGTTTGTACTGATTATGTTACTAAATGGGTAGAAGCCAAAGCATTAGTATCTGCTACTGAAAATTCAGTTGTTCATTTTCTTTATGAGGATATTTTTACTCGCTTTGGTGTTCTAAGAGAAATTGTGACAGATCAAGGAAGCCAATTCACATCCAACCTGGTGGAGAAGCTGATGGAAGAATACAAAATCAAGCATAGAAGATCTACTCCTTACCATTCGCAAGCAAATGGTCAAGTGGAGTCTACCAACAAAGTTCTCGAAAGTATCATCACCAAAACTGTTCATCTACATAGAAGAGATCGGGCAGAAAGGCTTCCTGAAGCCTTGTGGGCCTACAGAACTACATGGAGAAATACAATAGGACATTCTCCCTATGAACTTGTTTATGGGAAGGAAGTCCTACTCCCCATTGAGTTCCAAGTCAAGACCTTCAAGATAGCAGTTCAGTTGGGGATGGATCTATCAGAAGCCCAAAAGCATAGAATGGAGCAGTTGAACGAGCTAGATGAGATCAGACAAGAGACAATTTTAAGAACTGATCTAGTTCAATATCAAAGAGCTAAATGGCATGAAAAGTACATCAAAGAGAAGAAGTTTCAAGAAGGAGATTGGGCATTTTTATTTGATTCCAAGTTTAAAGATTTTCAAGGAAAATTTCAGACTCATTGGCTTGGGCCATATGAAATTGACAAGATCTTTAGCAATGGAGCGGTAAGAATCAAGACCATTGATGAGTTTCAAACTCCTCTTATTGTGAATGGCCACAGATTGAAAGTTTATCATAAGCCACTCTCAAAGGAGGAATTTGTCAAAATGTTTCAAGAAAATTCTGCAATCAGGCTGGTACAGAAGAATTCTTCTTCTCCACCAGCCTAGCTTTTGTTCTTTTCAGTTAAAAAAAAAGGAAAAAAAAAATTGTATAAGCCTGAAAACCAATCACTGATTGGTAGTCTTATACAGAAAATGTAGGGTTAAAATCAGGAACACTTGACATCCTATATTTTCCAAAAAAAATAAAAAATCTCTCTTTCATTTCACAAGTTTTGTGACCACCCATTCCACTTCATTTCACTCCACTTCATTCCATTTCACTTCATTTTATCTATTTCATTCCATTTCACCAATAAAATTCTCTTTCATGACCATTTCCATTTAGTCAATTGTCATCCGTTCATTTCCATTCACCCAAATAATAGCTGTGTCAGTTTCCGCAGCTGACATCTGTTTCCGCAGCTGACACCAGTTTCCGCAGCCAGAAGCAGATTCCGCAGCTACCACTCTGTTTTTCAAAAGAATGTATAGCGAGATGTTATTTCCACAATCATGAAATCAAATGCAGGTATGAGGACCAATTATGAAGACATGGGGCATTCAAGATATCAATGAGGAGCAACTAATTGAAGACCAAGGAAAAATGGCAAGAATTCCAAGGTATGAGTAAAAATTTATTTCAAATAGCATTTAAGCACATTTTTATATAGTTATAAACCATAAGCTCCATTATGTGCAATCATTGTATTGAAAAACTCCGTAACCACTCCATGATCTCTGTACAATCCTCCCACAATCCTTGCATTCATTCTCAAACGGTCCCATAATTAAACCTCCGATCTTCACTCAAACTCTGATACTCCACCTGTGATGATGAAACGTGGTTGATTTGACTACGGCTTCTTTCAGCCACATGAAATCCGTAGCCGTTGTATAAACGTGCTTACATTTACTCTGCAGCGACCAAATTTTAAACACTGCCGGATGTGTTATACTGCTCCTATTGTTCTATTATTCTCACAGCCGCATTTCCGCCGTGCTCACGTAACCCTTCTCTGTTCCTCTTCACCCCATTTCGTTCTCTGTTACGCTACAGTCTGTATACCCATTCTATGATATCTACCTACAGTCATCGTGCTCATTTCCGTTCATTCAGCCGTCCTACTTCCATTGAACCCTCCTCACGCAGGAAAGTTTTTAAAGAGCAGAAAGAAGGATGGGTAAATTGTTGAGAGCAGAACCAGAGGGACCTAAATTCATGGAAGGATACCCGCAAGTCAGGGATATATTGAAGAAGGCAAAGTGGCTGCGGTTTATCCAAAAGTTTAGATGCTACCATAAAGAGGTGACAAAAGCTTTTGCAAGGTCTTTCAATGGCCTGGAGGTAGAGATTGGAGACCTTAAGTTTACGGTGAATGAGGCATCTATAGCGTCTGCCACAGAACTTCCTCAAGAGGGTGAACGTTGGTTTAAGAAAAAAAGCATTAGTGATGAAGCCTGGAGAATAATTCTACATAACCCAGGTATGGACATAACTATATTTAAAAGAGGAATTCATGTTCATGCTTTTAAAGAGGAATGGGCTACTTTGCTGCTAGTTGTTCAAAAATTTATCACCTGTGAGGGCCGTTTTGGGTCAATGTATATGTACCATACCAGATTGCTGATGAATTTTCTATATAACCAGACCCTCAATCTGCCATAATTTTTATTAAATAGTTTGAAGAAGATGTCTGTGACTGTTCAGAAGCATTTAGGGGATGTAGAACCACATCTATATCACCATGGTCTTGTGAAAATTTTGATTGAAAAACAGTTAAAAGAGAACAAGGACACATGGGAAAAATTTTTGATTAGAAATTTCTTTGAAGAACCCCAAGAAATTCCTGAAGGTAGCACATCAAGAAGGAGTAGGAGAAAAATAACAAATGATGAAACTCAAAGTACTCCTACTACTACAATTGAAAGAACTAGTAGGGAAGAAAGACTGTCAAAAAGGAAGAAGAAAGAAACCAAGGGTAAAAAGCCAATAACATCAAAAGAGAGAAAAAGTATTGAGGCTATGCATCAAACCCCTTCTTCCGAAGAACATCATCAAGTGTTATCTGAGAGACTAGTTCACCTTCAAGAACAATCATCTATGGCCAAGAAGAAAGGGAAAGGAAAAAAAAAGCAAAAAGACAGTGGTCCACAGCGTGTGAGAAGAAGTTCCAGGCTTAAAGGGAAGTTGAGGAAAACGCAAACGAAAGGACCCCATTTTATTGATTTGGGAGAAGAAACATCTGAACAATACCCAGCTAACCATAGTCCATCTCACTCTCAGTCAGAGAGTGAACCTAGTTCATTTCATTCTCAGTCAGACATTGAACATAGTCCATCCCATTCTCAGCCAGACGTTGATGTGAGCCCTTCTCAGCCAGATTTTGAAGACAGCTCTCCTCCATGGAATTTTGGGGACAGCCCAATAAAAACAACACCTGATATAGACCCAAAGCAGCAAGAAGTATATGATTATATAGAATCTTTAGAAAAATCAGCTACGGGTCCCAGTACTTCGTCCACCCAGCCTCACACAGCACAAGATGATCTAGTCCAATCACTGAAACAAGAAGTCTTTGAGCTAGAGATTTTAAATAGACACATTAAAAATGAAAATGAGACATTGAAGGAACAAAGAAAATTGGAAAAAATCATTCATGATAATACCATGCTACATCTGGGACTATGGCAGAAGAAGAACAGGAAATTGAAGAAGAAATGCCAGAAGTTAAGCAGAGCACTGATTAATATCAAATTCAGATGCTTAATGAAGAAGCCCAGGATGTTAGCAACACCAAGGAAGAGGAGGAGAGGACTGGATGTACTGGCTGAAGTGTCAAGGCATATGAACTGAAGAAGGATTATCAAAATTTTGGTTGCATGAGGACATGCAACACCTTCACAGTGGGGGTATGTTGAGTCTCAAATCTACATCTTTCCTATACACCTTTCTAGACCTTTTTCATTCACATGAACCTTCTAAGTTGTCAATATCATTGCATATTAATTGTAAAAGAGCATCTAAATTGGTTTTTAACTATATTTTGTGTCTGCTGTTTGATTTAGATTTTTGCTCATTTAGCTGCGGAATCTTGCCACTTTCCGCAGCTGCTGCAACTTTCCGTAGCCATTTTGTGAAAGCCTATGTTGCAGGTGTCTTCAGAAAAATCGAGCCACATGGGCAAGTCAGAAATGATGTGGACATGGATCGTGTCCTATTGGCTCGGGAAAATTCACCTAAGGAGGCTGTGGTTAAAGGTGGCCAAGTGGAAGTCAACCGTAGAGTCCCACGGTGACAGGACTCTGTTTCTCATCATGTGAAGATTTGTATGACCGTTTCTAATTTACGGGAGACACATCAACACCTGTACACGGATCCATAAGCCGAATCCAACATCCACTCTTCATAGATTTACTCCTCACCACGGCCATGATGTTGGATCTCTGGACGTGATGGTTCACGTGTCTCTATCAGCACAAACTTTAGGGAATTAGTTATATCACCTTTGTTATAAATAACGCGTTTTCATACGCATAATAGCTAGCCTCCATATAGCTCTGTAATGTAATTGTGTTGCCACTGTGCTGTAATATCATTTCTCTGTTATGACTGCATTTTAATATATAAGAAGACTCTGTTTCCAAGCGTAATTCGTATTTGAAGGCTGTTTCCCGAGGCTGGTGCAGAGGGCCCCTGCACACGCTGAGGTTTTGTGCATTACTATATAGTTTCTTGTTTATTTCTTTAAGTTCATTGTGCCATAAGTCATTCACGTGTTTATACATTGCATCTTTCATGGTATTTATGCTTCATCTCTGTTCATAATCTTTCATGCTTTACATTTTACTTCTGTCCATAATATTTCATGTTTTATGTTGTTGTTAACTGATCAGTGTTCTTGTTTCAGATTACAAATAGGCAGCCTGGACATTTGCATATATTTTGACTAATGACATGGAATCAATATTGTTTTGCTGCTAATTTAATTTTCTTAGTTTTTGTTTAATTCCAGTACTGCTTTGTTTATTTCAGTCTTGCACATTTGCTTCAGTAGTTAGATTTAGATATATTAAATTGCTCATGTCATTTTCAGTTACCTCCGAAAGCCATAGCTGGACTAATGGTGAGGGATTTAATTATGAGTGTGTAGTTTGATATTAGTTTACTTTCTGCAAGTTAGAAATATTAAATTTCTCATGTCATTTTCAGTTACCTCCGAAAGCCATAGCTGGACTAATGGTGAGGGATTGAATTATGAGTGTGTAGTTTGATGTTAGTTTACTTTCTGCAAGTTAGAAATATTAAATTGCTCATGTCATTTTCAGTTACCTCCGAAAGCCATAGCTGGACTAATGGTGAGGGATTGAAGTATGAGTGTGTAGTTTGATATTAGTTTCTTTTTCTGCAAATTAGATATCAGGTTGCTCAAGTTGTTTATGGTTACCTCCGAAAGCCATAGCTGGACTAATGGTGAGGGATCCGAATATAAGTTGATGTAATTTGATTTAGATTTACTTTGTTGCAATTCTTGGATTTCTTTAAGCATAGTTTCTTTTTTATTTGGACAGCAGCAAGGATAATGAGTTTCATGATCAGTATTTCACTGTTTGTTTGACTAGAATAGTGATGCAATTTCATTTTCTTTGAAGAATTAATTTTTTCATTGTGTGTTTTAAAATTCTTTTGAAGTTTGGAAAATCATTAGAAGGACATCATTGGCTTGAATATTTGTCTCCATACTTGTCTTTTAGAATTTCATAAAAATCCAAAAAGGACAAAAAGTAAGAGATAGGTTATCTTGCACATATAGTGCACCACACTTCATCAGCTTACGAATCCCGGATTGATAAATTAATGTAGCAATTTGGGACACACTAAATTGACCAAAAATTTTGGCGTCGTTTCCAGGGAAGTGTAACTAGGTAGCCAATTTAAAAAAAATAATAATAATAATAATAAAAGAAGGGAAAACTTGATAACTTCTTGAAGTATGCTCTCCTCTTGCACCTAGTGTGACCTGGAGGATCAGAAAAGAAAGTTATTGGTTCAGTAATTTCTTAAGTATGCTCTCTTCTTGCACCTAGTGTGATTTGGAAGATCAGAAAGAGAATTATTAGCCCAACTTTAAAAAAATTAAAAATAAAAAAAATAAAAAAATGATATGCATAGAGCAAGAGATTCTAGGGGAAGTTTTATAGCTAAAGCCAAGAGTTCGATTTTCACAACTCCATCTTCTTCAAGGCATAGACAAGATTCACCACCATCTACCCCTAGCCTTAAGATTTTTGGAATTCAAGGAGCAGCTGAATTAGAGGATTCTCCTATACCACCTACTAAATCTCATTTAGAAAAGGAAGAGACTCCCTCTCATCCTCCCTTGATAGAAGAACCAGAGGACTTTAAGGACTCTAAAGAAAATATCATGACATAGGAAATAATAGATGGATTTGGAGGTAGAGGTAGAGGTAGAGGAGGAGGAAACAATGGAGACAACAATGGTGAAGGTAATAATGGAAGAAATAGGGAAGGAGATAACTTGTTTGGATTCCCTATAGTTGATGAGGAAACTCATACAACGATGAAAAATATCTCACCATCTGTCCTCCCCAACTTTATTGGATTGCGAAGTGAGGATCCTGAAACATTTCTATTTGAGTTTGAAGTCATGTGCCGAACCTATGACTATATGGAAGACTCTAAAAAACTCAAACTGTTTCCTTCAACATTGAAGGGAGTTGCTTTGAAATGGTTCATGGGATTAGCCACTCAATCTATTAGGACTTGGAATGATATGAAACAAACATTTTTGGATAGATACTTGGACTATTGTATGCCCACCAATTACAAGGATGAGGTATTCAAAATGATGCAAAAAGAAGATGAAAATTTGGAAGACTTAATTGAAAGATTTCAATACAACTTGAAAAGAGCAAAGATGAGCAACTTAGATGATGAAACCTTGAAAGCCCTCATATTAAAAGCCATTAGAGATTAATGGATAGATATTTTAAACATGATGGGGAAAGGAGACATTTCTCAGCTTCCACTTCATGACATAACAGAACTATGTGTCCATCTCTCAAGAGGAAAATCTAAAACAGGAAAAGGGCCTAGGGATCCTTCTCTTATTAGGGCTAACAAATATGCAACTGGATCAGTAAGTAGGGTAGAGATTGGTAATATGCTTGATGAATTCAAAATTGATATCTTAGGGAGCCTTAGTGAACAACTAGACACCCTTAAAATCCAAAACAAGCAGAAAGAAGAAATAGATGCTCTAGCCATCCTTTGTCCGAAATGTAGGAAGAAACATGCTTTAAGGGAATGTCCCTTGGATGCAAAAGTTGTAGAAACATGTATAATTTTCCTAGAGAATCATGAGATCAAGGATTTTCCTTCAATTCCTGGACTCAAAGCTGTCTTTCAAGAAGACCCAAATTCAGTAGAATCTCTCTGTTTTGTTGCAAGAAGACCTTGGCAGGGACAACAAACTCAAGGGTTTAACAACCCTATGAATCTTCAAACCCAACCAAATTGGAATCCTTGGCAACAACCTTGGCCCCAACATCAAAATCCATATCAGCCATGGGTACATGGGATGCAAAATCCTTATGGGAGATTTGCTCAATTTTATCAATATCCTCCATCTTTTCAAAATCAACAAGCTCCACAACTTTCATTGCCATTTCCACAACAACAACCTTCTCAACAAAATCCAAATCCTCAACTCATGCTCCATACCAAAAAAATACAAATCAACTTCCAGCTCAGCCATTTCCAAATCCTAACAATAAAAATCCTCAGAATACTTACATGATAGAAGGACAACAATTTCCTACCTATATGATTGTTCCTCTCAATGATGTACAACTCAGATCTGGTAGAGTTTTAGAAAAACCTTCTATAGATGACCAAGAGCAAGATACCTCTGAGGAGGACTCTCTTGAAGCCAATAAGGGTTCTGAGGAAGTATCTCTTCAAAACTCAAACATTCAAAAAGAGAAAGAAAAGTTAACACCCACAACTCCTATAGTTGAGCAACCCGCATCTTCATCTACACCTCCTTTTCCTGAAAGACTACAAATTGACAAGGGAGTGGAAAAACAAATCTTGTTGCCTAACTATGATTTTCTAGATGAATTGAAGAATGTTTGTATCAAGATTCCCTTGCTACAAGCCATTCGAGAGATTCCTATTCTAGCAAAAACAATAAAGGAGTTGAGTTTAAAAAGACTAGGAAGGAACTAAAAGACACAAGAAGAATCCACTTGGTAGGAAAAATTGCAGATATTATGATGGGAAAAATTAACATGCAGAAGTATGTAGATCTAGGAAGTCCAATTGTCAAGACACATATAAATGGGATAGAAATTCCAAACACATTGATTGACTTAGGGGCTGCTATTAACATTATGAGTAGACAGACTATGGACCAGCTAAAAATTCCTAACCTTATTTTTACACCTACTTTACTGCAACTTGCAAATCGATCAATTATTAAACCAGATGGTGTATTAGAAGATATCTTAGTCTCCTTAGATTCTTGGGAATATCCGGTAGATTTTATGATTTTGACTCCGAAGAGTAATCTAGGAGGGCACCCACTTATCTTAGGAAGACCTTGGCTAGCCACAGCTGATGCTTTTATTAGTTGTAGATCTGGGGATATGTACATTTCTAATGGTAATTCGACAAATAAATTCAATTTGTATCCTCCAACAAAAGCAATCACAGAAGTAGGAGACAATGAATGGGTTGATGATGAGGACACTATACAACCTGTCTTTACCATTTCTGAAATCAGTGAGGATAGTCAAATTCTGAACACATTAGAAAATTTTGAGACATCTTCAGAATATGACCCCACACAATTTTAGTTGGAATCTGACATAGAATATTTATCATCAAGAAAAATGTCTCTTTACTCTATGGAAGAGTTTGGTAGTTCTACTATTGAGATTTTTCCAGGAAAAACATTGAATATCAACAAACATTTGTAAAAGTCACAACAAGAAGAACTAACCAAAATCTTGCAAAAAAATTCTACTGCATTTGCATGGGAGTATACTGACATGAAAGGTATTGATCCTAAGACTTGCATCCATCACATCTATATTGAGGAAAACAGTAGACCAATCAGACAACCTCAAAGAAGGATGAATCCAAATCTTAGGGAGATAATGAAAGAAGAGCTCCAAAAACTTCTCAATGTAAACTTCATTTATCCAATTTCAGATAGCCGATGGGTTTCTCCTTTGGTTATAATACCTAAAAAGAATGGTAAATGGAGGGTATGCATTGATTACAGGGAATTGAACAAAGCAACTTTGAAGGATCACTTTCCTTTGCCTTTTATTGATCATGTATTAGATACATTAGCAGGTAAAAAGTACTTTTCATTTTTGGATGGTTTTAGTGGTTACAATCAAATTCAGGTAGCACCTGAAGATCAAGATAAGACCACATTTACTTGTCCATGGCGAACTTTTGCCTACCGAGTGCTTCCTTTTGGGTTATGTAATGCACCAGCAACATTCCAAAGAGCAGTACTAGGAATTTTTTCTGATCTAATCCATGATTGTGTAGAGGTTTATATGGATGATTTTACAGTTTATGGTAATTCATTTGAAGAGGCACTAGAAAATTTGGAAAAAGTTCTCATAAGATGTAAAGAAACAAACCTTTCATTAAGCCATGAAAAATTCTTTATGATGTTTACTGAAGGGATTGTTTTAGGACATCATATTTCAGGAGATGGAATTAAGGGTTGATAGATCAAAAGTTGAAGTCATCTCCAAGTTGCCTATTCCAAATTGTCAAAGAGATGTTAGAAGTTTTCTAGGATTTACTGGTTATTATAGAAGATTTATAGAAAACTTCACTAAAATAGCATCTCCACTCTTCAAATTGCTTACAAAAGACTGTGAATTTAAATGGGATCTTGATTGTCAATCAGCTTTTGAAACTTTGAAAACAAGAATATCTGAAGCACCTATCTTGAGAGGACCAAATTGGAAACTCCCTTTCCATATTTCTACGGATGCTTCAGATACAGCTCTAGGAGCTGTGTTGGGTCAAAAAGATTTAGTTCCTTATGCCATTTATTATACCAGTGAAAATTTGACTCCCACAGAGTTGAACTATACTGTGACTGAAAAAGAGTTTTTAGCTGTTGTTCATGCAATCAATAAGTTTAGACATTATATAACAGGCTATGAAACTTTTATTCATACTGACCATTCTGCAATTAGATATTTAATGAACAAACCTGTTACTAATGGCAGAGTGACAAGATGGCTCTTACTTTTGCAAGAATTCAATATTATTGTGTTGGATAGACCAGGGAAACAAAATACAGTAGCTGATTTCTTGTCTAGGATTCAGAATACTAAAGAATATTCTCCTGTAGAGGATAAGTTTCCCTATGAATACTTGTTTGCAGTAACTATTAAGACTCCTTGGTATGCAGATATTGCTAACTATTTGGTTACAGGGAAACTGCCTTCACATTTATTTCCAAATGAGAAACGAAAAATTATTCAGGAGAGTTCAAAATATTCATGGATTTCTAACGAATTGTTTAAAACAGGGCCAGATCTTGTGATCAGAAGATGTGTCAGGGAAGATGAAATGCCTGATATTCTTAAGGCATGTCATGATGAACCATGCGGCGTACACTTTGCAGACAAAAGGACGGCCTATAAAATCCTCTCTTTAGGATATTATTGGTCTTCCCTCTTCAAAGATGCAAAACAATATGTCAAAAGGTGTGACAGCTGCCAAAGAGTAGGGAAACCTACCCTTTCAAATGAAATGCCATTGCAACCATAGGTACTCATTGAACCCTTTGAAAAATGGGCTTTAGATTTCATTGGACCTATTAATCCACCATCTAAGAAAAAGAAGTATATATTGGTTTGTACTGATTATGTTACTAAATGGGTAGAAGCCAAAGCATTAATATCTGCTACTGAAAATTCAGTTGTTCATTTTCTTTATGAGGATATTTTTACTCGCTTTGGTGTTCCAAGAGAAATTGTGACAGATCAAGGAAGCCAATTCACATCCAACCTGGTGGAGAAGCTGATGGAAGAATATAAAATCAAGCATAGAAGATCTACTCCTTACCATCCACAAGAAAATGGTCAAGTGGAGTCTACCAACAAATTTCTCGAAAGTATCATCACCAAAACTGTTCATCTACATAGAAGAGATTGGGCAAAAAGGCTTCCTGAAGCCTTGTGGGCCTACAGAACTACATGGAGAAATACAACAGGACATTCTCCCTATGAACTTGTTTATGGGAAGGAAGTCTTGCTCCCCATTGAGTTCCAAGTCAAGACCTTCAAGATAGCAGTTCAGTTGGGGATGGATCTATCAGAAGCCCAAAAGCATAGAATGGAGCAGTTGAACGAGCTAGATGAGATCAGACAAGAGGCAATTTTAAGAACTGATCTAGTTCAATATCAAAGAGCTAAATGGCATGAAAATTACATCAAAGAGAATAAGTTTCAAGAAGGATATTGGGCATTGTTATTTGATTCCAAGTTTAAATATTTTCAAGGAAAATTTCAGACTCATTGGCTTGGGCCATATGAGATTGACAAGATCTTTAGCAATGGAGCGGTAAGAATCAAGACCATTGATGAGTTTCAAACTCCTCTTATTTTGAATGGCCACAGATTGAAATTTTATCATAAGCCACTCTCAAAAGAGGAATTTGTCAAAATGTTTCAAGAAAATTCTGCAATCAGGCTGGTACAGAAGAATTCTTCTTCTCCACTAGCCTAGCTTTTGTTCTTTTCAGTTTAAAAAAAAAAAAAAAAAAAAAATTGTATAAGCCTGAAAACCAATCACTGATTAGCAGTCTTATACAGAAAATGTAGGGTGAAAATCAAGAACACCTGACACCCTATATTTTCCAAAAAAAATCTCTCTTTCATTTCACAAGTTTTGTGACCACCCACTCCATTCCATTCCACTTCATTCCACTTCATTTCACTTCATTTCACTCCATTCCACTTCATTTTATCTGTTTCATTCCATTTCACCAATAAAATTCTCTTTCATGACCATTTCCATCTAGTCATTTGTCATCCGTTCATTTCCATTCACCCAAATAATAGTTGTGTCAGTTTCCGCAGCTGACATCTGTTTCCGTAGCTGACACCAGTTTCCGCAGCCAGAAGCAGATTCCGCAGCTACCACTCTGTTTTTCAAAAGAATGTACAGCCAGATGTTATTTCCATAATCATGAAATCAAATGCAGGTATGAGGACCAATTATGAAGACATGGGGCATTCAAGATATCAATGAGGAGCAACTAATTGAAGACCAAGAAAAAATGGCAAGAATTCCAAGGTATGAGTAAAAATTTATTTCAAATGGCATTTAAAACACATTTTTATATAGTTATAAACCATAAGCTCCATTATGTGCAATGATTGTATTGACAAACTCCGTAACCACTCCATGATCTCTGTACAATCCTCCCACAATCCTTGCATTCATTCTCAAACGGTCCCATAAGTAAACCTCCGATCTTCACTCATACTCCGATATTCCACCTGTGACAATGAAACGTAGTTGATTTGACTACGGCTTCTTTCAGCCGCATAAAATCCGTAGTCGTTGTATAAACGTGCTTACATTTATTCTGCAGCCACCAAATTTTAAAACACTGTCGGATGTGTTATACTCCTCCTATTGTTCTATTAATCTCACAGCCGCATTTCCGCCGTGCTCACGTAACCCTTCTCTGTTCCGCTTCACCCCATTTCGTTCTCTATTACGCTACAGTCTGTATACCCACTCTCTGATATCTACCTACAGTCATCGTGCTCATTTCCGTTCATTCAGCCGTCCTACTTCCATTGAACCCTCCTCACGCAGGCAAGTTTTTGAAGAGCAGAAAGAAGGATGGGTAAATTGTTGAGAGCAGAACCAGAGGGACCTAAATTCATGGAAGGATACCCGCAAGTCAGGGATATATTGAAGAAGGCAAAGTGGCTGCGATTTATCCAAAAGTTTAGAGGCTACCATAAAGAGGTGACAAAAGCTTTTGCAAGGTCTTTCAATGGCCTGGAGGTAGAGATTGGAGACCTTAAGTTTACGGTGAATGAGGCATCTATAGCATCTGCCACAGAACTTCCTCAAGAGGGTGAACGTTGGTTTAAGAAAAAAAGCATTAGTGATGAAGCCTGGACAATAATTCTACATAACCCAAGTATGGACATAACTATTTTTAAAAGAGGAATTCCTGTTCATGCTTTGAAAGAGGAATGGGCTACTTTGCTGCTAGTTTTTCAAAAAATTATCACCTGTGAGGGCCGTTTTGGGTCAATGTATATGTACCATACCAGATTGCTGATGAATTTTCTAGATAACCAGAACCTCAATCTGCCATAATTTTTATTAAATAGTTTGAAGAAGATGTATGTGACTATTCAGAAGCATTTAGGGGATGTAGAACCACATCTATATCACCATGGTCTTGTGAAAATTTTGATTGAAAAACAGTTAAAAGAGAACAAGGACACATGGGAACAATTTTTGATCAAAAATTTCTTTGAAGAACCCCAAGAAATTCCTGAAGGTAGCACATCAAGAAGGAGTAGGAGAAAAAGAACAAATTATGAAACTCAAAGTACTCCTACTACTACAATTGAAAGAACTAGTAGGGAAGAAAGACTATCAAAAAGGAAGAAGAAAGAAACCAAGGGTAAAAAGCCAATAACATCAAAAGAGAGAAAAAGTATTGAGGCTATGCATCAAACCCCTTCTTCCGAAGAAGATCATCAAGTGTTATCTGAGAGACTAGTTCACCTTCAAGAACAGTCATCTATGGCCAAGAAGAAAGGGAAAGGAAAACAAAAGAAAAAATATAGTGGTCCACAGCATGTGAGAAGAAGTTCCAGGCTTAAAGGGAAGTTGAGGAAAACACAAACGAAAGGACCCCATTTTATTGATTTGGGAGAAGAAACATCTGAACAATCCCCAGCTGACCATAGTCCATCTCACTCTCATTCAGACAGTGAACCTAGTTCATTTCATTCTCAGTCAGAAATTGAACATAGTCCATCCCATTCTTAGCCAGACGTTGATGTGAGCCCTTCTCAGCCAGATTTTGAAGACAACTCTCCTCCACGGCATTTTGGGGACAACCCAATAAAAACAACACCTGATATAGAACCAAAGCAACAAGAAGTATATAATTATATAGAATCTTTAGAAAAAGCAGCTACGGGTCCCAGTACTTCGTCCACCCAGCCTCACACAGCACAAGATGATCTAGTCCAATCACTGAAACAAGAAGTCTTTGAGCTAGAGCTTTTAAATAGACACATTAAAAATGAAAATGAGACATTGAAGGAACAAAGAAAATTGGACAAAATCATTCATGATAATACCATGCTACATCTGAGACTATGGCAGAAGAAGAACATGAAATTGAAGAAGAAATGCCAGAAGTTAAGCAGAGCACTGATTAATATCAAATTCAGATGCTTAATGAAGAAGCCCAGGATGTTAGCAGCACCAAGGAAGAGGAGGAGAGGACTGGATGTACTGGCTGAAGTGTCAAGGCATATGAACTGAAGAAGGATTATCAAAATTTTGGGTGCATGAGGACATGCAACACCTTCACAGTGGGGGTATGTTGAGTCTCAAATCTGCATCTTTCCTATACACCTTTCTAGACCTTTTCATTCACCTGGACCTTCTAAGTCATCAATATCATTGCATATTAATTGTAAAAGAGCATCTAAAATGGTTTTTAACTATGTTTTGTGTCTGCTGTTTGATTTAGATTTTTTCTCATTTAGTCAAGGAATTTCATTGCCACTTTCTCACTGCCTTGGTAACTTTTCGTAAAATACTAGGGAAAGTCTATGTTGCAGGTGTCTTCAGGAAATTCGAGCCACATGGGCAAGTCAGAAATGATGTGGACATGGATCGTTTCCTATTGGCTCAGGAAAATTCACCTAAGGAGGCTGTGGTCAAAGGTGGCCAAGTGGAAGTCAACCGTAGAGTCCCACGGTGACAGGACTCTGTTTCTCATCAAGTGAAGATTTGTATGACCATTTCTAATTTACGAGAGACACATCAACACCTGTACACGGCTCCATAAGCCGAATCCAACATCCACTCTTCATAGATTTACTCCTCACCGCGGCCATGATGCTGGATCTCTGGACGTGATGGTTCACATGTCTCTATCAGCACAAACTTTAGGGAATTAGTTATATTACCTTTGTTATAAATAACGCGTTTTCATACGCATAATAATTAGCCTCCATATAGCTCTGTAATGTAATTGCGTTGCCACTGTGCTGTAATATCATTTCTCTGTTATGACTGCATTTTAATATATAAGAAGACTCTATTTCCAAGCGTAATTCGTATTTGAAGGCTGTTGCCCGAGGTCGGTGCAGAGGGCCCCTGCACACGCTGAGGTTTTGTGCATTACTGTATAGTTTCTTGTTTTATTTCTTTAAGTTCATTGTGCCATAAGTCATTCACGTGTTTATACATTGTATCTTTCATGATATTTATGCTTCATCTCTGTTCATAATCTTTCATGCTTTACATTTTACTTATGTCCATAATCTTTCATGTTTTATGTTGTTGTTAACTGATCAGTGTTCTTGTTTCATATTACAAATAGGCAGCCCGGGCATTTGCATATCTTTTGACTAATGACATGGAATCAATATTGTTCTGCTGCTAATTTATTTTTCTTAGTTTTTGTTTAATTCCAGTACTGCTTTGTTTATTTCAGTCTTGCACATTTGTTTCAGTAGTTAGATTTAAATATATTAAATTGCTCATGTCATTTTCAGTTACCTCCGAAAGCCACAGCTGGACTGATGGTGAGGGATTGAAGTATGAGTGTGTAGTTTGATATTAGTTTACTTTCTGCAAGTTAGATATATTAAATTGCTCATGTCATTTTCAGTTACCTCCGAAAGCCACAGCGGGACTGATGGTGAGGGATTGAATTATGAGTGTGTAGTTTGATATTAGTTTCCTTTCTGCAAGTTAGATATATTAAATTGCTCATGTCATTTTCAGTTACCTCCGAAAGCCACAGCTGGACTGATGGTGAGGGATTGAAGTATGAGTGTGTAGTTTGATATTAGTTTCTTTTTTCTGCAAATTAGATATCAGATTGCTCAAGTTGTTTATGGTTACCTCCGAAAGCCATAGTTGGACTAATGGTGAGGGATCAGAATATAAGTTGATGTAATTTGATTTAGATTTACTTTGTTGAAATTCTTGGATTTCTTTAAGCATAGTTTCTTTTGTATTTGGACAGCAGCAAGGATAATGAGTTTCATGATCAGTAGTTCACTGTTTGTTTGACTAGAATAGTGATGCAATTTCATTTTCTTTGAAGAATTAATTTTGTCATTGTGTGTTTTAAAATTATTTTGAAGTTTGGAAAATCATTAGAAGGACATCATTGTCTTGAATATTTGTCTCCATACTTGTCTTTTAGAATTTCATAAAAATCCAAAAACGACAAAAAGTAAGAGATAGGTTATCTTGCACATATAGTGCGCCACAGTTCATCATCTTACAAATCCCGGATTGATAAATTAATGTAGCAATTTAGGACACTAAATTGACCAAACATTTTGGCGTCGTTGCCGGGGAAGTGTAACTAGGTAGCCAATTTCTTAAAAAAAAAAAAATAATAATAATAAAAGAAGGGAAAACTTGATAACTTCTTGAAGTATGCTCTCCTCTTGCACCTAGTGTGACCTGGAGGATCAGAAAAGAGAGTTATTGGTTCAGTAATTTCTTAAATATGCTCTCTTCTTGCACCTAGTGTGACCTGGAAGATCAGAAAGAGAATTATTAGCCCAACTTTTAAAAAAAAAAAAATGACATGCATAGAGCAAGAGATTCTAGGGGAAGGTTTATAGCTAAAGCCAAGAGTTCGATTTTCACAAATCCATCTTCTTCAAGGCATAGACAAGATTCACCACCATCTACCCCTAGCTTTAAGATTTTTGGAATTCAAGGAGCAGCTGAATTAGAAGATTCTCCTATACCACCTACTAAATCTCATTTAGAAAAGGAAGAGACTCCCTCTCATCCTCCCTTGATAGAAGAACCAGAGGACTTTAAGGACTCTAAAGAAACTATCATGGCAGAGGAAATAATAGATGTATTTGGAGGTAGAGGTAGAGGTAGAGGAGGAGGAAACAATGGAGACAACAATGGTGAAGGTAATAATGGAAGAAATAGGGAAGGAGACAACTTGTTTGGATTCCCTATAGTTGATGAGGAAACTCATACAACAATGAAAAATATCTCACCATCTGTCCTTCCCAACTTTTATGGATTGCGAAGTGAGGATCCTGAAACATTTCTGTTTGAGTTTGAAGTCGTGTGCCGAACCTATGACTATATGGAAGACTCTCAAAAACTCAAACTGTTTCCTTCAACATTGAAGGGAGCTGTTTTGAAATGGTTCATGGGATTAGCCACTCAATCTATTAGGACTTGGAATGATATGAAACAAACATTTTTGGATAGATACTTGGACTATTGTATGCCCACCAATCATAAGGATGAGGTATTCAAAATGATGCAAAAAGAAGATGAAAATTTGGAAGACTTACTTGAAAGATTTCAATACAACTTGAAAAGAGCAAAGATGAGCAACTTAGATGATAAAACCTTGAAAGCCCTCATATTAAAAGCCATTAGAGATGAATGGATAGATATTTTAAACATGATGGGGAAAGGAGACATTTCTCAACTTCCACTTCGTGACATAACAGAACTATGTGTCCATCTCTCAAGAGGAAAATCTAAAACAGGGAAAGGGCCTAGGGATCCTTCTCTTATTAGGGCTAACAAATCTGCAACTGGATCAGTAAGTAGGGCAAAGATTGGTAATATGCTTGATGAATTCAAAACTGATATCTTAGGGAGCCTTAGTGAACAACTAGACACCCTTAAAATCCAAAACAAGCAGAAAGCAGAAACAGATGCTCTAGCCATCCTTTGTCCGAAATGTAGGAAGAAACATGCTTTAAGGGAATGTCCCTTGGATGCAAAAGTTGTAGAAACATGTATAATTTTCTCAGAGAATCATGAGATCAAGGATTGTCCTTCAATTCTTGGACTCAAAGCTGTCTTTCAAGAAGACCCAAATTCAGTAGAATCTCTCTGTTTTGTTGCAAGAAGACCTTGGAAGGGACAACAAACTCAAGGGTTTAACAACCCTATGAATCTTCAAACCCCACCAAATTGGAATCCTTGGCAACAACCTTGGCCCCAACATCAAAATCCATATCAGCCATGGGTACAAGGGATGCAAAATCTTTATGGGAGATTTGCTCAATTTTATCAATATCCTCCATCTTTTCAAAATCAACAAGCTCCACAACTTCCAAACCCAAATCCACAACTTTCATTGCCATTTCCATAACAACAACCTTCTCAACAAAATCCAAATCCTCAACTCATGCTCCCATACCAACAAAAGACAAATCAACTTCTAGCTTAGCCATTGCCAAATCCTAACAATAAAAATCCTCAGAATACTTACATGGTAGAAGGACAACAATTTCCTACCTATATGATTGTTCCTCTCAATGATGTACAACTCAGATTTGGTAGAGTTTTAAAAAAACCTTCTATAGATATTCAAGAGCAATATACCTCTGAGGAGGACTCTCTTAAAGTCAATGAGGGTTCTGAGGAAGCATCTCTTCAAAATTCAAACATTCAAAAAGAAAAAGAAAAGTTAACACCCACAACTCCTATAGTTGAGCAACCTGCATCTTCATCTACACCTCCTTTTCCCGAAAGACTACAAATTGACAAGGGGGTGGAAAAACAAATCTTGTTGCCTAACTATGATTTTCTAGATGAATTGAAGAACGTTTGTATCAAGATTCCCTTGCTACAAGCCATTCGAGAGATTCCTATTCTAGCAAAAACAATAAAGGAGTTGAGTTTCAAAAGACTAGGAAGGAAACTAAAAGACACAAGAAGAATCCACCTGGTAGGAAAGATTGCAGATATTATGATGGGAAAAATTACCATGCAGAAGTATGTAGATCTAGGAAGTCCAATTTTCAAGACACATATAAATGGGATAGAAATTCCAAACACATTGATTGACTTAGGGGCTGCTATCAACATTATGAGTAGACAGACTATGGACCAGCTAAAACTTCCTAACCTTCTTTTTACACCTACTTTACTGCAACTTGCAGATCGATCAATTATTAAACCAGATGGTGTATTAGAATATATTTCAGTCTCCTTAGATTCTTGGGAATATCTAGTAGATTTTATGATTTTGACTCCCAAGAGTAATCTAGGAGGGCACCCACTTATCTTAGGAAGACCTTGGCTAGCCACAGCTGATGCTTTTATTAGTTGTAGATCTGGGGATATGTACATTTCTAATGGTAATTCGACAAAGAAATTCAATTTGTATCCTCCAGCAAAAGAAATCATAGAAGTAGGAGACAATGAATGGGTCGATGATGAAGACATTATACAACCTGTCTTTACCATTTCTGAAATCAGTGAGGATAGTCAAATTCTGAACACATTAGAAAATTTTGAGACATCTTCAGAATATGACCCCACTATTTATAAGTCTTTATAAATTTTGAGACATCTTCAGAAAATTTTGAACTATTTATAACTCTGATTTGTGATCCAGTATTTGACATCTGTCACTATGATTTTTTTCTTGCTGACATCTGACTACATCAATCTAACTGATCCTTCCTACTACTATTGTATTGTGGGCTCCTCGTATCCATGTTTGATCCATGAGACACTCCATCTCAATGAACCTTGCCCAAATTTCTTATCTTGGGATTATGTCTACACATCACCCCACCTTAGACCTCGAGGTATGGCTGCTCCCTCTTCCCATCTGGCTCGAAATTTTTCCCTCATGGAGGTCTTTGCTTGAGTGGACGCTTCCACACAGTCTCCTCTCTACTTCTCCAATTGTGGCAGCTACTCCACAACCTTCTAAGACTACTTCTCATGAGGATGCATGTTGAGAGGTTATTTATGCTCCCTCTAAACCACCAAGTCTCTAACTTCTGCCTTTCTCCTCAAAGCTTTGGATGCATCTGGTACCTTAATTACATATAGGTTCTTGAATTGTGCATAGTTTAATTGTCCCGACGTTACAAAGAGTTTCTAAAAAAGAGTTGATTTTAAATCAATGATATCTCCCTCATTCGAGCTCCGATTCGATCGATTTTTTTTTTGGGTAGATTTTTGCAAGGAATCCAAATATTCTATTTGTTTTTGAAAATTTTACACCAAAATATTCAAATATTCTCTGCAAACTCACTGCCCAAAAAATTCCTGCTCTGATACCATGTAGAAAATCTAACCAACGAGATTCAATCTAATCTTGTAATATACTAAAACAAGATATTGAATCCTTCCTACAATTTGCGGAAACAAAACACGGTCGCACAATCACATATAAGTAAGAGAAATAAATTATCAATCGCACAACAACATGATGTATTTGGGGAAAGAAACTGCTCAAAACCCCTCTATCTCTATTGTGTATTAAGTCAAGGAATCATGAAACAATACATTAATGCTTAATCTCTCATGAGATTCTCCAACACTCTGTCAATTGTCTCCCATTGATCTAGGAAAACTCGGTCTACTACTTAGCCAATTCTCATCCTTACTTCAGCCTACTTGCTCATGCAATTCCTAGGGAATTAACTCCTTATTAATTAGAAAAATCAGTCTTCCTTGATTGCGCAATCCATCATGGCATCCCAATGACTTTATAATTGCACATGGGAAATTTTCTCTGAATACAACTGATAGTTATGTTCACTTTAACCTCTATCTCAACTGGGTATTCCTCGAAACTGACATATTTCGAGGAATACATATTTGTCATTACATATTTTTATGATAAATAGAGGGGTGCTCGGTACTCCTTAAGAGTAAGGATGGTGTAAGAAGTTGAAGCATGTCAATAATAAGAAAAATTATACCCATAATCCCATTGATAATAGATAGAGAGAATTATAACCAGGAAGAGTAGAACCAGCATGGTAAAGATGATCAATCAGTATCATATACAATAGAAATCAGTACAGTAAAGTGAAATATAAATAATTGTGTCCCTTTTAATTGTTTTAATTCTATCATCAAGAAGTTGTCTTTGTCAAATATCATAACGTTAAAAATATTCACCTGCTTTAATAAAATCCATAATTCTTATCTGCATGGAGGTACTATACTTCAGGCCATAAAAAAAATCAAAGAAATAAGGCTGAAATGAGCTAGGAATAAGTCCATGAGAGGAAAGAGGTGTTTGTGAAATATATATAAGAAAAGGTGTTTTTCAGAACACACAAAAATTGTTCAAGAAACAAAAGTGTTGTTCCAAAATTGGAATAGGACAAACAAAAGAGACTGTTGTACCAAAGATGGAATAGAAAAATCAAAAAGTGTTGTTCTAAAGATGGAACAGTAAAATCAAAAGGTGTTGTTTCGAAGATGGAATAGCAAAATCAAAAAGTGTTGTCCCAAAGATGGAACAGCAAAATCAAAAAAGTGTTGTTCCGAAGATGGAACAACAAAATAAAAAAGTATTTTTCCAAAGATGGGACAACAAAATCAAAAAGTGTTGTTTCGAAGATGGAACAACAAAATCAAAAAGTGTTGTTCTGAAGATGGAACAACAAAATAGGCAGAAAATAAATTGAATCAACAATCCTATTTACAATTTTTTTTTTTTTAGTTGAACAAAGAAATTAATTTTTACAAAGACGAAGCTGCCGAAGGATTATCTTTTGCAGCTAAAATTTGCATGGTGGAGTCCTTGCGTATCTATTGATAAAAATATTCTTTTGTGACTAGTCTTTGGTAGAGGTGCACCCAATGGAAATTTGCTTTAAAGGAGAAATCAGACCCATCAATGGTGGCCAACGTAAGAGTACCATTGTCATGTACTTCCTTTATTTCATAGGGACCTAATGACCTAGTCTGCAATTTACCAGGGAAGTGTCGAAACCTGGAATCATAGAGAAGTGCCCAGTCGCCCTCATGAATTGTATTTTTCTTGATTAGATAATCGTGCCATTTGGATCTTTGTTGTTGAATAAGTACAGTACGTTGCAAAGCCAAAAGCCAGATTTCATCTAATTCATTTATTTTTTGTAATCTATTAATCTGGGCTTCACTTAAATCTAGTCCCACTTCTTGGGCTGTCCTTAGTGTTTGTATCTCAAACTCTATGGGAAAAATAGGTTCCTTACCAAATACCAGCTGATATGGGGAGTATCCAGTAGTATTCCTCCAAGTTGTGCGATATTCCCATAAGGCTTCTGGAATTCGAGTAGCCCAGTATCATCTGTGCGACGAGACTGTCTTCGTTAGAATAGATTCAATTACTTTCTTGGTGCTTTCTACCTGCCCGTTCGCTTGCGGGTGGTATGGAGAGGTAATTCTGTGAATAACATGATGATTTTTTAATGTAGCAGCGATCTTGTGGCCTAAAAATTGCGGCCCTCCATCAGTGATTACTTCTCTGGGTAACCCATATCGTACAAAAATTTAAAAAAGAAATTTTATCACAATTTTTTCTGTGGCTCTTGGTAATGCTACTTCTTCTACCCACTTATTTATGTATTCTTTTGCAACCAATATATATTATTTCTGGTTGGATGATGGGTTGATTGGCCCAAAAAAATCTAATTCCCAACGCTCAAAAGGTTCTATGACTAGCTGTGGGTGCAGGGGAATCTCATCAAATTGGCCAGGGCAGCCCATCCTTTGACAACTATCATAGGTCTGAACAAATTTCTTAGCATCCTTAAAAATCGTGGGCCAGTAGTAGCCCATTTGTAAAATTTTATGTCCAGTTCTACGGTCTGCAAAATGTCCACCGCAAGGTCCATCATGGCAGGATTTTAAGATATAAATTTTGTCTTCCCTGATACACCTGTGGATGTGCATATCAGACCCTGTGTGAAAAGGTATCCTCCAATCCATGAGAACTGAGTGCTGCGTTGTACTATCGATTTCCTTTCTCTGGGTGTTAGATGTTTAGGTAGTTTTCCCACTGCTAAATAATTCGCCACATCTCTGTACCATGGAGTTTTTACGGTTACAGCAAATAGGTGTTCATTTGGAAACTGATCCTCTATTGCTGTTGCATGATCTGTTCTTGGCACTTAGGAGAGGAAGTCTGCCACAAGGTTTTCCTTCCCTGGTCGATCCCTTATAGTTATATAAAATTCCTGCAAAATTAGCAACCAACGTGTCACTCTTCCATTCGTAATGGGTTTATTAGCTAAGTATTTGATATCAAAGTGATCTATATACAGAATTACAGGGTATCCAGTTATATAGTCTCTGAATTTGTTAACATCATAGATAACAGCTAAAAACTCCTTCTCTGTTACTGTGTAATTCAATTCAGCAGGGGTTAAGTTTTTGCTAATATAATATATAGCATAGGGTTTCTTGTCTTCTTCTTGGCTAAGAATTTCTCCAATGGATGTGTCTGATGCATCTGATGAAATCTGGAATGGTATATCCTAGTTTAGGCCTCGTAATACTGGTGTTGTTGATACTAGCCGTTTTAAATCTGTAAAGGCAGTGTCACATTTGTTAGTCCATATGAAATCACTGTTTCCTGTTAAGGCATATAATGGTGCAGCAGTCTGTGAAAAATTCTTGATAAATCTATGATAATATCCAGCAAATCCCAGAAAACTACGTACCTCTGTTTGAGTGCAGGGAGTAGCTAGTAAGAGAATTACCTGTATTTTTGCCGGATCTACCTGAATTCCAGCTGCTGAAATGTAATGACCCAAGATCAGGCCTTCTGTCATCATCATATGGCACTTTTCGTGACTTAAACATAGGCTGGTAGCAATAAACCGTTCCAGAACTTTTTCCAATGTCTGTAATTCTTGCTCAAAGTCATCTCCATAGGGTGTGAAATCATCCATGTATACTTCCAATCCTTCATTTATCAAGTCTGAAAAAATACTAAGTATGGCTCTTTGGAATGTGGCAAGTGCATTACACAATCCAAAAGGTAATACCCTGTAAGCTAATGTTCCCCAAGAACAGGTAAAGGTAGTTTTATCCTGGTCTTCAGGGGCAATCTGAATTTGGTTGTAGCCACTGAAGCCATCTAGAAAAGAAAAAAATTTCTTCCCTGCCAGTGTATCTAGGACCTGATCAATAAATGGAAGGGGAAAATGGTATTTTTGCGTTGCCTTGTTGAGTTCTTTATAGTCAATGCATATTCATCATTTTCCATTCTTTTTGGGAACCACAACCAATGGAGAAACCCATTTACTGTCAGATATAGGATAGATAAAATTCACATATAACAGTTTTTGAAGTTCTTCTTTAACAATATCTTTCAAGTGAGGACTTAATCTATGCTGAGGTTTTCGAATGGTTCTTGCATCCTTTTCAGTGTAGATGTGATGCATGCATAGCTAAGGGTCAATACCTTTCATATCTGAGTAATCCCAAGTGAAAGCCCCTTTATTTTTCCTTAGGACTTGAATAAGTTTTTGTTGCTGGTCATCACTCAGATTATTGTTAATGTTCAGGATCTTCCCTGGCTCAATTTTGATAGGTTTGATATTATAAATAGTTGTTGTTGGTATTGTTTGGTCATTGATATCTCTTAGGGGATCTTCTTCAATTTCATTTTCAAGGACTGCTTTAATCATGTGGCATTTTGAACTTGATATTGTGGCAGGATGATTGATAAAAGTATTAATGACATCATCTTCAGTTTGATTTTTGAATTCAAGGGCATCTACCACAGTTAATGGTGACCGAATATTTTCTGTTAAGTATGTTGTAGGTTGCTTCTTGGTTTTCATAATAGTCAAGCTTGGCTGAGTAGGAGGGTATAAAGCTAAACTTTTCACATCATTCCCCCTAGTTATAGTCATACTGCCTGTCCGACAGCTGATATAAGCATCAACAGTCACTAGCCAAGCCCTTCCTAATATTAAGGGATGTCCATATAGCTAGTTCCTAGGGTTAATAATCAAAAAATCTTCTAGGTATTCCCAAGTGTCTACAAATACCATCACATCTTGTAATGTTCCTTCTGGTCTAATGACTAAGCGATCAACTAGTTCCAGTAATGTAGTTGTTGGTTCCAAGGTTGTGATGCCAAGAATGTTGCAGGTTGTAGTTGTGAAAATATTAATGGCTGCCCCTAAGTCAACTAAAGCATTGGGAAAAGAATGGCCATTTATCTGGACTGTGACAATGGGGTTTCCGGGATCCTCATATTTTACAGGAGTCTATTTTCCTATTAATAAATCAGACAAAGTCCCGACAACATGGACAGTAGGGGTTATTTTTGTTTTCCTCACAGACTTCTTTATACACAATTTTTTAATAGTTTTGGCATATATTGGAATATCTTGGATAGTCTGGAGGAGGGGATTTTTTATACAAATATTTTTAAGTTCACCGAAAAGATCAAAGTCAGGATATTCAATTGGGTGTGGTATCAGCAATCTTTATGGGAATGGGGGGGAAGTGGTTATGATTTGTTCAAGATTTTTTTGTCTGACTGTATCTTCCCCTTGTTTTATTTGTTGATCATCTATAGTCAAAGGCTTATTTGTGTGTGGTTCTTCCGGTTGCAAATATTTATCCTTATCTAGAGTGATTATGCGTCTAGATCTCAACTTAAGTTCATTACATTCTTTCAACTCATCTTCAAGGTCTAGACCCTCAATGATTTTTATTGACTAAACTGGTCTATTTTTAGGATTTGGGTTGGGTTGAGCTAGAAGTTGCAGTCGTATATTAGATTGAGGATTGTACTACAACGTGTAAGGTGTTGGTAAAGTTGGTTGAGGAAAAGGAACTGTCCCCATAGGCTGGTTCGTAGATCTTTGCCAATTTGACTGTCAGTTCTGTTTTTGTGAGGTGGAAGGGGACCATTGGGAGGAATAAGGGTTGTTCTGCCATAATGGTGGCGGGTAAAGATAATTTTTCCAATTATTACTATTTGGATTTGACTGATTGGGCCATGGTGGCATAAAAAATGCTTGAGGTGGCAAAAAAGGTGGTTGATTCTGCCATGCTACTCCTGAATATTACTGAGAATTATATTGCGAGGGAGGAAAGAACAAATATGGATCGGTAGGCATACCTATTTGACGCGCTTTCCATTGACGACGTTGGTTCAACAGATATACTAGTTCCACTTCTTCTTCCGCTTCCTTGAAGACTGATTTTAATCCTAGAAGTGATGGGAAACTTTCTGTGGCGTGCTCTTTAGTGCATATGGCACATGTTCATATCATATCTAGGGGGAATTATTTATGACTATGCTTCTGTCTACAATGGGGGCAAAAAATAGCCAAGTTTTTTTTCTGTTATAGCCTTCTTTTGCTTAGCTTGCATGACATCCAATTGTGTTGCCAGGGTCACCAGGATATCAGTCTTTAAATCCTTCAACATATTTCCGATTTCGCTTTATGTAATGCTTCCTCCTGAGGCTTTTCTATCTCTGGGGCTTGCGTCGCGTCCGACTGATTTCAGCCTTGTACTGCCCTTGGAACACTTGATGCACAAATCTATAATATTGTTATAGTTTTCTTGATAAATGTCACCCTTACCCATTATATTTAGTGTCTCTACCCATTGGTCTTTAATGCCTCTGATCATCGTGGTTTTTAGAACATTATCAGGAAAATTTGTGCAAGGAGATCTTTGTAGATTATATTGAAAATGCTCTACATATTCATCCATAGTCTCGCCACGCTTAGCTACCATTTGAAAAATTTCATCTTTTAGTTCTCTAATCCGGAAATAATCCTATTATTTTTTAAGGAAAGATGTTTTCATTTGGTCCCAATCATTGATGGTGCCTCCACCGAGTCCCATAAACCAACGCAGAGCTACTCCCTTCAGAGTAGAGGGGAATAGCTTCAGCTTCCGGGGCTCGGTAGTGTAATCATAACCCCTGCATAAGACATCAAATTCGAAAAGGAATGCATCGGGATCTTCTGAAGTTAGCCCATGAAAGGTAGGAAGGTTCTGTAATGGAATAGCCTTCATGGGGGCATTGACATCTGTGTCAAAAATAGGGTATTGCAATGTAGAAGTTTGAGGTTTCTGGTTATTAGCCATTTGGTCAAAAATATGCCAATATTCTTTAGGGATATTTGGAGCTGGAGAGTTATTCCTAGGATGTCCACAAGAGGCTGGAATGGTTCTAGCAGCACTCCCTTGATCTGGAATACTCGGTGTCCTTTGCTTAATCACTACTTTAGGAGATCTAGGTTCCGATAATTTAATTTAAATATTGTCTGTTTCTCCTTCTCCTTCACGAAGGTTGCAAGAATTTCCTTCTTGTGAAAGGCGAGTTTGTGAATTCTCAGTATCTTGAAAAATCTGCTCCATCCCTTCAGTATTACTGTGAATCTCAGCGTTAGCTATAGATGGTGATCCTGCGGCTTGAAGGAAGTCAGTAGGATGTCTGGTAGCAACAATTCGGGGTCCTACTAATGACTGAGACTCAGCTTTTCTTAAGATTTCGTCGATAAAAGTTGATCGTCCAAGGGTCACCGGTCCCTTAGGTTTTTCAGGTTTAGAAGGAGGAATTTTGTCTTTTTTAGGTCTTTCCCTCTTAGTCATTCATGCAGAAATATAAACATTCATTCCTACCTTAAACTCTTACATAATTCTGCTAGAAATCGGGCAGATGAGCGAGCATTTTACTCGTTTGCTACACAGGTTCTTACTTTCCGTTTTTAATACCCAATTATCCCTCAGCAGAAAAAACATCAATCATACATTTCTCTTTACAGAGTGGCAACACGCTCCCTGGCAACAGCGCCAAAATGTTGAGTGCTAATAGGTGTCTTTAAAAACTCCCAATTTCCTCACATTAATTATCAACCTGGTAAGTCCTTTTATCTCAAGCATGTACACAATATGTGAAAGTTATACATACAAAGAGTAATGCTAAAATCAATCATTTCATATAGATGCAATCATAAATCTTGAAGCTGTAAAGAAAGTGATTCATCTAAGCATTATAACCCAAAACTGTGATTCATTCTTAATTCAACTAATTCACATGAAAATCAACCGACAACACTGAAGCATTAACCAAGCTCTTTCAGCTGGATTTAAACTATTGAACAGAAGGAAAGTATTAGAAATAACTTTCTATGCTTTAAGTAATCAAAACCAGTTCTTTTAACTAGCAACTAATTCCTTAAGGAAATAAATTGGAAATGCGTATTCAAGGGAATAAATACCAGAAATTTGAATTATCAAAAGTACTTCAACTTCAAAGCAGAAAATTATAATACACTTGCAATAAATGGAAAAGTATAACACAGGGAACAACAGTGAGATTCACCAAAGACCGGGCCCTTAGCCACCGGCGAATACTGCTTAACTACTCCAGAATATTTGAATAAACAATAGCGCGAATTATGTATTAATCATCACAGTCAATTGACATCACAATAAGATCTCGTTGTTCATAACTACGTTCTGCGAATTACGATTACAAATTATGCAGAAGTGAAAGATACATGACTCATGATCCTTGAGAACTATCTCTCTGTGTCCCTTTATAGCTAAAAGGAAAGATAAGTGTGATCCCTCAGGATCAAGGGATCCTTAGGGATCCATGACAAAATGCTATCCTCGGACAGTTATTTCGTTCTTGTGCCAATCCTTACTGATTTATCTTTGATTCGACTGCATTTAACACATATTCTTTCCCATGATTAGGTCCTATTGTTCCTTATGTTATTTTTAGCATAAAAAGAAATGAGAATTAGTTTAGACGGTTAAATCATATTAGGATCATTTTTCATTCATTCTTCATCAAAATCATTTCATTATATTATTATATCATGGCACAAGATGGATAAGGAAGAGGAAAAGGGACAGTATTCAAGAGTAAATACATACCTATTTTAAGGCTCAACACAATGCATTTCACCTTCCAACAGAGCAGCAGTTACGTAGTCCCTCTTGGGAAATCATTGCAGGGTCACTCCAGGCCATGCTTGTGGCTTGAGTGTCTCATATTTTGAGCACTGTTGTACTTTATTTTTCACCTCTAATATAACAAAATGTCTCATCTATTTCTGTGCATTCTGATGTGTATATATATTTATTTTTTACTTTGCTACAGTTCTTATATTGTGTTTCACTATTACTACATTCTCCCTTTTTGGGATATTACATGTGACTACTTGAGAAACTATTGGTACCTTCCAGCACTATGTAAAACCTTCAGTACTTCTCTTATGTGGATTCCATATGATGATAATAATGTCCTATTAATTTTGTATGGGATTATTTGGGCAAGAACCAAAGGGTGGACCTCTGAGGACCCTATTTCCTTTTTTCTCCATGAAGGAAACATTATTGCATCCCTTATTCAGCAACAGCTCTACATTTATCATAAGTGGAGAGAGAGAAAATGTGGGATGCACATTTTGATCCATCATATTCAGCTATGTAACCCACTTTCCTTGCAGGAGCCTAAGGTGGAGGAGATATTTTAGGAGTTACCATGTTGGAGCATGACTCACTTTTTATGGATGATAGCTTGGGGATGGAGGCTTCACATGGGGATGATGGCTCCAAATATATTTTAGATTCCATGCCTCAGGAAGGCCTCTAGACCACATATAGTTGTTTCCATGGATACCCCACTTTTTCATGATGAGAGCCATTTGGATTTTTCACCAAAGGCATACTTACACACATTGGAGGAACAACTTGAGAACATATTGATGAGAGAGAATATTGTTCTTTTGGGGAACTTATCACTTGAGGATGCTACAAGAGGAAGAGGGGAGGCTCTTTATTTCTATCATTGCAGTTGCTTGAGGACAAGAAACATTTGGGAGGGGAGGACTGTAATATTCCTAAATTAGCATGCAACTAATTGGAATATTAATTTTTCTCTTGAAATGTAGTTAGATGAATAAATGGGTAGGAAGGCCAATAATTCACTTTAGTAGACATAAAATCCATCTTATTGTAATATCCCAAAATTGGGATTGCTACACTATTGGGAATATCTTAAGATATTACCAATGTGGAGATCCACTAATACATAAACATAACTGGAAATAGAAGTGAATAACATCAACTTCAGAAAATGAAATAATATCTCATAGCCATCTTATTAATGATATAGTAGCAGAAAGTGTACAAGATATTGAGGAAATGATCACTCAAGCTTAGGCAAATCCATCATCAAGTCACATGTACAATAATCATGAAATGCACTGCTACATATGGTAAAGACAAGCTATGACTGCACAGTCTATGGAGCATAAATGCTGCAAACTGATGTCAATACATGAATATAGCAATGTATAGCTCAAACAAGGATTGGGGAGCAAGATCTCAACCCCTGGAAACAACAATACACAATCCTTAGAAGGATTGGCTCAAATATACACAAAATGGAAAATCTGCAGAAATGTCGGAGTAACAGGGTAGCAGCTGCTACTCAGAAAATGGAAATGGATGAGGATAGCTAAAGATGTTGCAAATGATGGCTAAATCTCATCCAATGGATCTATCAGGTGAAAGGCTGATCCAATCCCTGAAGATCTCACCCTCCAAAATAGTGGAGCAAGTCCCCACTGCAATTGCCCTCTGAAATAACACAGTCTAGAGAAGGGACTACACTGTTGGTGATGGGAAGTGCTTGGCCTGATGCCAAAGATCTGAAATAAGCTCTAAAGGCTTCCAAATTGATCTCCCAAAGGAAAGAGAGAATCCTCCTCTAAAAAACAAGTAATGGAAGTGGTGTTGTGAACCCTCACTGCAACACCCTGCAGCACAACATTATTCTGCTACATAAATAACGTTGTCCTGGAGGAGGATGCTTGGCCCCAAGCCTGGATGTGAGGCAAATCAGTAAAACTCCTTCAAGAGGCCTCTCAAGAAAGGAGAAGGATTACTGAACAGGAAATCCTTATGCTGTGTGGCACTGCAACTCTGCTAAACAGCAGGAGAATGCACAATGTCTGAATAGACAATGAAATCAATAATCCAATTCATGAATAACAATGGCTGCCTTGCTCTCCTTTTAAACAAGTGAAAGCTCTCTCTCCATGGGTCCCACTCGTTAGGGTTTCCTCCACCAAATAACCCTCTTCCCATTCATACTGCGTTGTCTATCAAAGGGTTCTCCACCTCCTCTCCCAGCACTGTTGACTTGGTCAAACTTGACCTTGTCTTCATGCAATTATCCTTTTCACACATAAGGGTGTGAAATCTAGCTCTTAAGTCTATCCCTTTTCACATTTGACAGATTTTATTCATGTCTCCAATAAGCATGGTATTCTTTAGCCATTTATTTGGCTGCTAGGTGATAAAAACAAAATTTTAATATTCCATGTAGCTGTGTGCTAAAATGGGAATATTATAGTCCTCCCCTCCCAAATGTTGCTTGTCCTCAAGCAACTGTAAGGATAGAACTAGAAAATATCCACCCAAGGCATGGAGTCTAAAATGTGTTGAGGAACATCTTCTCCATGTGGATCCTCCATCCCCCAATCAATCATCCATACAAAATGAGTTACCTCCCAACATGGCAACTCCTGAAAATCCTCTTCCACCTTTGGCTCCTACAATATAGGTGGGCTGAAAATCTGATCTTGGTAGACAAAATAGCCTACCCCATGCTGTCCTCCTCTCCACTTAGGATAAGTGTTGAGTATATGTTGATCTTGGGCTGCAATAATATTTCCCTCAAGGGGAAAGATGAAGACTATACCTCCAAGGATCTCTTCTCCAACGTTATGAAACATGTTGGCCCAAATCATCTCATATGTGATGAGTTGGAAGTCACCATCATATGGTATCCAATCAATCATATGGCTCACCTAAATTGGAAACAAATGTTTTGCTGTAGTGCCCACATACTTTCTCATGCTCCCATTAGAACATGCAATGCAAATAATGTGGGAGTTCTCTCCCCCAAGGGACACATCCAACCAATGTGCCATTCCCCCAATCATGCTCCCAACAAATATAAAAACAACAACAACACAAGGAAGCATAATGAGAACCATGCTTGTTGTCATGTGTAGCAAGGGAGAAGGACAATGGTCCCTCAATTGTAACCAATGCAGTTTTACCCTCAATTGCAAAAGAGTGTGGCAAAAATTGTGGCTTCTCAAGCACTTGCTTGTTGTCTCACTCTCCTCATATGTATGGAGAAAGTGAATGATGTATGGTGCAAGGTGAGCTTGTCCTCCAAAATACATTTCCTCCCCAAGTCCTCCTAGGGAGTGGTCACCAATATTTCTCATGGCCTCAAGTAGACCATGGGGTCTAGGAAAAAGAATGCTCCTCCTTGGAGAAACATCCTGTACATGTATGGTTAAGGGATGCATATATACATTATACAAATCATTATGCAAATAAACAATTCTCTTACCATAAATCTTTCTCATGCAAATGCAGTGGCCCATAGATGAGTCCCCTCTCATCCTTAAAGAGAAAAGAGGTGGTTGTTCTAAATCCTCCAAAGAGTTATGTATCTCCTCCATCTACACATGATCCATGCATCTCCTCATATGTTGATCATTCAATATCATGCAAGTAAAATGATCCTTGGAATACTCCATCAACTAGGAGCTCCAACATGGATCTATCCTCCATAGTGACAACGCTAATGATCCCTCATGAAGAACATATGTCATATGGTCATCCCCTCCTTTGACATCTCCAATGCCAAAGATGAAAATTGGAAGGCTGCTATCCTTCCCCTGTTGCTTCTGCCACAACGCAGAATCTGAAATGGGAGTGGGTAAAAATGATGTTGAGAGAATGCCTCTTTCCTCCTTGATCCTACCCAAGACTCTCAGCGCTATAAAAATACCCCCCAAGGTCTCCACTCCTCTGAAATCACTGAATGGTGCCTCAAAATGTGAATCATATCTCATCCTCTACTGATCTGGTGGTCTCCTTGGTGAAATGTCTCCATGCAATGAGACATCATCATCAAGAGTAGACTGCATACATGAATGGGAAAACTTGTCCCTTCTCCCACTACACAATCCAGTCTCCCTCTCAGGAGCATCAACCTCATGAAATGGACAGGAATGTGTGCTCCTCATCACATGGTGCTGGTCATCCTCCTTATCTCCTCCTGGTATCTCCATAGTTCCACACCTTATCATCAATGGCACATGTAGAACATGAGTTGTGCCTTGATCTCCATACATGAGATCCTGGGGACTTCCTTGAAAAGATGCAAGAACCCCTCTAGTTGGAGCAAGATCTCCTCCCTTCTCTGCATGAGGCTCTAAATCAACTCCTGATCTAACAGCATTGTTGCCCTTAGCTTCCTCGACATGAATGGGCAACCCTCCAATACTGTTGCTGCAAATATGGAATTTATCCTAAGATGGAAGTAATTCCTGATCATCAAAGGCCAAGGAGTATCCCCATTGCACCATGATAGTGCCCTCTCTTACTCCTACAACATCATACAAAAAATGAGAGCAAGCCTACCCTTTCTCTCTAAAGAACAACCCAAGCAACAAAAATTTTTGATGCTTCCTCATGCTCTCGTCATACAAGACATGTGATGAAGACATAGTGAATGATATGAATGTTGCATCATCACTATGCATCCATAATCTTTTCTTATCAATGATGCCAGCATCCTGCCACATCTTCTCCATCCTCATACCCTTGGAAAGAGTGTATGCCAAGTGATGGCCAAACTACTTCAAGAGTAACCAGCGCAGCCAAGCCTCCTGTTGCCCGGTATCATAAATTTGCAAGTAGATTACCAGCTTCTTGCTCACCATGCACACCCACTCAACCAATTGTGGATGTATCCTCCCATCCTTCATCTTGGTACTCCTCCCATGAGGGCTACCATCATCCAAAATCAAATTTCTGCACTTCATGGGATTTTTAAATGCAATATTCCCAAGGATCAATTTGATCCCATAAGGACCCAAATAGGTGGTAGGAAAAAACCTCCCATCTTTATGTGCATGGCTCAAGAAATTTCAAACACAACCATGAGAGATGCTATCCATATGGAGATGTCCTCCATCTTCTATCTATTCCTGTGAGAAGGGAAGAACCTCCTCAAGCTGTTGAAGAATCTTGCACTCCCTGATGTTTGGGAGTGCACCTCCACGGAAATCTCTCCATGAGATCTCCTCCTAATTAATAGTCTTCCAAAACCAAAGAGGCCTTGAATCTACTGCTAGTAGAAGTCTCCCTTTGAGTTGTGGCATGCTCATTGAGAGAGTGTCATCTAGAGAGGAGAAAGAGTTTCGTATCTCTAGATGTCTACTCCTTCTCACTGCTTCCTTCATGGCTTCCTGAATGAAGTTGCCCTTTGAGTGCTCACATGAGGAATGGTTCCTCTTTTCTCCAACACTACTCTTGTGCAACGCAGTGCTATTCTATAGCTCTAGATCAACTGCATGCAATGATATAGACCCATCCATAGTGTTTTTTGAAATTACAAGAGATGGACTTTTAAACATACCTCGGTGAAATTTGGAAGCTCCTTGCAGGGCTGCAAGAGTTTCCTCCTCATATGTGTTGGCTTCCCAATCTGTTGAAGATGAAGGCTGCTCCTCCATGGTCTCAATAGCGCTGGTACATGCCTCTTCAACTGGTGGTGAGGGCTCCTCCCTCCTTTGGCCAAATCTTCCTATCATCTTTTGAGAAAACTCAGCAAGAGTGGATACCCTTGCATGGCTCCAATGTCTAAACCACCAAGTACTTGCTTCACCTTCAAGGTGCAGCGCTGCAACTTCTACAACCTCTCTATCTACTACAGGATGTAGCAAAAAGAAAGCCTCTAGCTTCATCACCCAAGCCTCTGCTGCACATGTGAGTGATCCATCAAAAATGGACAATAGAAATCTATTGCCTCTCATCATCCCATAGTTGTAGGGCCTTCGCTCTTCTTTCTGCTGAATAAATTGTGGTAAATCTAGAGTCTCTTTCAAGGCTCTAGGTTTGGATCGGTATTTAGCAAGTTACTCACTTAGAATTTCGAATTCCAAGTGTTATTCATGCTTCATGCCTTCTTCTCTTTGAGAATATGAAGTGCATGTTCCTTCCTCTTCTCCTGCTTCCATCTTCTTGACCTCCTTGGAGAGGTCCTCTCTGGATCTGAAAACTGATGAGAGAAAGAAAATATTATTCATCATCTTGATCTTCTTTGGCTATGATTCACAGGCTAAGACAGGACTATGCTCTGATACCACTGTAATATCCCAAAATTGGGATTGCTACACTATTGGGAATATCTTAAGATATTACCAATGTGGAGATCCAAAAATACATAAACATAACTGGAAATAGCAGTGAATAACATCAAATTCAAAAAATGAAATAAGATATCATAGCCATCTTATTAATGATATAGTATCAGAAAGTGTACAAGATATTGAGGAAATGATCACTCAAGCTTAGGCAAATCCATCATCAAGGCACATGTACAATAATAATGAAATGCACTGCTACATATGGTAAAGCCAAGCTATGATTGCGTAGTCTATGGAGCATAACTGCTGCAAATTGATGTTAATACATGAATATAGAAATGTATAGCTCAAACAAGGATGGGGGAGAAAGATCTCAACCCCTGGAAACAACAATACAAAATCCTTAGAAGGATTGGCTGAAATATACACAAAATGGAAAATCTGCAGAAATGCCAGAGTAGCAGGGTAGCAGCTGCTACTCAGAAATTGGAAATGTATGAGGATAGCTAAAGATGCTGCAAATGATGGATGAATCTCATCCAATGGATCTCTCAGATGAAAGGTTGATCCAATCCCTGAAGATCTCACCCTCCAAAATAGTGGAGCAAGTCCCCACTACAATTTCCCTCAGAAATAACGCAGTCTAGAGAAGGGACTGTGTTGTTGGTGATGGGAAGTGCTTGGCCTGATGCAAAAGATCTACAATAAGCTCTAAAGGCTTCCAAACTGATCTCCCAAAGGAAAGAGAGACTCCTCCTCTGAAAAACAAGTGATGGAAGTGGTGTTGTGAACCCTCACTACAACACCCTGCAACACAACATTATTCTGCTGCAGAAATAATGTTGTCCTGGAGGAGGATGCTTGGCCCCAAGCCTGGATGTGAGGAAAATCAGTAAAAATCCTTCAAGAGGCCTCTCAAGAAAGGAGAATAATTCATAAACAAGAAATCCTTATGTTGAACAGCACTGCAACTCTGCTAAATAGCAGGAGAATGCACAATGTTTGAATAGACAATGAAATCAATAATCCAACTCATGAATAACAATGGTTGCCTTGCTCTCCTTTTAAACAAGTGAAAGCTCTCTCTCCATGGGTCCCACTCATTATGGTTTCCTCCACCAAATAACCCTCTTCCCATTCATACAGTGTTGTCTATCAAAGGGTTCTCCACCTCCTCTCCCAGCATTGTTGACTTGGTCAAACTTGACCTTGTCTTCATGTAATTGTCCTCTTTCACACATAAGGGTGTGAAATACAGCTCTTATGTCTATCCCTTTTCACATTTGAGGGATTTTATTCATGTCTTCAATAAGCATGGGCTTCCTTACCCATCTATTTGGCTTCTAGGTGATAAAAACAAAATTTTAATATTCCATTTAGCTGTGTGCTAAAATGGGAATATTACACTTACTATGAAAAGGGATCATATTCATAGCTGGATAAAGTACCTTAATGTGTGAACAAAGGCTAATGCATGGGGACAAAGTCAAGTTTGACCAAGTCAACAAAGCTAGTATGGAGGGACTGGATCATTAATAAAGATAACCTAGTGGGAATATGGATTAGTTTAGATAGTTAGAATAAAGCCACCTTGAGTATGGAAGAAGACATTGAATGGAGATCAAGTCAAGGTTGACCAAATCAAACAATGATGTTATGGAGGAGTGGCATTGATGATGGGACAGCGCAATTTTGGAGGGAGATTAACTACACGATGAAGGAAACCCTAATGAGTGGGACCCAAGGTGAGAAGGCTCACATTGTTTATAAGGAAGAGGATGGCATCCATATGGGGTTAGCTTATGATTATGATTTTCTGAATATATGGTATGTTTATACATATACCTTTCTCTTGTTGTTTCACTGAGATTGAATTTTGTTTAGCATTGGGTGTTCTTGATCGGGAATGCCACCTCTTCCATTGAGGAGCTCTTGGAGGAGTATTGCACCATATTGTCCACTATCTGGCTTAAGGCCAAGCTTCACTTTTCTTTGACAGCGCAGATATTGTTGAGGGTTTGGTTGTCTCAACAAGCTGCAGCAAGTGGATACTAGATCTCTAGATCTAGACCATTTCAGTGCTCATTTTCAGTGGAGAAGGTTTTTACTCCATTGGGAGGACAGTATTGAAGGCATTGAGCCTCATTTCCAGATCTTGGCATTAGGAAAACTATACTTTGATCCCTACAACACAAAATAGATCCAGATCTACGTTATTCCTATAGGTGCAGTTGCAGGGTGGTTCAGCACACCATTTGGAGAGCTGATTTTCTAAGTGTTATGGATCTGCCCTTCACTTTGGAGATCTGTTGGAGGAGGTCATTCTATTATTTATATCAAATCAGATCCACTTTCCAGATCTGAATATTTCAATATATCTACAGTCTTAGATCTCATATCTACACTTTGTACTTGGTGTTTTGCTGAAAACCCCAAGGGGGTTCTTTAGAGGAGCTTGTATAGTGCATGGATCTGATATAGATCTAACTTTTTATGCACATAGCAGCTCTAGATCTAATGTACAACCTACTATTGTTGTAGAGGTAATAAAATAAAACTTTCAGGGTATTCCAGATTTTATACATGGTTGCAACGGCTCTTTTTGCATGATTTTTGGGCTATGATGGCTTGGGAGGCTTGTTTAACTAAGCGACCATGATTTGTTTCAAATATCCTTTTGTATTTGGCTGATAGAATGTTTAACATAATGGATCCATGGGTTGCATTTAACTCTTATTGCATATATTTATGAAAAATATGTTGTTAGTGCATTGTATTCTTGCATTCCCCATTTGGGAATATTACAGTGGGCATACATTCCACTGTAATATTCCCAAATGGGAAAATCAGCAATGTAAGCATAGAAAATGCATTTTTCATAAATATGTGTTATAACAATCAAAATTATCCCATGGGTCCTTTAGAGTATACATCATGACAACCAAATATATAAGGAGATCATAAATAAATCATTATAACCTAGCTAAACAGGCCTCCCAAGCTCAAATCAGCTCAAAAACACTGCAACCCCATGAATACTACAACATAGAAATACTGAAGCAAGTGACAGTGCAGTTTACTGAGGGTTTATAACCCAAAATAGATAGAAAAAATAGGTCTATTGATATATTAATCAATAAAGCTCAAAAATTGAGATCTAGTCTCATTTACATAAATCTAAGATGACCCGGCTAGGGTTTCTTGACAAACATGAGATGCAAGAAGTATATGTTGAAGATCTATGGATGAATCATGCAGTATGGCTGAAGTACTACATAAATATGGCTGATCATACAAATAAATGGTTGTAGCTCCTCCTACTAGCTTTCTGGGAAAAAGGTTGATCCTCCTTCAGTGAAACTAGCTTATAAAATAGGGGTTTAAACCCTTCCACTGCAACACCATGAAAAATAACGCAGTTTCTCCAAGGGAATGTGCTGTATCTGTAGGTGACAGCTTGGCCAAGTGTCGGATGGTGGAAATGAATTCTATAAATCTCCTCTCAGATTTCTTAAACAAGTCCTCCAAGGAAGAGTGGGGAATTCCCGAATGAGAAAACCCTTGTACTAAACAGTACAAAAAACTTAGCTAAAAATATGAAGCATGCAATAAGTCTAAATAGAACCAATAATCAAATCATATTCTCCATTCATAGCTGATATGGCTTCCATTCCCTCCATTATATAGTTGATGAGCTTCCTCACCATGGGTCCCACCCATTCATGAGGTAACTTCCATGCAAAGGCTCCTCCTCCAAAATTACGTTGTCTCCATTAGTTCCACTCTTCTATTTACAGCGCTATTTGATTTGGTCAACCTTGACTTAGTCTCCATGCATTGTCTCCTTTCACACCCAAGGTGTCTTTATTTTGACTAGCTAAACTGATCCACATTCATATTGAGCTGTCTTTATTGATGATCCACTCCTGCCATATTAGTGTTGTTGACTTGGTCAAACTTGACCTTGTCCACATGTATTAGCCCTTGTTCACATATGAGGGTGCTTGATCCAGTTATTAAAATGATCCCTTTTCACATTAAGAGGGATTTAATGCCTACTTAAGATACTTATGGGCCTCCTTACCCATTTATTCATCTAATTAGATGTTAAGAGAAAAATTAATATTCCCATTAGTTGCATGCTAATTTAGGAATATTACACCTTATTACAAATTCCAATAGTGTTGTCACTTGGGAGCTTGGATTTGTTGATGGAGTGTTCCCAAGATCACTTCACATATGATGCACTGGATGGGCAAGTAGGGGATGAGAGTGGTGGAGTAGTGGATGGAGACATCAATTACCATGACATGATCTTCTTGACTTGGATTTCCAAGCATAAGAATAAATATCTTCATGCAGCGCATAGTTCATTCCTCTTCATGGGAGTATATCATACCACTATGGAGGGCTCATTCATGGATCTTATTATTGGATTACTCTTAGTACATGGTAAGAATTGTGTCTTTGTACTTATTGATTATATAACACAATATTCACATTCTCTTACCATCTCTATATAGTGCATTGCTCCATAAGAGGGCAAGCCTCAATTTGGGCTTCATGGCCATTTTGGGACCAACACCTATGATGGAGAGAGTCATTTCTTGTATGGCTTTGGGCAAGAGTTGTACTATTTCCCGTATTTTTAGTTGATATACAATGCCATTTACTATTTACTAGTAGATGTGATGACATGCACAACTAGAAATTTGTTAGGAGACAACTTGCCATGTTATTTTCTGAAACAACAGTTAGAAAAACTGCGCCGTGACTACTTGAGAAACTGTTGGTACCTTCTAGCACTATGTAAAACCTTAAGTATCTCTTTCATTTGGATTCCATTTGATGATAGTGTCATATTCATTTTATATGGAATGATCTAGGCAAGAACCAAAGAGTGGGTCTTTGAGGATCCAATTTCATTTTTGCTTCATGAAGGCAACATTATTGCAGCCCAAATTCAGAAACAACTCTACACTTTTCATAAGTGGAGAGGGAGACAACATGGGATGGAAAATTTGATCCATCATGTTTAGCTATGCAACCCACCCTCTTTGCAGGAGCATAAGGTGGAGGAGATGTTTCATGAGTTTCCATGTTGGAGGGTGACTCATTGTTTTGTGGATGATAGCTTGGGGATGGAGGATCCATATGGGAATGACAGTTCCCAATATATTTTAGATCCCATGCCTTAAGAAGGCCTCTAGACCACACATAGTTGCTTCCATGGATATTCCACTTGTTCATGATGAGAGCCATTTGGAATTTTCACCAAAGGCATACTTATACACTTGGGAGGAGCAACTTGGAGACTTATTGATGAGGAAACTTCTTGTTCATTGGAGGAGCTTATCACATGAAGATGCTACAGGAGGAAGAGAAGAGGCTCTTCCATTATATCCTTATAGTTTCTTGAGGACAAGCAAAATTTGGGAGGGGAGGACTGTAATATTCCTAAATTAGCATACAGCTAATTGGAATATTAAAGTTTTATTTTTTGCTCTTAGATATAGGAATAAGAGGGTATGGAGACCCATAAATCACCTTAGTAGGAATAAAGGACACTCCTAGTGTGAATTGAGGTCATATAAAAGCTAGATTGAAGACCCTTAGGTGTGAAAAGGGGCTGAAGAATGTTGAATAGGTCAACTTTGACCAAATCAAATAACGTTGTTATGGAGGAGTGGCATTAATGGTGGGATAGCACAGTTTTGGAGGGAGATTGATTGCATGATGGTGGAAACCCTAATGTGTGGGACCCGAGATTAGAAGGCTAACATTGTTTATAAGGAAGAGGATGGCAACCATATGGGGTTATGTTATGATTATTATTTTGATATGTCTATTTAGACTTTGTTGCTCTCTTCAGCCATTTACCTAAGTTTGCAGTGTTGTTTAGCACAGGGTGTTCCCGAGCGGGAATCCCACCTCTTTCCTTGAGAGGCTTCTTGGAATATTATTGATCCATAATTTCCACATATCTGACATTCTAGCCAGGCTTCAATCTTCAGCTACAATGTAGTTTATGTTCATATTTTTGTTGTGTTGAAGGGTGTTGCAGTGGAGGGTTGAGAAACCCACTTTCTAAGCTAGTTTTTCATAGGAGGAAGGATTCCTTCTCTTGGGATATCAGCAAGGAGGGTTCTTGAGCACATTTCAGATATTTGGCACTAGGCCAACCTATCTCCATCATTCATAGCACGGTTTCAGCTGGGAATTGCGTTATTTTGGAGGGCAGTTTTAGAGGAGGATCTATTGGCTCTTTTAGAGTATTTTCCTATAGGTGAAGGGTTTAGCCTTTCATTGGAGGAGGCCCTTGAGGAGATCTACATCAGATCTATATTATTTCAGCCTTCTACTTCATGAGCTTTAGTTTGTTGTGACTCTTCAGTCCTAGGGCTCTAGATCACCACTCATATTTGGGTGCATTTCCGGAAACCCTTCCAGGTTTCTTTTGGAAAGGTCTCTAGGAGGCTAGATCTTCACTCCTAACATTATTTGAGCTATATAATAGCATATCTTTATTGATCGATATTTATACAACAGCTTAGGTCCTAAAACTGTGTTTTCATGGCTCATGGCACTTGTATAGTAGAATTTCTCATGTATTAGCATATTTTCCTATTGGAGGCTTGTTTCCCATTGCTTGAGTGACTTGATCCTCAAGATCTTGTGCTTAAATGTTTGCTGATATATTTAATAAAATGTTTGTACATTTGTCTCAGGTAATGGTGATTGATTTATTTACTGCTCTTTCCATTATTGTGTTCATATATTGTTGCTTCCTCATTTGGGAATATTACAGTGGTGTTAGAGCATAATCTTGGCTTAGTCTATGGATCTCAGCCATTATGCTATCAGGAGATTAAGAATAAGGAGAAAGAAATCAGAATGGTGGAAAGAATGAGTTTTATCTCATCTCTTTTCAGATCTAAGAAGGACCTTACCAATGAGGTCAAGAAAAGAAAAATGGAGAAAAGAAGTGAAACCACATTAGTGTTTCAAGTTGAGGAAGGTCCATGTACTTACTATCATCGAAAATAAGAACCAGTATTGCATAGAGCTCCAAAGAAACATGCTATGCCCTTTTATTTTGAAGAAGAAGATAAGAGGCATGGAGATGAAGGACACTTAGATCATGAGATTCTAAGTGAGTATATTGCAGAATATAAGTCTCAATCTATAGCTTTCAAGGAGAATCTAACTCTCCCACAGTTCATTCAAATAAAAGAGGAAAGGAGACCTTGCAGCAATAGAAGAAAAAAGGGAAATACATTTTTACTACATACCATTGGGGAATGAAGTTGGATGCATTCTTCCTACTATATCTAGTGGTAGAAAGAGAAGTTGTTGAGATTGTAGCGTTGCACCTTGAGGATAAGCAAACATTTGGTGGTTTAGCCATTTGAGTCATGCAAAAGTGACTATATATGCATATTTTACTCAAAGGTTGATAAAGAAGTTTGACAAGAAGAAATCAGAGGGGAAGAGGCCTTCACCACCACTTGTTGCATGAGCACTTTCATTAAGAGAAAGAACGCTTGCACCTTTGCAAAGTGGTCTTGATCTCTTGACATCTAGAGTCCCATGCACTATTCTGGAGATGCATGAGGAGGAGGAGACTTGTACCAGCGCTGATGCAGCGATAGAAGAGCATCCATCATCATCAGTATTTGGGAAAGCCATCACACTAGAGGAAGGAACCCCTGTAGTAGTACAAGATGTTCTCAAGCTTTACCAAGGTATGCACATATTTCTATTTCCTGTTATTTCAACACATCATATGGAGGATTATGGAAACATAATGTCAAGGAAAATGCATGGCCAAGGGTCGAATCACCTTGATGATTTGGAGCAGCAGACTATCACTACGTTGAGGACCCTTTATTTGTTCAAGGAAGTGATATACAATCATCCTAGTGTATCATTTTTGAGCTGCACACAACTCTTGGGGTTGGAGTGTAGAATTTTGGAGGATGGGATGAACATTGTCTTGAGCAGAGAAATGAAAAACTATATGTTCAGCATTGAGCATGATCTTGAGACAATAGATGCACCATTATGGCGATTAGTAGCACTGTCATTGAGCAGCAGTGATGAGTTGGGTTCCCAACCATTATTGGAGCATTCCAATGAGCTTTCTACATGTATAGTAGAGGATAGGAAGATGGTTGATGGAGGGTATCTTATGAGGGATGACATATTCCATTATTATGATGGGTACTTCTTGATGAGCACTACACATATTGATGAAAATTTTCTACCTATATCTTACATGGATCCTTATAGATTCAAATTGGTCATTTATGAGTGGTCTTCATTTGGAGATCTCCAGGAGATTTCATTTCAACGTCCCATGAAATGCAAAGATAGAAATATGATTTGGGAGGATGGTGTTCTCCATTGGAGAAATACCAATTTTGGGCATCATGATAAACACTCACCATTGGTTGGATGGGTGATGTTGATGAGAAAGAGCCTGGAAAGCCACTTGTAGATCTATGACACATGGCAGTAGTAGGTAAGGCTACATTGGCTACTCTTGAAAGAGTTTGGTCATCATATGAAACATTCTATTTCAAAGAGTATGTTGGTGGATGTAACTTGGCATGGGACTTGCATCATATGGTAGCAAGTAGTTTCGGTGCATTTTTTTGTTATGACATTATTCATGTCAATCATCATGTTTTCACCTCATGATTTGTATGATGGAGGTGTGAGAAGGAAACAAGAGTTGTTGTTGCTTTGGAAACTCTTGGGAGAATATGGGCTGATTTTCTCCCATGCTTTGCATGATGTTGCAGGAGTAGGTGATGGCACTATCATGGTGTGTAATATTCCTACTTAACCTAAGCTAAGAGGAATATACATTTTTGTTTCATTTTATGGTGCATGAATAAATGAATAAAGGAGGACATGTAAAACCCCTGAAAACAATGAATAAATCAATGCCCATGTGAACAAGGATAAATCTGGGCCATGTAAACAAAAAACTTGTAGGTGTGAATGGGTTTGAGCTATGAGACTGGGTCAACCTTGACCAAATCTATAGCACAGTCTAGATGCAATGTACCTCATGGGTGGACAGCGCAGTTTTAGATGGAGGCTCCACATGTGAAAGGAGCTAACTCATTGAAGTGGTTTAGGGTTTGACAAGGCTTTCATCTTATAAAAGGAAGAGGAGAGCAGCATGAGAGGGTTGTTGATTATGTACATTTCTGAATATATTGTCTGGTTAGACATATATCATTCTCTTTTTTTTAGCTGAGAATAATGTTGCTTAGCATTAGGTGTTCCTTTGCTGGAATCCCACCTCCTTCCTAGAGCAGCTCTTGGAGGAGCCTTGTTTGTCTTGTCCATTATCTGGAAATTGGCCAAGCTTCATCTTGCACTTACAACGCTGATCCTACTTTGTATTTGGTTTTCCTTGTGAGCTACAGCAAGTGGAGGATAGATCTCTTCATATCTATGCATCTCTAGCATGCATTTTCACTAGGAAACCCTTCTATCCATTTGAAAAGAGTGTTCTAGACCCTTGGAGATTCAGATACATATCTTGGCATCAGGCCAAAGCATACTCAGATCCTACAAGGCAATCCCTCTTCTAGGATTGCATTATTTGCAAGAGCAGAGTTGCAGGGAGTTTTGGCATCATCTTGGAGGAGAGATCTCTAGTGATTGAATTCTTCCTTTCACTATAGTGATCCATGGATTGGCCATCCAATCCATGTTAGTTCAGATATGATCTACTGTACATCATATGCTTCAGAATATTCTGAATATTACTGAAGATATGTAATTTAGATCTCATATCTACTCACTGTTATTCATGTTTTGCTGAAATCCCCAAGGGGAGTGTATAAAGGAGCCTTTCTTGTATACAGATCTGAAATGGATCTATAATTTAGTGTATAGATCTGATATAGATCTGAGATGTATTCAACGGCTGCTTCAACCAATGAAAATAACTCTGTCAAGCTTATTCCTCTATTTCTCATGGTTGTAGCACCTCATTTTGAGGGATTCTTCTTGTATATTCTTTTCCTTTTTGTTATACACTGTATAAGCTGCATTGTGAATCTATTTTGCTGATGTATAGTTGAATAATGATCCTCCATGTTGGTCTCATTCTCTCAAATAGTTGAACTGCGTTATTTCTGAAGAAGTTTGTTGCATATAGCTGCAACCCCTCTCTTTGGGTGTTTTTCAGCTAGACGAGGTGGTGGGAGGTCTGTTTACCACACCTAGTTTGATTTTATTTTTCTCTCCTTTTGGATCTAGAAACTAGATCCACTGATCTAAGGGATCTAGGAGCTGAAAACTCATTTCAGCGTGTATATTTCCCAGGAGTGCGTTATTATAGCAGGATTTGCTAAATATTCCCATTTGGGGATATTACAGTGGTATCAAAGCTTCTTTCTTGGCACAGCCTGTGCTTTCATTGAAGAGACAAAACCAATATGGCTTCAGGAGAATACGAGCCTCTTACTAACAGAGAAAAGAGATATCTAAATAGTGGACAAAATAAATTTGATTACACCAATTATGATCAAGACAAGGGTAAAGCCCATGAATCCTGAAGTGATAAAGAAGGAGAAGAGTTTGCAAGAACTCTTTTGGTAGCCATGCAAGATATTGCTAGAGAAATCAAAGAGATGAGAAAGGACAGGATCAAGGAGTCTCCTGGGAGATTTCATCTTGGAGAAATCTCTGGCATGTATCACCACTGGAATGATCAACCAATGAACCAGCCACAAGCCTCACAAGCCCCACAACGCTCTACTATGTCTATCTTCTTGGTTGTGGAGAATGAAGGGCCTCAAGAGCAAGCATCCCTTGAAGACTACTTTGAAGAATATGAGTCTCAGAATTAGAGATTCAAGGAGCACTTTAGTTTTCAAGAGTTTTGTCACCTCAAGGAAAAAAGGAGACCAAGGCATCAGTATAGAGATGGTGGATTCAGTCAGAATCATGATCGACATCACTATATGGGCATATTATTTTTACCCAAGTTTGATGGGTCATCCACCAGTTCTGCTAAATCATGGGTAGAAAAGCTAGATATCTACTTTCAGTTGAACAAAGTCCCTGAGATGGAAGCCATCAAGATTGCAGCACTGCACTTTGAAGGTGAAGCACACAATTGGTGGTATCATGGGTTGTCTAAATTGGGTCATGCCAATGTGACTACCTATTCTGAATTCACTAGAATACTGGTGGAGAGGTTTGATAGAAAGGATCTAGAAGCACCTTTCATGAGCCTTGCAAAGTTGAAGCAGTCAGGTAATACATAATCTTATATCTCTGAGTTTCTGAGATTATATGTTATGGTTCCTGATCTATCTACAGCAAGGAGGGTGTACATGTTCATCGATAACTTGGATGAACCTTTGCATGGGTTGGTTAAATCTACCAAGCCCATCACTTTTCATGATGTCATTGAGAGGGCTAGAGACCTTCAAGATGCCTTGCCAAAAGCAAAGGAAACTTTTCAGAACAAGGCCCCTTACCTTTCTAAAGGGAAGGAAGAAAAAGTCGCTCCTTCAAAGGAGAGCTCATTCAAAAAGCCTTTTGATATTGAAGTTTGGAGGGAGATAAGGAAGAAGAGGATATGTTTAAATTTCCAAGATTCATGGGCACCTGGACATAGATGTGCTGCTAGGAAAGCACACTACATAGAAGTCTTCTCAGATTTCGAGGAGGAAGAAGAAGATGATGAACCAAGGGGAGGTCACAGTGCTGACAATATTGAAGGAGATCCAACACCATCTGGATATGGAAATGGAGCATTTTCTCTAATAGGAGGAACTCTTACATCTTTGAGAGGAGTACCTAAGTACTTGACCTTAAGAGTTCAAGGTTCAATCATGAATCAGAGGGTTTCTGTATTGATTGAGAGTGGGGCAACCCACAACTTTATTGATGCTCATCTTGTGCAGAGGAGGGCAATACCCACTGATAGTTTTGAGGGATTCTCTTTTTTGGTCCCAGGATATAGAACAATGAAATGCATGCATTATGTCCCATCACTTTCAGTCACTATGGGATCCTACACCTTGGTGGATCACTTTTTTGTAGTTGACATACCAGACACCAATATCATTTTGGGTGTTCAATGGTTGATTACATTAGGGAAAGTAACCACTGATTGGAAGGCTCTACAAATGGAATGGGTGGACATGAAGAGTTGTGAACCTAAAATGATCCAAGGCATGCATACTTACCCCTCACCTAGCACTTCTACACAGAAAATAGAGATGGATTTTCACAGTGGAAGCAAGGACCTCACAATACCTTCTCTTATGTTCATGAAATTTCTGCATGGGACATTATTATCTAGTGGAAAACCACCTGGGAGGCCACCAGATTCAGATATTGTGGGGAAGGCCTCACAAAGTGCTACTCCAAACTTAGATCCAGGAGGGATTGGAGCAATGAAAGACCAAGCTACAGCGCTAGGAGGCTTGGGACAGCTCAAGAATAAGGGGAATCTTCTTCCTTTATCACTACCACCCCCTCTCATTTCTGGATCTGCGCTGTGGGAGGAGAAGAATGGGAGGATCAGCCTTCCAACACACACCTTTGGCATGGGATATGTCAAAGAGGAGATCAGAAACATGATATACATTCTTGTGGATGTATCATCAGCGTTGTCATTGTTGAACAGTGTAGATCTGTACTGGAAATCTCAACTGCTTGTAGAGTATTCCAAAGATCTCCACACATGTATGATACTGGATTACATGCAACAAAAATAGGGCTACTTAGTCCAAGGGGGATTCATCTATCATCATGGTAGGGTCTTCTTGTCTAGAGCTTCCAAGCTCAAGCAGAAGATACTACAATGGGCACACAAAGAGTTATTTTTCAGCCACATGAAGTCAATGAAGATCTATACCCTAATCATGAGGAGCTTTGATTTGGAAGGCTTGAAAGGGGAGCTACATCAGCACTTTCAAGAGTGTGTGAGAAATGTAGAGTTGGGGCAGCCAAGGGACTCTATGCAAGAGTCATTTCAGTCATCTCTTCCTTCTTTTGAAAGAGGAGGGATGCCCATGCACAACTCCATGTGTAAGAGGAAATTTGATGGTAAAGAATCTGATCATGTAAAGCAAGTTTCATTTTCTGATTCATCACATTATTTTTCCATGTTTTTGCAGGCCATGACTCCTAAAGGGAGCAATACATCATGAAGATCTCATGGCATTTGTTGGGCCAATAAAATTTCTGAACTTGGCCACTCCCTTGTTGTGCAAAGGGAGATTCTTTTTCATGATGGGTGCTTCCCAAAAGCACCAAACATATCTTACATCTTCAGCCATGTTAAGATGACTCATGCAGAAAATAAGTGGTGGGAAGGCCACTTACCACACCTTGGTCTAATGCAAGCAGGAGATGCACTGCACTGGCATCACATGTGGGATTTTGATCCACCTCCTCATGCTCAAATTTCTCTATGTATATATGTAATTATGCTTCCATACTTGGATGATATAGTTGTGCTATTTATGGGAATGTATGGAGGGAGGATGGGCAGTTTGTATGTACCACATGGAATGAAACTTATCTATGTGCCCCATGCTACATGTTTTAGAGAGAGAATTGCTCCAGCCATGTTTATTTCTGTTGAATTTTTCACTCCTTGTGGGATGGATTATGCACATCTTATGATGAATTTGGAAGAACAATTCATGATGGGTTGGATTGGTGAACACTTAGCTTGTGAGGAGATTTTGATATTTGATGGTGTCACCAACGGAGGAGGAGAAGTGTTTTGGCACTCACCCTATCAGTTGCTTGAGGACAAGCAACATTTTGGATGGGAGGACTATAATATTCCTACTTAGCCTAAGCTAATAGGAATATACATTTTTGTTTCATTTTCTGTTGCATGAATAAATGAATAAAGGAGGACATGTAAAACTCCTGAAAACAATGAATAAATCAATGCCCATGTGAACAGGGATAAATCTGGGCCATGTGAACAAAACACTTGCAAGTGTGAATGGGTTTGAGCTATGAGACTAGGTCAACCTTGACCAAATCTATAGTGTAGTCTAGAAGAAATGTACCTCATGGGTGCACAACGTAGTTTTAGATGGAGGCTCCACATGTGAAAGGAGCTAACTCATTGAAGTTGTTTAGGGTTTGACAAGGCTTTCATCTTAAAAAAGGAAGAGGAGAGTAGCATGAGAGGGTTGTTGATTATGTACATTTCTGAATATATTGTTTGGTTAGACATATATCATTCTCTATTTTTTAGCTGAGAATAATGCTGCTTAGCATTGGGTGTTACTGTGTGGGAATCCCACCTCCTTCCTAGAGTAGCTCTTAGAGGAAACTTGTTTTTCTTGTCCACTATCTGGAAATTGGCCTTGCTTCATCTTTCACTTACAGCACTGATCCTGCTTAGGATTGGGTTTTCCTTGTGAGCTGTAGCAAGTGGAGGATAGATCTCTTCAGATCTATGCATCTCTAGCACCCCTTTTCACTGGGAAACCCTTCTATCCCTTTGATAAGAGTGTTCTAGACCCTTGGAGCTTCAGATCCATATCTTGGCATCAGGAAAAAGCATACTTAGAGCCTACAGTGTAGTCCCTCTTCCAGGACTACGTTATTTTCAAGAGCATAGTTGCAGGGAGTTTTGGCATCATCTTGGAGGAGAGATATCTAGTGATTAGATTATTCCTTTCACTGTGGTGATCCGTGGATTGGCCATACAATCCATGTTAGTTCATATCTAATCTGTTGTACATCATATGCTTTAGAATCTTCTGAATATTACTACAGATCTGTAACTTAGATCTCAGATCTACTCACTGTTATTCATGTTTTGCTGAAATCCCCAAGGGGAGTGTATAAAGGAGCCTTTCTTGTATACAGATATGAAATGGATCTATCATTTAGTGAAAATATCTACTCTAGATCTGAGATATAGTCAACTACTTCTGAAGCCAATGAAAATAACATTGTCAAGCTTATTCCTCTATTTCTCATGGTTGTAGCACCTCATTTTGAAGGATTCTTCTTGTATATTCTTTTCCTTTCTGTTATACACTGTATAAGCTACATTGTGAATCTATTTTTCTGATGTATAGCTGAATAATGAACCTCTATGTTGGTCTCATGCTCTCAAACAGTTGAACTGCGTTATTTCTGAAGCAGTTTGTTACATATAGCTGCAGCCCCTCTCTTTGTGTGCTTTCAGCTAGACTAGGTGGTGGGAGGTCTGTTTACCACACCTAGTTTGATTTGTTTTTTCTCTCCTTTTGGATCTAGATAGTAGATCCAATTATCTAAGGGTTTGAGGAGCTACAAACTCATTTTAGTGCACATATTTCCCAGGAGTGCGTTATTACAACAAGATTTGTTGAATATTCCCATTTGGGGATATTACATGGTGCAAAGGGGCTACTCCTTAGCCTTGGAGGATCAAGAAGTACTTCCACTTTGGGAGGAATCTCCCATGTATAGCAGCATTATGGTAGATGACTTTGGCATATGGCATGTCAAAGAGTGGAGCTATGAGATGACAGGAGCCTTATTACAAAGGCCAACAACGTTGTCATTTGGGAGCTTGGATTTGTTGATGGAGTGTTCCCAGGATCACTTCCAATATGATGCACTGGATGGGAAAGCAGGGGATGAGAGTGATCGAGTAGTGGATGGAGACATCAATTACCATGATATGATCTTCTTGACTTGGATTTCCAAGCATATGAAGAAATATCTTCATGCAGCACATAGTTCATTACTCTTCATGGGAGTATATCATACCACTATATAGGGCTCATTCATTGATATTATTATCAGATTACTCTTAGTACATGGTAATAATTGTGTTTTTTTACTTATTTATTATCTAAAATATTATTTTCATTATCTTACCATCTCTATACACTGCATTGCTCCACAAGAGGGCAAGCCTCAATTTGGGCTTCATGGCCATTTTGGGACCAACAACTATGATGGAGAGAGCCATTTCTTGTATGGCTTTGGGCAAGTGTCATACTATTTCTTAAATTCACAGTTAATATACAATGCCATTTACTATTTACTAGTATATGTGATGACATGCACAACTACCAATTTGCTAGGAGACAACTTGCCATGTTATTTTCTAAAACAACAGTTAGAAAAACTGCGTTGTGACTACATGAGAAACTGTTGGTACCTTCAAACACTATGTAAAACCTTCAATATATCTTTCATTTGGATTCCATGTAATGATAATGTCATATTACTTTTATATGGAATGATCTGGGCAAGAACCAAAGAGTGGGTCTTTGAGGATCCAATTTCCTTTTTGCTTCATGAAGGCAACATTATTGTAGCCCAAATTCAGCAGCATCTCTACACTTATTATAAATAGAGAGAGAGAGAGAGACAGCGTGGGATGGAAAATTTTATCCTTCATGTTCATCTATGCAACCCACCCTCTTTAAAGGATCCTAAGGTGGAGGAGATGTTTCATGATTTTACATGTTGGAGGGTGACTCACTTTTTGTGGATGATAGCTTGGGGATGGAGGATCCATATGGGAATGATAGTTCCCAATATATTTAAGATCCCATGCATCAAGAAGGCCTCTATATCACACATAGTTGCTTCCATGTATATTCCACTTGTTCATGATGACAACCATTTGGAATTTTCACCAAAGGCATACTTATACGCTTGGGAGGAGAAACTTGGAGACTTATTGATGAGACAACATCTTGTTCATTGGAGGATCTTATCACATGAATATGTTGCAGGAGGAAGAGAAGAGGCTCTTCTGTTCTATCCTTACAGTTTCTTGAGGACAAGAAACATTTGGGAGGGGAGGACTATAATATTCCTAAAGTAGCATACATCTAATTGGAATATTAAAGTTTTATTTTTTTCTCTTAGATAGAGGAATAAGAGGGTATGGAGACCCATAAATATCCTTAGTAGGAATAAAAGACATTCCTAGTGTGAATGGAGGTCATATAAAAGTTGTATTGAAGATCCTTTGATGTGAAAAGGGGCTGAAGCATGACGAAGAGGTCAACTTTGACCAAATCAAACAACGTTGTTATGGAGGAGTGGCATTAGTGGTGGGACAATGCAGTTTTGGAGGGAGATTGATTGCATGATGGTGGAAACCCTAATGAGTGGGACCTGAGATTAGAAGGATCACTTTGTTTATAAGGAAGAAGATGGCAGCCATATTGGGTTATGTTATGATTATTATTTTGATATGTCTGTTTAGACTTTGTTGCTCTCTTCAGCTGTTTAGCTAAGATTGTAGTGTTGTTTAGCATAGGGTATTCCCGAGCGGGAATCCCACCTCTTTCCTTGAGAGGCCTCTTGGAAGAGTATTGATCCATCATTTCCACATATCTGACATTTTTTCCAAGCTTCAGTCTTCAGCTACAGTGCAATTTCTATTCAGATATGTGTTGTGTTGAAGGGTGTTGTAGTGGAGGGTTGAGAAACCCACTTTATGAGCTAGTTTTTCATAGGAGGAAGGATTCCTTCTCTTGGGAGATCAGAAAGGAGGGTTCTTGAGCACATTTCAGATATTTGGCACCAAGCCAACCTATCCCCATCACTCACAGTGCAATTTCAGCTGGTAATTGCACTATTTTGGAGGGCAGTCTCAGAGGAGGATCTATTGGATATTTTAGAGTGTTTTCCTATAGGTGAAGGGTTCAGCCTTTCATTGGAGGAGGCCCTTGAGGATATCTACATCAGATCTATATTATTTCAGCCTTCTACTTCATGATATTTAGTTTGCAGTGACTCTTCAGTCCTAGGTTTGTATATCACCACTCATATTTGGGTGCATTTATGAAAACCCTTCTCAGGTTCTTTTGGAAAGGTGTCCAAGAGGCAAGATATTCACTCCTAGCATTATTTGAGCTATATAATATCATATCTATATTGATCCATATTTATGCAACAGTTTATGCCCTAAAACTGTGCTGTCATGGCTCATGGCACTTGTATAGCAACATTTCTCATGTATTCGCATATTTTCCTATTGGAGGCTTGTTTCCCATTGCTTGAGTGACTTGATCCTCAAGATATTGTGCTTAAATATTTGCTGATATATTTAATAAAATGGTTGTACATTTTTCTCATATAATGGTGTATTGATTTATTTACTGCTCTTTCCATTATTGTGTTCATATATTGATGCTTCCCCATTTGGGAATATTACAGTGAGCCTTCCCAAGCCATGGCCCACCTCTAAACTACATTATACATGTGGACATAAGTCTGCATGATTGACTGCACTGTCTCTCCAAGTCCTTCATCATGTCTACATGAAATGTGCACCCTCTCCATCATGTGTGCATTAAATGCACTACTTCCTCCATCACTTCATCATGAATGCTCTATGATCTTACATTAGATTCCCTCCATGATCTTAGTTGACTGCTTCAACCTCTATGATCTATCTCATTAATGAGACATGATATCCACTCCTTTCACATTAGTAGCAACTAAACTACTCCATTATGTAGATATGGTTAATTAATCCATTTTCACACATCAAAAAGTGGATCTTATTCATCTTTGAGGATTATGGTTCCCTCCACCCTTTTATTTACTTAAGTAATTAATTTTATTAAGAACTATAATATTCCAAATTTCATGTGAAAATTTAGGAATATTACAGTCCTCCCTGGAAAAATGTCGCTTGTCCTCAAGAAAAAACAAAAGTATATGAAAATCCATTTATTGCCCTCCAAATGGCACCCACATAAGGAAGGCCTCCTCCATCTTTTGCAATGTGTTATGTATGTTTGGTTCCAAAGTTTTCTCTCAATAATGCGTAGAATGACCTCCAACTGTGTAATTAGATTTCCTTCTTCCTCCAAGAAGTACCATGAAGTGAAAACCATAAGCTACCCAACATCATCATCATTACATGAGATACATAATATAAAGTGGTCCTCCCCATAAAGGAGAAGCTCCATCTCACCAAACATCTCTTCATCCCATGCTTTATGAAGTAGATTGAGCATTGGCATGCCCTCATCCTTAGCCCTATTGGACTTGTTGGATCCAAGCATCATCCCAGTATTATGAAAAATAAGAAATTGAGACATATGGGTAGACAAATATGTCAAACCATATTCTCCCAATAGTAGCCACCGGAGTAAGGCCTCTTGCTGCCATCATTCATCTCCACCATGAAATATGGAAAATCCATACTCCCCCAAAAGCAACCAAAGCAACAAGAGATCTTGCTACCTTTTGTTAAAGGGTAAAATTATTGGGTGGTGGTAGATGAATATCCCTCTCAGAGATTTCCAATGCCCATGGAAGACTATCAGATTAGTTCTGTTAGCCAGCTATAAGATTTGTTATATCAAATGCTGGCTAAATCATTTTTGGAGCCTTCAAGGAACAACTTTTATTGCAAAAAAGTGTTATCTCTTGAAGACTCTTGAAGGCCTCATGTCTCTATCCAAAATATTCACTGTTGTGCCCATTTTACACTCTAGAATTCTGTTGATTTCATGAGGAAAGACTACTGCAAAATCCCTTCTTCCCCTCCTCCATTAAAAACTAACCTCCATTTCACTCCCCGTTCATTCCTATAAACTTCCTCTATTTTCATTTTTCCCTGTTCCCCTTTCATAAAATCCCCTTTACAGAGTTTTAAACTCCTTTTCAACTTTGTCCAAAACCATTCACCCTCCACCTTCCACCAAGAGGATTTTAAATGCGTAATCCCCACCGTTGATCTCTGTGCGATCAACGGTTGTGAATTATTTTTCCCTCTGCTCTTCTTTTGACCTTCGCGAGCAGATCTACACCGTTGGTTGATGCCATCCAATGGCCACTCTCCTCCCCACACCCTATGAAGAAGTAAAACCAAACAACACAGGATTTCGTAATGTAGTTTTGTATTGTCAAGGTGTTTGAATGAAATTTCGTTTTATGAGTTAGATTCTATACTTCATGATCGGCTCTCGATCACTGGAAGGATCGATAGCGCTCCAGTATGGTACTGTAATGTTGTTGCCCGTAGAAGTTGTGAACCTTGTCCAAAGGAAGAAACCCGCTTATAGAAGAAATAAATCGGGTTTATAGTTAATGGAGCCACAGTTCCGAGGTTTGAACCTGCAGTTTAATGGACCGAAGTGAATAGGAAGAACAGTGTTAACCCCGGTTTAACCCACGGTCACTTACTGTTCAAAAGCCGGAAGCAATTTTGATCGCACTTCTTTTGGTACGGAAAGGAAACCACTCAATAGCAAGCGATCATGTGAAAATCTGCCACGTCGACGGGACAATACCACCTCATCGCTCCCTCCCCGGGCGTTAAATGTCGACTGTGGGCTCAGCGCGATATTGATGTACGCCATCCGATCTGAGGCTGGCTCATCGAATGATGATCACACTCAAAGGAGCTAGGGGGATAAAATAAGGTATGGCATGATCCATGGCCCACAATCAATCACCCTGGTCCCCACGGCCACGACAGCAATCAGCAGTCTCATAGAACTGGTGGTCTCCAATGCCTAGTCATCACCCACATGGCAGCAACTGATTGGAGCAGGTCTTGTTTAGTTGCTCGCATAGTCGTGAAATCTGGACCCGGGGAGCTTTATAAGGCAGATTTGATATAAATTTCGGGTCACAGTTGGGCTGATGTCAGCAGGCCCCAAAATAGACCCAGGGAGCTTTATAAGGCGAATTTGATATAAATTTCAGGTCACAGTTGGGCTGACATCAGCAGGCCCCAAACAGACCCGAGGAGCTTTATAAGGCGGATTTGATATAATTTTGGGTCAAAAACACCCTGATGTTAGCGGGCTCCATTTTGTGACCCAAAATGGTTTATGCAACTTGCTTTTATCGAGAGTTTTGAAGTCCAAGGTATGTTATTTGATAAAGGGTGATTAAATGGTTTTTCCATTATATTGAAAAAAGGGCCAAAGGCTGGGAATGACTATTCTCACACCTTCGATTTATTAAAAGGAAACCATCCATGGGTTCAATTTCCATGTCTCGTGAATGCTTCATGGGCATTGATGCCTCACGATCCTTACACAGCACTGCACATCAACAAAACACAGTGAATAAATTACAAACAAAGAGTATCAGTGTCGAAGACAAAACATACAAGAACAGGAGATTGAAGACAGATCTGTGGGGTTATGGCTAAGATTGATTATCAAAAGCCTAATCCTCCCAATTAAGACATAGTTAAAATAAAACCCTAATTTTTTATCAGAAAGAAGGCCTCCACCACCACATCTGAGGCAAATTGATTCCTCCCAGCTACCACAGTGCCACCTATGCCTCAAGGCATTCAAACACAGGCCGAATTTATTGATAAAAAGAAAAATTTTCCTTAGCGTAGCCAGAGAAGTTAATTCTGCAAATAAACTTAATGAAAAAATATCAGCAGAGTTACTTTAACATAACACAGAGCCTCAAAAGTCAATAAGAGCTCCCACTGAGCTTAATGTTAAATGAAAAACATTAATACAGACAGAACACCTATAAACTTCTTCATCGATCCCCCCAAAGGCCGAGAAGCCATTAAGACTGTATTAATAATCTTTGGAGATATTTTATCAGATCTCACCTCCTCACTCTTCTATAAATACTATCGGAGAAGATGAGAGAGGGGTTGGTTGCTGAAATTTGAAACATAATTGAGCTTGAGACTTCTACTTGTAAATATTGTTCACTGGCTCTTGAAGCTCTGCTTGTAATAGATAAGTTAGTTTGGGAAGTGTAGATGATTGCTAAGCTAAAGCATTGGACTTAGAGCTGTAACTAGTTTGGAGCATCAATACAAGCTGATTTATGGGATCCTGGTCTATGTCGATGGTGATGTTACTTCTTATTGTAAATTGTTGTTTTATTTCTGTTTCACTGTGTTCATCTTCTCTTATAAAGAATAGCATGCATAGATTTAGGACCTATTGTATATCATTACCCTTCTCTGACTGAAAATATTTATCTATATGTTTTCTTCCAATTTGTGTTATTTAGGAATGATTTAATTAAGTTTAAGCACAGGAATGCTGTCGTTCCCTCATCCTATTGCCTTAGATAATTGTTATTCTTAAATGTTATTTTCAGTATATGTCAAGTAAGAGATGAGCTAAGGAAGATATGGTGTGCCTTGGTCCTAGTTTTATCCCCAAAGACTGTCTAAATGTTTCCCTTGGAATGTGTTGAAAGATGGCTAGTGTTGAAACACTTACCAGATCTTAGGCCATTCTTTGTTATCTTTGTGTTTGTCTTGAAAGTTACCAAGTAGAGTAGAGCTAGGAGAGGATTTGTGGTGAGCCCGGTCCTCTAGTTTCTTCTCCAACAGTTGCCTTCAAGTTTCCCTTTGTTTTAAAATGTTTTTCTATTGAAAGTGCATCAAAAGCAGGCTAGTTTAGAAGTACTTTCCTGATCTTAGTATGCTCTTTGTTATTCATCTGTTTAATTCCCCTTCTTATTGTTTCATTTCATTCCATAAATCAAACTTTGAAGAGATCCTTGGACATAGATGACTTTCCCCATAGACCACTCTTGCCCCTTGATGTTTCAATTAAACCCTATTATGACTCCATAGCCCAATGGACTAAAACCTACAATTATCTATCTTCTTGGCCAAAGCTTGTTCTATTTGCTTGCATCTTCACACCTTTGAAACTCTTTTCATTTAGAACTTTCCACCTCAAATAATAATCATGCTCAACCATCCAAAAACAAACAAAACCCTCGGTCTTCATAACTAGCCTAATATCATTACCCAAGACTTCAAAGACAAATCCATCTTTGCACCTATTGGAGAGATCCCTCTCCATATTCAGGAGGGCTAGATCCTAGAATCCCAAAGTGGTTGAAATAATGTTCTCCCTGTAGTTGGAATTTTTCCAATCTTGCTAATTACAGGGTGCCAACATTTCTGGTGACTCCACTGGGGACATTTTTGAGTTCATAGTTGCTTGGCCAACTTTTATAGACTCTTAAGTTTTCCATACAACAACAGAAACTCAGAAAACCCAAAAATATTTCAGATTGGTATCCAATAAACATGATGGTGGACCATAAAACCTTTTACCTCCAAAAGAGCTAAGAACTTCCACTTGGCCACTCCACAATCCTGAACAGGCCTTAATACTCCACTGGGAAGAACCCTTATCATTATACTATCATTCAAACTCAGTTAGAGGACTGTAGGATTAAAATTTGTGTAAACAGATTAGTCGAAATTTTAAAGACTGTCATACCTGGTTGAACTTTTCTTGTTTAGTTGGGTCTAAAAACATAGCATAGTGGCTCCTAGAAAGATTCATACTAGAGCCTATCCTAACCCTGATCCACTTGAGATAGTTGATAACCCAGAAAGTATCCTTAGGAAGTCTCCTAAGATAAAATTTTCAACTGTTTTCAGATCACCCTTGAGAGCTAATTGAGTTCCTGAAATTATTTCAACTCTACAACAATCACAAGTTGACTTAGTTAATCCCTTTAGAACTAGGTCATTGGATGCTATAATTCAGCTATATCCCGAGTCTTCACTTTCATCCCCTGAAACAAGTGAACATCTTAGTAGTAGGGAAACAACACCTCCTAATTTACATTTCCTTCACAATTTAGGTGTCTCCCATCCAAGATCAGCTCAGAAATCTACTGTTGTTCCATCCACATCCCTTCACCCTCCATTCACTGTTCAAACCACTCCATTCCAGCCCAATTTCCCTCTTGTTAATCCACCTCTTGTAAATCCACCTCCACCACATATCATGGCAGCATGGTATGCTCCCTTAGTCCTTCCTGTACCATTGGTCAATCTTCCACAGGACTATCAGTCCAAAATTCCATTGTATGATGCTAGTAATGGTACAACTGCATCACAACATGTGGATAAGATGAATGAATACTTTGACAGAAATGAAATTGATGATGATTCTATCAAGATTAGATTATTTGCTCAGAGTCTGGGGGGATAAGTAATAAAATGGTTTAAAGGCTTAACCCCCCATAGTATCAATGATCTCCAAGCTTTCCATCTGACATTCTTGAACAAATGGGAAGTAAAGAAGAATCCTCTCCAATTCCTTTCTGATTACAAGAACCTCCATAGAAACACTGGGGAAAGTGTACAAGCTTATTGTACCAGATTTAACAGTGTATATAATGCACTTTCCCCGGATTTAAAACCTCCACAAGGCTCAGCTTTAAACAAGTTTCCTAAAGGGTTCGACCCCGAGATGGCCTATCAGCTGAGAGAGAGAGATCCTGCAACTCTTGAAGAGATGCAAAAAGGAGCTCTTAATGTGGAAGTAGACTTAATGGAGAAGAGAGAAAGAATGAAAAATGAGAAGAGAGTGTCTTTTAGAGAGGAAAACACACCTTCTACTTCCAACTCATAGATGGAGAGAATGATGGAGGAGATGATGAAAGAGATGAGCATAATTAAGAGAGCACAAGAAAGCTAAAACCAAAATGCTCCTCAAAATATAAATCAGGACCAAAATCAGAATTTTAGAAGGAATCAACCTCCAAACAGACCTAGGGAAGATGATCAACAGATCACTCCTCCCTTTCATCAAAACTATGTAAGTGAGGTTGAGGAAGCAGATGAAATAACAGAGGAAGATGATATCAACATGTTGGGGGTAGATAATGATGACTTTGAGATTCATTATGATAGAAAACAAGGTCTATACACACCTTATGATGACAAAAGAGATGATCATGAAAATTATTATCAAGACATGGAAAATGTCATCATAGAATCTCAAAGAGAATATGACCTTAGAAGCAAAACCAGTCAACAAACTCCCAACACCAAAACCTCTGACAAATCTTCACAAAACAACACTGCAACCAAGCCTAAAGTTTTCAAAAAGAAGGACAAAACAATAGCTGTGAATTTTGATAAAGGTAGAGAGAAAGGCACTCAAAACAATGAAAAATAGAGTGCGGACATTAGTAGTACTACCACTTCATCTAGTACTCCTATTAAAACCATTTTGTCAAAATTAAATAGAACAAATCAGCAAGCTAATGTTGCTGATGGACTAGCAGCTAGTAAGGCTGAGACAAGTTCTTCAAAGAACCAAATTCCTTTCAGCCTAGAGCAGGAAATTTCAAATATCAAAATCTCTATTCCCATGACTGAGTTAGCTACCCAGAATGTATATAGAACCCAAATTTTGAAGGCTTTAAACATAAAGGACCATAATGACACAGTCAATCTTAACGATGACCAGCCAGAGATCATTTTTGGTCCTAAGATTGAAGGTAGATATCAAGAGGGACCTGTTCCTCCCTTTTATGTAAGTTTAAATGTTCATGACAAGATTTTACATAACGCTATGCATGATTCAGGCACCTCTTATAATTTAACGCCCAAAGCTTTCATGGAGAGCCTAGGCCTTGAAATCACCAGACCTTATAAAGATATTTACTCCTTTGACTCAAGCAGAGTAAAATGTTTAGGATTAATCAAAGACCTCTGCGTTAACTTAGCTCAAATTCCAGCCAAATGCTTAGTCATGGATATTTTTTTGGCTGATGTGCCCCCAAAGTATGGAATGTTGTTATCTAGTTCTTGGGGGGCTAAGTTACAAGGGAATATGCAGATGGATATGACCTATGTGACCATCCCTATGTTTAATCAATCAAGAAGACTTTACAGGGAGTCCCATATGCAGTACATGGTTACTAGTCAAGACAGACTGAAAAACTCTCCTTTATACTCTGTAAACACAGACCTTGATTCATTTATCCTTTTTAATCAAGAAATATTAGATGGACAAGAAACTTTAACAGAGTTAATGGCCGATAGAGAGGAGTAAAACACCACAGAAATTTCTAAATAGTTTGCTGAACCCATGAACTTTATCGAAGCAAACACAGGTCTTGAACTACAAATCATACGTCCATCATGTTTCAGCCTTGAAGGTCAAGAAAGCATTCCTCAGCTTAATGAGAAACCAGAGGAATTAAAATGAATTCAATTAAGTGCTGATATTCAAAAACAAACCAAAAGCGCGCTTGTTGAGGAGGGCAGTCAAACTGTTAAATCTGAGACTAATCCTATGTGGAGTATGAAATTCGACGGATCCTGCACTAGGAACAATGTTGGTGCAGGGGTCTAGATTTGCAACACTAAGAATAAACACACAGAAATCCTTTCCTGTAGATTAGACTTCCAGTGTTCAAATAACATAGCGGAATATGAATCCCTTCTCTTAGGCTTACGATTGTTGAAGAAGTTAGGAGCCAAAAGAATCAATGTATATTGGGATTCAGATTTAGTCATTATGAAAGTCAATGGGGAGTATAACGCAAATCATCCCAGACTTAGGGCCTACCGAAACGATGTCATGGACCTTTTAAAAACTTTCAAGGAGTCCAAACTGATTTTTGTCCCAAGAAAAAAAAATATTGCGGCCCACAATTTAGATTTTGCAGCTAGAACATGCTTAACACCATATGAAACCAAAGACTGCACAACCCAGATAAAATTTAGACCAGCCATTCATGATAACAAAAAATATTGGCAGGTGTTCGACGGAGACAAAAAAATAGAAGACTTCATGCATTTCAGAAACGAATTCAAACTACCAAGTTCAGATTCAGATTATGAAACCGACTTCCCTAGTGAAGAAAATTTTCTTGATGAAGAAGAAAGGTCTCCTGAACTTGCTAATGTAAATCTGTTATCTAGAAAACTTGAAAATGAAATAGAGATGAATGCAGAGTTAGAAACAAAGCAGTTAGAAACCCTACACTCTAAAGATGAAAGTTTTCCAAAGGGTCTGAAACCTTTAGAAGAGTTGTTTGATTTTAACGATGTGGCCAGGAAGCCAAAACTGGAACCTGTAGAGACTGAAGTGGAAGAGTGAAATATAGGCAGTGAACTTAAACCGAAAATGATTAAACTGTCTAAAAATTTACCAGCTCCCATTAAACTCAAATACATAGAGTTGTTCAAAGAATTTTCTAATGTTTTTGCGTGGAGTTACGAAGATCTTAAATCCTATAACACTGAAATAATACAGCACAAAATCCCTCTCAAAGAAAACCAAAAACCATTCAAACAGAAACTGCGCAGAATAAACCCTGTTCAACTGCCTCTCGTTGAGAAGGAAATCATGAAAATGTATGAAGCTGGTATTATTGTCCCTATTAGATATTCTGAGTGGGTGTCTAATCTGGTGTCAGTTAGGAATAAAACTAGAGAGATCAGGCTTTGTATAGATTTAGAGACTTAAACAAAGCTTCATTAAAGGACAAATACCCTTTACCTAAGATGGATCATATTTTACAAAGGGTGGTAGGGTCTAGAAGAATTTCTTTTCTTGATGGCTACTCAGGGTACAATCAGATCTTAGTTCACCCTGTTGATCAATTAAAGACAACCTTTACTACACCATGGGGTACTTTCATGTATGTGAAAATGCCCTTTGGTCTAATGAATGCTGGAGCAACCTTTAAGAGAGCCATGGACATAGCATTCTTTGAAGAGTTAGGCTACTTCATCATTATATACCTTGATGATGTTACTGTGTTTTCAAAGACAGATGAAGAGCACTTAGCACATTTAAGAACAGTCTTTGGGAGATGCAGGAAGTTTGGGATATCTTTAAACCCTAAGAAAACACTATTTGGGCTCCAAGAAGGTAAAATTATTGGGCACATTATTTCAGAAGGAGGTATTAAGATAGATCCAAAAAGGATTGAGGCCATATTGCAAATCTCTCATCCTCGAAACATCAAGGAGTTGCAATATTTCATTGGAAAGATTAACTTTTTTAGAAGGTTCATCCCCAACTTGGCCGAGCTCCTTAAAAATATCACAAACATGTTGAAGAAGGAGCAAGGGGTAAAATGGACCTTGGAAGCAAAGAATTCCTTTGAGCTGGTGAAGCAAGCGTTAACCAAAACACCGGTTCTAATAAGTCCTGATTTTTCAAAAGATTTTTATATTTTTTCGTTTGCATCGAAACATACCATAGATTCTGTCCTTTTACAGAAAAATCCACAAGGACAAGAGCAGCCTATTGCATTCTTTAGCAAGGCATTGAGGGATGCCCCTCTGAAATATAACATTATGGAGAAGCAAGATTTTGCCTTGGTTAAAGCTTTAAAAGACTTCAGAGTATACATCCTTCACTCACACATCATTGCCTTTGTCCCAAACTCAGTTGTTAAAGACATTCTAACACAGGACCCGGATGGTAAGAGAGGTAAGTGGATTGCTATTATTCTTGAATATGATTTAGAGATAAAGCCCACTAAACTCATCAAAGGCCAAGGTCTAGCTAGATTAATGGTTGAATCCAACTTTGAGGTTCTCGATATTAATATGATTAATGCTTTGGACAAACAAGAGGAAATCTGAACTCCCACTGTTGAATACCATTTCATGAATTCCTCTTGGTATGCTGATATTATTTATGTTTTTCTTAATTTAAATACACCTCCTGGTTTGACAAAAACAAAGGAAAGGTTCCTAAAGTTAAAAGTTGTAAACTATTGCATTGTAGATAGATGTCTTTATTGGAAAAATGCAAGTGGCGTATTGCTTAAATTTTTTCCTGAGTATGATGCAGAGAAGGTTAAGCGTGAGTTCCATGAAGGAGAGTGTGGAGGTCATTTGTCCTAGAAGACAACAGCCAACGAAATTTTGAGGGTTGGTTTCTATTGGCCTATTCTCTTTCCTGATATACACAAGATGAACATTGCCTGTCATAAATGTCAACTTTTTGAAGGCAAAAGAAAACTGCTACCCCTACCTCTACATCCAATCACTGTTGAAGCTCCTTTTCAACAGTGGGGACTTGACTTCATAGGAGAAATCCATTCACCATCTTCTGCTCAGCATAGATGGATTCTCACTGCCACAGACTATTTAACTAAGTGGATAGAAGCCATTCCTTGTAGGCAAGCCAATGATTCTGTTATTATAAAATTCATGGAGAATAATATTCTCTCTAGGTTTGGTTGTCCTACCAAGATCATCATTGATAATGCAGCAACATTTGGATCAAAGAAGATGGTTGAATTCTGTCACAGATATCAGATAACATTGGGGCATTCCATGTCCTATCACCCTCAAGGTAATGAACTTGCAGAATCCTCAAACAAGAGTTTAGTGAACATAATCAAGAAGTTGTTGGAGGACAAAAAGAAGTCCTAGCACACAAAGCTAGTTCATGCACTTTTGGCTGATAGATTGACTTTGAAGAAATCTATTGGTATGTCGCCTTTTCAGCTTGTGTATGGTACTGATGCAATTTTTCCAACCAGCCTTGGTGTACCAGTGATGAAGTTGATTCAAGAGTTTCAAACTGAAGATAATGACATGATCAGAAGAATAAGTCAGACCATTCATCTTCAGCAAACCAGAGAGGAGGTTTATAATAAAGCATTGCAGAAGCAGGACAACATTAAAAAGTTTTTTGACAGAAGAACAAAGGCCAACAATTTCAATATTGGGGACAAAGTTTTGAAGTGGGACTCAAGGAGGGAAGAAAAGGGCAAGCATGGAAAATTTGACAACTTATGGCTTGGCCCTTACTCTATCCATTCAGTTGCTGGTAATAATGCCTATTTTTTGCAAGAGTTGAATGGAGCAGAATTGTTTGGGGGTCCTGTCAATGGTAGGATGCTTAAGCGTTACTTCTGTTGATCCATGTCATCTTCTGAAAGCCTTTTTATCTTTTTTCTCATTATGAATACTTCACCCATCATTGCATTAAAAGTTATAAAAATCAAAAATACAAAAAACAAAGAAAGAAAGAAAAGAGGGAAGATTGTAAAAACAAGAAAGGTACAGCCCCATACCAAAAAGAGAAACAAATTTGAAAGTGTGCAAGCTCAAATGCCACTCCTAAAGAACACACTTCTAGTTAGTCAAACAACCTAATCTTGACTAATTAGTTTTAAATTTTCTGTTGATAGGATAGTGAATTTTATTTTCCAAACTGTTTAATCTTAGCTTATCAGTAGATAGTTTACGATAGAAATTAAAGGTTCAAACAGGCTCAAAATCTGAACCTAAGTTCCCAAAGAGAATGACTCAAATCTCTTTCAAATTCTGAGTAAAAAAAGATGTAAATCTGGTTCTAATTAGCTCAAAATCTGAACCAGTTGACAAAGGAAAGACAGCTCAAACAAAAGTCAAAACAGAGTTGTAAAAAAGATGAAGGAAATGCTTTGAAATTTCAGATCCCAAGCCTTCCATTTTGTTTTAATTTTTTGCAAAATAAGATCTATGTGCAGCTGGTTTTTATGCCATGGATCAACAACAAGTTAGTGTTACACAGTAATTTGTCACCGTTCCTTCCTCTGGATTCCCGATCATGATAGGTTATTTTGTGACTGTGAACATTGTCATGCCTTGAAAACATCTTGATGCATTCCTCACAAGCATGAGCTTCATTTGCCCTAAAGACATCTCCTTGCAAAAATCATGAAAAACATCCCTTTTGCATTGGGCGCGGTCGACAGGTTCGATTACTCGCCTTGATAGGGGAAAGAAATCACACCAAAGTGGCGCAGGCGGCGCTCTGTCCCAGAGCAGTAGTCGCGCCACCCAATTTAGGGACTGTTTTTTAAATAAAGATGGCGGAAGTTGAGTTCCAACAAACTTAGAAACCATTGCCTATCTTGAGTTGGGAGGTTTGGCTGCGGGAGTTCTATGGAAGGGAAGTGGTTTTTCCACCTCCCATGGAACCTTCCTTGTTGATAGGGCCAATCCCAAAATAATAGGGATCCCAACTCCCTCCTTCCCCATCTATAAAAGCCTGCTCAATTCCATGGCAAGCTAGTCTTGAAGTGCCTAAGCTTTGAATCTCCAAATTCCCAAGAGCCTTTGTGCTGTAAGAGCCCTCTTCCTTCCCTTAAGGCCGACTCAAGTAAGGAGACTATTGTCGAGAGACTCGGGAGAGGTTTGCCCTTTCCCTGGCGAGCTTTTCGAGACGTGAACGACTGGAGACCCATCCGAAGGAGACCACGACGTCAGAACTTTGGTTGTAATCTCTTTCGATTGTTACTTAATGAATGATTACAATTATGGTTCCACTCTGTTTTCGATTATGTTAATATGAGTAATATCCTTTCTGACTGATATTTAGTTACGTATGCCGGATTTTATGCTTGTATCTGTTTGTTTCTTGCACGTGCAGGTATCCATCCGCGGAGATCGTGGAGGATTGTGATATGCCGAGGCTGAGGAATGGGAACGCTCTCTTCTTCAGATCGTAGCATTGGATTCCAGGTAGGCTTCCATCTTTAGTCTTTTCATTTGTAACTAGGAACTTGCGTCGTAACATTTTTTATTGTTGCTAGACCCCTGCTGGGCTAGTAGGGATCGCCTCTGTCCGCAGAGGGGATTTACCTCCTCAACAATTTGGCGACTCCGCTGGGGATCGTCTGGATTTCACTGTCTCGTTTGGATTGTCTCGTTTGATTGTTTTGTGATTTTCCTTGCTTGGTTAGCCTTCTGGGTTGGGTTCTCTTGCTGTTTTTTGCTTCTTGGTTTGCTTAGTTTACATTGATCTGCTTCTGGAGTAGTTCTTTTTTAATTTTGGCTGAGAAACTCGACTGGCGCGCTTTTTAGCCCGACAGTCGCGCCAATTGGCGCATGTTGCTTTTGTTTAGCCCGCGCCAATTGCTTTCTGGCGCCAGTTTCAGCCTTACAGTCACGCCACTCCTGTAAGGTTTTTGAGTTTCTTCATTTTTGAGCTCTCTGAGTTTGGTCAGTGTTTTTCTTCTTGATTTTCCGACTGCCTGAGTGTGTTGGAGTCCTGTTTGACTGGGAATTCACCTCTGTCCTTTGGTTGTTTGCTTTTATCTATCGATTTCACGTTTTGAGCCCTAGGGCATCTAGTGGCTTAGTGTATCGAGCCCTCCTTGGGAGTTTTGGTGTTTCGTTTGTCCGGTCAACTTTCTGATTGATTCTCCGCATCCTCTTAGTAGTTGTCCATTGTTTTGTTGTGATTTTTGGGTGATTGTTCATTCCTTCATTCGAATTTCGTATGGTCTTGCATTGGGCCTAGATCACACAGCCCATTGGAACCTTTTGAGTCTTTTCTTGGTTTTGAGAGACTTTGGTCGATTTGGGATTTGATTGCTTGCATTGTTGAGTGAAATTTGTTTGTTTTGCTCTCTCAATATCGTTTCCCAAGTTGTTCCGTTTGTTTTTAGTTTGTGTAGTGCATTTAACTATCAAACATTGAAAATTAAAAAAAAAAAAAAAAAAAAATCTCTTGTGCTTTTGGTTGAATTAGTGCAAATTGTGATCTTTTCGATTTTGCTAGTGATTAGTGATCTGAATGAAAAGTTTTCAATTTCATTAGTTGCATTAGAGATCTCATTGTTGTCTTCTGATCATTTCGTTTGTGTAAAAGCTCTCAACTCTTCTGTAACTAGTTTTCATCGAACGAAATATTGGACTGTGGCATGTAGATTTGCATTTAAGAGTCTTTTGAGACATTACATACGATAGGGCCTGAAACTGAAAATTAATCGAAGATCAAATTTAAAATCTATTCAATTAACCTAAGGCAGCATTGGAACTTAACGAAACATTTTTAGAGGTCTAGGCTAGAGACGTGTTCCGGTGTCTTTAAACCTAGCAGCTGTCGTTCACCTTTTGGCTTTAGACGGCGCTAGTACGGACTTGTGCTCCCCGTACCGTCGTGTATATAAAGGGAGACCCCTCTAGGTTGTCAATCCTTTATCCACAGGAAGCCGAGTCTGCTGCCCTATACCCGTGATACACCGAACACAGCATTCGGGGAGACTACCTGCACGTACGGAAAGTCCTTGGTCGATTTCTGTTTCATTATTGAAACCAAGGTGTATATTGCAGTTCACGGATATTTGGTACACCCTTTGTGCCTAGTATTACCTGAGCAGTCATTTGGTCTTTTCTGACTCCCTAAACTTGAAAAGACCGTCGAGCGCTTGTCCTTTCACGCTTGTATCAAATCTGAAAGAGATAGAGTCATCTTTCTATTGTTTCTCGACTCTTAAAATATGAAACGATAAAGTTTCTTACTTTTCAATGTGGTAAAATTAATCACCCACGATTACACGCCCGCTTAGATATTGCTTGTTGACCGTTTGATCGTGTGCCCTTAACTCGTTTTCAGCCCGTGTGTGTGTTTGCTTCTTTTTCTCTGGTCTTTTGCCACAGTGGCGGAACCTTCGGTTTCGTTGACTGGTAGTCCTTACACGGACGATTCTTCAGAGGCTTCCCAATCCTCTGTCAAACCACAGCAGCCTGTTGTTTCCGAGTTTCCTGACGGGGGACCGGTTCTCGCTGAGCAACCCTTTGGAGGACCAGTTGAGTTCAATTGGCCCTTTTCGGACCCTGTGTCTGAATTGAGATTAGGAGCTGATTTCCTTTCTCTTACCTCGGGTTCGCCTTTTGTTGCTGCTATATTTCCTCCTAGTCCTCGCCGTCTTTTGCGTGATTTAACGGCAGGATCAACCATGAGTGATTCTGGTGAGGAAATCCCAACGTCTGGTGAAGACTATCAGTTCTTCCCGCGAAATTGTTTGAGGGAGACAACTCTGAGCTGGCTACCATGTCAACAGCCAGTCCTTCTTTACCACAGGGATACAGATCTCTGGGTCAGATCATTTTCGCTGCAGCCTCTATGGGAATATCATCTCCTGCTTCGAGGCCAGCTGCTTCTACACCCGGGGTGTCTCCTCAGACGCCTGTCACTTCTGTTCCTGTCTGACCCACTGTCTGTGTGGCCACCTCTTCTCCTGTTGTCTCAGCCTCTGCTAATAGGGCTGGGCCAACTCCTAAAGATGTTTATCTAGCTACTGCTATACCGGAGAACATTTCTCCGGAGGGGTATCGGTTGTCTTTGCAACAGCCGAACGCCGAGGTTGGACCGTCCTCCCAAGATCCCTACCGATCTTACTTTTCGCATTATGCACAGGATGGTACTCCCGTGTATGCTTTCCCAGGTCAGTATGACGAGCACGGGGAGATTTTGCGTCTACCCGCTCCTGAGGCTTATCTTTATGCTCAAGGTTTACCTTATAACCAGGCTTATAACCCGCAAGGACAGCCTTTCCAAGGCCAACCTACGGGCAACCTGGCTATCTTTATGATCCACAGGGGCGACCCATTCAAGGCTACCCTGTCAGCCAACAAGGGCCATCGTACGGTCCGCAAGGACAGTATTATAGCCCTTCTGGTCAACCTGTTCAGCCTCAGTCGGGGTATCAACCGGGACCGGTCTATGGTCCTGGGGGGCAAATCCAACCTTCTTTACCGATGCAACCGTAGTATCCTATTGTTTCTAACGTTGCATATCAGCCAAGACCATCCTATGGTTCTGCTTCAGGTCAAACCGGTTTCCAGCAAGCACCTGGTCCTGTTCCACCGCCGGGCCAACCGGTTCATCCGGTACAACCCGGTGTCCCACCTCCAGGCCAACCGACCCATCTGGTACAACCTGGGGCTCACTTACAACCCAGTTTCCCGCCTCCAGGCCAACCGGCCCATCCGGTATAACCTGGGGCTCACTTACAACCAGGTCAACCTGCGCAACCGGTGCCGCCTGTCTATCCGGGTCAACCTGGTCATTCAGGTCAGCCCTCACATCCGGGTCAACCTGTTCACTCAGGTCAGCCCTCTCAGTCGGGTCAACCTACTCATTCAGGGCAGTCCGCTCATTCCATTAACCTTGCACAGCAGCCGGTTCATTCAATGCCGCAGCCAAATCAACAGTTGCGCCCTACTTATCAGGCTCTGCAGGGTTCCACTTTTCAGCAGCCTACTCATCCTCAAGGTGGTTATTATCCTCATGGTCAGTCTCAACCGAACTATAACCACCCCATAGGCTCTCAGTATTATCCTCCTCCACCCGGTTTTACCTACACTCAGCAGCCAAATCCAAACGCTGCTTATACGGGGCCGACGCCTAATCAGGGTCCGTACCCTGGTTATCAAGCCCCACACTATGGTTACCAGCATCCCAATCAGTCTGGTTATACGACCTACGCCCCCTACGGTTAGAATCCTGCAGGACAGAACCCGTGGGGGCAAGGATATTCACAACCATCGTGGAGTATGGGTACCGGACCTCATCCTGGGCCTGGCATGGCAGTTAATCCTCCATTTCCGTTCCTGGCTACCTTGGAACTGCCGGATGTTTCAAAGTTGACCAATGATCCGATTTTACATAATCCGTATTGGCCTCCGGTTCCCACCAAGATACCAGGTGATTGTCCCAAGTTTGAGGGGAAAGCTGGGGAGGACCCCCAGGCGCATGTGATGACGTATCACCTTTGGTGTTCGTCTAACTCTTGGGTCGACGATTCGATTCGCCTGCGCCTCTTCCAGCGTACTTTAACTGGAGCTGCTGCTAAGTGGTACATAGAGTTATCCCATGGCATTTTTCAAGATTTCAACTCTTTAGCCATGGCTTTCCTCACGCATTTCCAGTTACCGGTTCGGTATGAAGGCGGGACGCACCTCCTGACTTCCCTGAAGCAGGATAAAGCCACTCACATCTCAGATCACATTCATGAGTGGCGGCGCCGTCGTAGACTGATTAAGTTTCACATACCTGATCAGATATTGACTCACTGGTTCACCACCTCCTTTGTGAATAAAATCGCTTAGGATATCGCGATGGGAGCGTGCGTGACAGAGGAACAAGCCATCGCGCGTGCCCAGTACCTGGATCTTGTCTATTCACAGTCCGACATGATTTATGACATCTTGACTGATGCTCCACGGCCCGGAACCACTAAGGCTCCGCCCACCCCTGCGGTGGATGGTGTCATTGGTTCTGTCTCTCAGAATTCGAAGAAGTCTTCGAATGGGAAGCAGAAGGCTAATTCTTCCAACAATACCTCTGCTAATCCCGCCTCATCTGATTCTGGTAAAACCGCGGAGGTGAATGCCGTTCAGGCCAATCCTGCGGACAAATCCTCCAAGGGGAAGAAGAAGGGCAAAGGAAAATCTAAATCTGATGCCCCGAAACCAGAATCTAAGTCTCGTACTGAGGATGGCTCCCAGCGTAAACCGAAGTACCCTTGCCTCATCTGTGAAGGGGACCATTATACTAAGGATTTTCCACGACGATCCGAGGTTAGTCAACTTCTTAAAGGCCCTAAAGGGACTTTGGCTGTTTTGAAAGAGCCATTTCCATCTCAGCAGACCCAGATGGTCGAACAAGCATCACCATCTGCACTGTTTGGGTCTCAGGTTTTCATGGTGAAGAGTGTTGCACCTATCTCTGTCGCTACGTGGTCGAAGGATTACAATGAATCGCGGCAGGCACCCGGGAAGGCAGTTGCGGATGGGCCGCCTCCCCCACCTGTCTCCGGTCCATTGGAAATCGAGAAGCCGACTCTCGAACCCGTTGTGAAACCACCTCCCAAGGGTGTTCTTCGAAGATCCTCTTATAATCCAAATGCTCGTGCCGCTCAACATTACAGCATTGTTGAGGATCTGGCACAGGCGCCATGTGCTATGTCTGCACTTGAGGTTCTTCAAAGTTTTCCTTCACAGCGGAAGGCTTTACTGTCTGCAATCGGTGGCATCGATCCCGCCGACTCGAGCCTTCTCACCTTCGATCTGGAGAATTTTACTCCCCGGCTTCCACATCAAATTGCTTTGGTCATTCAAGTCGGGATTAACGGTCTGAACATTCATAGGGCCATCGTAGATGAGGGTGCATCTACCTGTGTTATGTCCTCCGCTTGCTGGAAGGCCATCGGCTCTCCAGCCTTGTCGTCATCTCCTAATGCCCTTGAGGCATTTGATGGTCGGGAATCTAAACCCCTGGGCGTTCTCGAGAGTTTAGCGATCACATTACAGGGGAAAACTGTCAACGTAGAAGTGGAAGTGGTTGACACTAAACTCAACTACAATATACTTCTTGGTCGCAGCTGGACCCATGCCATGCTCTGCGTGCCGTCTACCATCTTTCGATTCATTAAGTTCCCTCACGAGGGCAAGATTGTCACGGTGGATCAGTTGTCATTTTTCACCTCTAACTCTGAGAACAACGTGCCATACGTGGATCAAATTCCGAATCCCCCAGACAGTATAGGACCTGGTCTCTTGAAAGACCCAGTCCTCATGGGTATCTTTCTCGCTCCACCACCGCATACCGCTCAAGTCAACATGATGTCCAGGTCCGATGACCCCTGGCTTATTCCTACACCTGAGCAGGTATATGAGTTTGGAGAATCCATGCCTTTAACGCCAGTAGAGATCAGCTACTGTGAGATTGTTGACGCATCGGACCCTCCACCTCCTCAGCATGCTCCGATGAGCATGGCTCTTAACGTCTACTCACAATCCCCCTGGCTTGGTCAGGCTGATTCACCTGATCCTCTTAGAGAGACTTTTCCTTCAGATGAGGCTATCATTGAAACTATGTCTCTTGAGGAGCTTCCCTGGGGCGATGGCCATCATCGCTCCTCGTTTATGCCCAGCTTGGGGGCAATGACTGACTGTCTGGAGCGTTATGCTACTCAGGTTCCTTCCCCTCCTCTTCAAACACCGATCTTGATGCACGAGGTCTTTTCGGAGGGTAATCTGAGTAACATTACTCAAACTGTTCCAATCAACATCTCCGTTAAACCGGGGATTGTTGAGAATATTCATGTGGGTGTGACTTGTTCTCCCGATGAGATTCAAGTCTATACTGAGCTTTTCAAAGAATTCAGAGATGTTTTCGCATGGTCTTACGAGGAAATGCCAAGGGTTGACCCTAGTATTGTAGTGCGCGAGATTCCAACCTATCCAGGTGTGAAACCCGTGCGCCAACGCTTACGTCCCATGCATCCTCGGAAAGCCGCCGCTATCAAGGCAAAATTTGAAAAACTTCTGAACGCGGGTTTTATTTATCCCGTCCCCCTTACAGAATGGGTGTCCAACATTGTCCCTGTCGATAAAAAGCAGGGTACAATTCGAGTCTGTGTGGATTATCGCGACATCAATCGCGCTTGTCCAAAGGATAATTATCCCACTCCGTTTATCGACCAGATCATCGACGAATGTGCCGGGAGTGAGATCTATTCCTTAATGGACGGTTTCTCAGGATACAACCAAATCAATATCGCACCTGAGGATCAACATAAGACCACATTCATCTGTCTGTGGGGCAATTTCGCGTACAAAAAACTCTCGTTCGGCTTAAAAAACGCTGGAGCCACGTTTCAACGTGCGATGTCCTACGCTTTTCATGACATTCGCCATATCGTTCAGCCTTATCTGGACGACTTTCCAGCCCATTCGGGTAAGCGAGAGGACCATCCTGAGCATCTCCGCCAGATCTTTCTTCGTTGCAGGCGCTACAACATCAGGCTCAATCCTCACAAGTGCGTCTTCTACGTTGACGCTGGCCGTCTTTTAGGATTCATAGTCTCGAAAGACGGAATTCGCCTTGACCTTCTAAAGGTCGAGGCCATCATAAATCTCCCATCACCCTCCTCCCTGTATCAGTTACAGAGTCTGCAAGGGAAAGCGAATTTTCTTCGGCGCTTTATCCCGAATTATGCCGAGGTGGCCAAAGGATTCACTCGTTTGTTGAAGCAGAACGTTCCCTTTCATTGGGATGAAATTGCTCAGGAATCCTTTGAGAAGCTGAAGACGTTGCTTGTCAATGCTCCGTTGCTTCGTCCTCCGGACTACCACCGCGACTTCACTTTATATCTAGCCGCCGCATTTAGCACCATAGCCATGGTCTTGGTGCAGGATGACGATCACGGTGATGAACATGTTGTTTATTACCTGTCTCGAAACCTTCTTGACCCGGAAACGCGTTATGCACATGTCGAGAAGTTGGCATTAGCAGCAGTACACGTTGTACAACGCTTTCGCCATTACATCCTTTTGCGCATGATAACAGTGGTTTCAGACTGCAACCCTATGACGTATATTCTTTCTAGACAATTACTGGGGGGCAAGTACTCCAAATGGATTGTAATCCTGCAGGAGTTTGACTTGGAGTTCACCACCGCCAAGTCAACTAAATCACTGGTCTTCGCGGATTTGATATGTTCTCTCCCTACAGACTCTGTTCCCTCACACTCTGAAGACCATATACCGGACGAAACGCTTTTCCTCATCAGTACTCGTGATCCTTGGTATGGTGACATAATAGTGTATCTTCAGACCTCGACATTTCGGTCTGAGTTGGATAAAGCTGCCCGCCGTCGGATTCGGCACCAGTCCCAACCCTACCGTATAGTAGGAGATACCTTATATCGCATTGGAGTAGATTCGGTGCTCCGGCGATGCCTAACCTTGGAAGAGGCTGAGAAAGTCCTAAATGACTGTCACAGTGGCGCCTGTGGCGGACATATGTCCGGGTATGCCATTGTCCAAAAGATTCTGCGGGCAGGTTATTTCTGGCCTTCCATATTCAAGGATTGTATCACTGCAGTCCAAAAATGTCATCCATGCCAGATTTTTCAGCGCAAGATGCGCGCGCCGCCGTTGCCATTGCATCCCGTTATTACCGTCGGCCCTTTTGCGAAATGGGGCATGGATTTTATGACGTGTAACCCTCACTCGGCCGGGGGGCATGCGTATATCATTGTCGCCATCGACTACTTCACTAAGTGGGCCGAGGCGATGCCTACACTAGCTGCTGACGGGAAAACGGCTGCTTCATTTATATTCAACCACGTTATTGCACGGTTCGGGGTTCCTCAAGCCATCGTCACTGATCACGGTACTCATTTCCGTGATTACATGATGGCGGAGCTGACTTCAACGTTGGGCTTGCGTCACGACAGCTCAACACCATACTACCCTCAAGCGAATGGTCAGGTTGAAGCAGTGAACAAGGTTTTGGTCACTATGCTTCAACGAACAGTTGGTATTCATAAATCCAATTGGCATCTCCAACTGTTCTTAGCTCTCTGGGCATACCAAACATCTGCTAAGAGTGCAACTGGATTCACACCATTTCAATTGGTGTACGGTCTGGAAGCCACTCTGCCGGTTGAATGTGAGATTCCTTCATTAAAATTAGCTGTGGAGCTTCTACCTGGTACTTCTGCTGAGGAAGAACTTCTTCTGTATCTAGAACGGTTAGATGAAACCCGTCGTCTGGCTGCTTTGGTTATCGAAGCACAAAAGAAGAGAGTCAAATCTCATTTTGATCAATCTGTTTCTCCCCGTTCTTTTATCGAAGGAGACCTCGTCCTCCTGTACGATCAAGCTCATGATAAGCTCGGAGCCGGTAAGTTCCAGCCTATGTGGCACGGGCCCTATATAGTAAAGCATGTTTTGAAAAATGGGGCCTACGAGCTTATAGATTATGAAGGAGTTCCGCTGGCGCAGCCCAGGAATGGGCTGTACCTTAATAAGTACTATGCCTGAAGTGATTTCTTGGTGTGGTGTGTGTACATAGGTGTGTGATTTTCATTTGTGTGCATGTATTGTGTGGTGTGCTTTGTAAACATCTTTCTGCTGATCGGGTCTTCCTGGTTGTGAAGATGTCTTTTCATCCATTTGTTGGTTTCGCGGATGGTGCCTCCCGCAGTACCAGGAATCTGTCTTCAGCAGCCTGGGTAATCTATGATCCTGCTGGTGAGTTGATTGACCTGCAAGGAGTGTGTCTAGGACGTACCACGAACAACATCGCGGAATATAGTGTTGTGTTAGAATTATTAACCGAGGCGGTAAACCTTGGTATCCGTGAATTGCTCGTGTATCTAGATTCGCAACTTGTAGTGTTACAACTGAACGGACACTATTCGGTAAGGAACCCGTCCATCTTACGTCTGTATTTGCGTATTCGATTACTGGAAAGGAATTTTGATTACATTACATATCATCATATACCCAGGCATTTGAATACATTAACAGATGCAGTAGCAAATTTGGTATTAGACAGACATTTGCGCAATTTGTAAATCATCATCACATGTAAAGAAAGATCCATCTAGAAATAGATATGCACATATATATAGATATCGAAATGTTTACATAGAGTGTGTCACATAAAAGTCAAAATATACATAATCGTCTTAAATACATCCGGAGACGATACGTCTCTCAAAAAATAGGTGTGGTATAAATCCTAAGAGCTAATCCGCATGGTGCTCATGATAGCACGTGACTGCACGCACTAAGCGTCTCAGGATTCGGTGGATCCGACTCGGAACTCCCACCGTGTGGCGCTGGTATGCCATCGGTACGTCTGCCAGCCGAGCATAGTCTGGGATCCCGTGGGAAATGCCCTCGAGATTCTGGATCAACTCCTCTCCTCCGGTGCCCTCTCCCTGAGGATCAGGGGCGAGTTGTGTCCTCCGTGAGATTGGAGACATCCCAGCTGGTCTCTCAGGTCCCACATCTGCATGCATATATAAAATGTGTTAAGACGAATGTGTATTAACAAAAAAACATATAAATATAAAATCAAAAAACATGAGGTCTTACCCGACTCCTCGTCCCAGTCGTCTCCTTTTGGCAGTGGGAGATCTGGGTCCCCGGTAAAGTCAGTTCCTGCATAGGGCCAGTCTTCCACGACAATCAGCTGGCGCCGTAACCACCTAAAGAACTCCGGCCTCCAGGACATCTGTTGGCCGCCTCCAGATCTGGGCATCAATTCTGCCCAGCGAGCCATTCTTGGCTCTCGTGGTATCGGGTCTGCTACTGAGGCCCCTTGGCCCTGGAAGATTAGTAAGCGTTCCAGAATGAACGATACCAAGATGGAACCATAACCGAACTGTTTCAGTTTACCCTATTTGCATTTCGTGAGCTGCCTTTTCATATTGATTGTTACTGCTGCTGCCCAGTTGAACAGTAAGGGACCCATGCATTCTGAGGCCAGCAGGAGTTGGGCCTTTGTGGCCTCGTGCGGTGCCTGCGACCCAGCATCCCGCGTGATGGTATGGAGAACCACTCTCAATGCCAGATCAGGGATAGTGTGGATGTCCACTTTCTTGCTACCTGATCCCGTTTGAGCTCCTTGGCACACTCGTGCCATCACTTCTTCCATCTTTTCCCCAGACGGTCTGCTTCCAGTCAACACCGGGATCGAACCTCTGCGGGGCAATCCAATGATAAAATAAACATCGGAAACCTCCAGCTCTAATACCTGGTCTCGTAACCTGAATACCTGTTCGTGTTCATCCCAGATACTGATTAAATACTGGAGGAGCTCGGGCTGAGCTCGTAAACACGGTGTGAGGAAGAACTTTTTCAATCCACAGTTTCTAAGTGCATTCATGCAAGCTTGACTTTGCATGGCTTGTTCATCCTCTTCTCCATGTTCTCGTTCTTTCCATTCAATTTCCATTTTGATCGATTACCTGCATTCATATGGCCATGAACCCTTAGTTAGATCTCTGATGAGTCTCAAATTCCATGCAATTTGGTCTAAATGTCGAAATTTTAGGCGGATTTTTAGGTTCGGCCGCTGGTGGGGCTGTTTTGTAAACAGTCGCGCCACGTGGCGCGGGCCCTTTGTATGAAAGAGCTCATTGGCGTGAGTCCGTGCCCCATACCCGCGCCAATGAGCGCGGCCCTAAATTTTCAAAAGTGGCTCTACAGAACTGATTTACAGGGTAAAAATATTAAAATTTGGATGAAAATGAAGAGCAAGGGAGCGCCTGTTACCTGTGACAGACGAGAAGCTGAATGGTCAACTGGATTTTTCGCAATCACCGTCAGAAGTTTCTGCTCCAAATGAACCACTGTTGCTTTTTACCAAGGTAAATAGTAAATGTAATTTTATTTTTACCAATTTGACATATTTATAACTTTTTGACATAAATGGGTTGTAAAAAGTCATTTTTATCGAATATTTTTATATGTTATGTCGAAAATGGATTTTACGCTTGCTTGGTATGTGCAGCAGCAGGTTTTTGCAACTTTAACGATGGAAACGAGTTGTATTTTATACTTTTTCGGACTCGGTAAATACACGAAAAAGTCACTTTGGAGTCATCTTTCAGCTCTTTTCTGACTCTCTAAACATGAAAATATTGTCGAGGCCCTTGTTGTTTCGATCTCGTTAAATTGGATACGAATCGACATCTACCCAGTATATGTTTAACCCTTTTTCGGGCTGGGATGGATTGATTACGAAAAAGGAATACCCTAGCCTATCGCGACTAGGAGGTTTTCTCGGATATTGTTTTCTACCTTTTCGGATCTGAGGAACTATTCACGAAAAGGGACCTGTGGAGTTTACTTTTCTACTGTCTTTTCAAACTCTCTAAACATGAAAAGGCGCCGATTTCTTCCTTTGTCAGACTCGTTAAACCCTGATGACATCTGACTCAGTCGAAATGGCGTTCTCCGAGTTCCTCCTTCCTAGGACTCGTTAAATGCACTAGGATGGATTCGCCTGAAGGGCGGACTTATATTACAAGCATATGCTATCCCCTTCAAGCTTGTTATCAAAAATAATTGGGGTACTCGCCAGAAATGGTGGGGGAAAAATGGAACCATCGTCGTTGTCGTCGGCAGTATGTCGCTCTTGAACATGGCACTTGTCCGCATTCGTGTCGGGTTGGGGACATCTCATCTCGTTGCTTCACTTTGCCTCCATGGGTTTGGGTAATCTCTTTTGACCTCTCATCTGTTCATTGCCTCGTCACCATGACCTCTGATCCGTTGATGTCAAATACTGCCAAGTCCACTGTCGTGTCGTTTATATGTTCAAGAGAAGTTGGCCTCTGCGAATATCAACCTTCCTCTGATTCTCATACGATCCTGATTCACAACAAAAACATCATGTTCCTCCGTCTCGTGTCGATGATGTGGGAAACATTATGGCCCACCTTCGGTCAAGGTCACTTCCTGTCGACTTCAGCTCATTATCCAGGAAGTTGATCTAGAGACTCCTTCATGGTACCTTGGAGCCTGCATGCCTCAATGGCAGGTTCGTCGCATTCGACGTGAGGTTTTCATCATTGGCCTCCGATCGAGTGATTCTGTGGGTGTTCGACGCCAACTCATTGATTCACACGCTGTAGATTGTACCTGTAGTACCTTGAGGACCATTGTCATTATTGGTGGTTTCTCTCGCGTCTGTTAACAGCTTTCATCATTGGCTGGTAATCAGACGATGTTCTTGCATGTTCGACTTCAGCTCACATATTCACATGCTTGAACTTGTACTTTGTTGGGTCGGGATGGAGCGCAAGACCCTCGATTGTGTCTGTTGTAATCCAGGCTGCGATTGTGGATTATTATCATTATGTACATGACTCACTGATTGGATGGCTGCGACCATACCTGAGTCTATTTATTTGATCCTTGCTGGATGGCTGCGCCCATACCCTGGATCCGGATTATAGCATACTCTGTTTCGGATGGCTGCACCCATACCACATATACATCATGTACTTGAGATATCAGTGGTATTTTTCTGGGCAGGTTTTCCGACGGCGGGCCTTCAGTTGAACATGTTCTCGTAAAGCATTTCACCCCTCTCTCTCTCTCGGGCCTCATACTTTAGGGGGCATCTGTTACACAGTAATTTGTCACCATCCCTACCATTCCTCGTCCCGCACAATGGAGGACCCATTTTGTGACCTGTGAACATTGTCATGCCTTGAAAACATCATCAATGCATTCCTCTAAGCATGAGCTTCATTTGCCCTAAAGACATCTCCTTGCAAAAATCATGAAAAACATCTCTTTTTGCATTGGCGCGGGCAGACAGTTCAGCACTCGCGCCAATGGGGGAAATCCTGCAAAGAGGCCGCGCCACCTGGCGCTCTGTCCCAGAGCAGTGGTCGCGCCAGCCAATTTAAGGAGTGTTTTTTAAATAAAGATGGCAGAAGTTGAGTTTCAACAAACTCAGAACCATTGCCTATCTTGAGTTGGGAGGTTTGGTTGCGGGAGTTCTATGGAAGGGAAGTGGTTTTGCCACCTCCCATGGAACCTTCCTTGTTGATAGGGCCAATCCCACAATAATAGGGATCCCAACTCCCTCCTTCCCCATCTATAAAAGCCTGCTCAATTCTATGGCAAGCTAGTCTTGAAGTGCCTAAGCTTTGAATCTCCAAATTCCCAAGAGCCTTTGTGCTGTAAGAGCCCTCTTTCTTCCCTTAAGGCCGACTCAAGTAAGGAGACTATCGTCGAGAGACTCAGGAGAGGTTTTCCCTTTCCCTGGCGAGCTTTGCGAGATGTGAACGACTGGAGACCCATCCGAAGGGGAACACGACGTCAGAACATTGGTTGTAATCTTTCTTCGATTTTTATTTAATGAATGATTACGATTATGGTTCCACTCTGTTTTCGATGATGTTAATATGAGTAATATCCTTTCTGACTGATATTGAGTTACGTATGCCAGATTTTATGCTTATATCTGTTTGTTTCTTGCATGTGCAGGTGTCCATCCGCGGAGATCGTGGAGGATTGTGATCTGCCGGGGCTGAGGAACGGGAACGCCTTCTTCTTCAGATCGTAGCATTGGATTCCAGGTAGGCTTCTATCTCTAGTCTTTTCATTCGTAACTAGGAACTTGCGTCGTAACATTTTCGATTGTTGCTAGACCCTTTCTGGGCTAGTAGGGATCGCCTCTGTCCGCAGAGGGGATTTACCTCCTCAACAATTAGACTGTTCAATCCTGACTTGTATGCTTTTAAATTTCTGTTGTAGAATTTAGTGAATAAAATCTGTTGGACAGTTTAATCCCAACAGATAGTAGATTAGGTAGAGAATCATATGGGCTCAACTGTTTAATCTGAGTCCATGGAGAAATAAGGAGTATAAATAGATTAGATTTCTTGCTTTCAAAAGAATAAAATTTTGTAAAAGAGTTTGCCAATCCAATTCCACTCTAAAGAAGAAAAAATGTTAGATATGTAGGATTAGATAGGTAGAGAGCTTGTTGATGAAATATCCATTGTTTTTATGACTGCTAATATGTTTTCAGAGCAAAATAAGATCATTCAAGGAAAGAAAGGCAGCCCAATGGATAAGGCATTGATCAGCCTCCCAGAGAATGCAAGTCTGAAGTTCTTGATGCCTTCCAGAAGGCACCATCCCCAAGCGGAGCCACTGTTAGCCAACTATAATATTTGTTATATCAAATGCTGGCTAAATCATTTTTGGAGCCTTCAAGGAACAAATTTTATTGCAAAAAAGTGTTATCTCTTGAAGACTCTTGAAGGCCTCCTGTCTCTATCCAAAATCTTCACTACTGTGCCCATTTTACACTCTAGAATTCTGTTGATTTCATGAGGAAAGACTGCTACAAAATCCATTCTTCCCCTCCTCCATTAAAAACTAACCTCCATTTCGCTCCCCGTTCATTCCTATAAACTTCCTCTATTTTCATTTTTCCCTGTTCCCCTTTCATAAAATCCCCTTTATAGAGTTTTAAACTCTTTTTGAACTCTTTCCAAAAACCTTCACCCTCCGCCTTCCACCAAGAGGATTTTAAACACGTAATTCTCGTCGTTGATCTCTGCGTGATCAAAGGTTGTGACTTATTTTTCCCTCTGCTCTTCTTTTGACCTTCGTGAGCAGATCTACACCGTTGGTTGATGCCATCCAACGGCCGCGCTCCTCCCCACACCCTCTAAAGCAGTAAAACCAAATAACGCAGGATTTTGTAATGTAGTTTTGTATTGTGCAGGTGTTTGAATGAAATTCCGTTTTATGAGTTAGATTCTATACTTCATGATCGGCTCTTGATCACTGGAAGGATCGATAGCGCTCCAGTATGGTACTGTAATGTTGTTGCCCGTAGAATTTGTGAACCTTGTCCAAAGGAAGAAACCCGCTTATAGAAGAAATAAATCGGGTTTATATCGCCATCCGATCTGAGGCTGGCTCATCAAACGGTGATCGCACTCAAAGGCGCTCGGGGGATAAACTAAGGTATGGCATGATCCATGGCCCACAATCAACATTTAACACCCGGGGAGGGAGCGATGAGGTGGTATTTTCCCGTCGACGTGGTGGCTTTTCACAGGATCGCTTGCTATTGAGTGGTTTCCTTTCTGTACCAAAAGCAGGGTGTTAACCCTATTTTAACCCACGTTCACTTACTGTTCAAAATCCGGAAGCAGTTTTGATCACACCGCTTTTGGTACAGAAAGGAAACCACTCAATAGCAAGCGATCCTGTGAAAAGCCACCACGTCGACGGGAAAATACCACCTCATCGCTCCCTCCCCGGGTGTTAAATGTTGATTGTGGGCTCAGTGTGATATTGACGTACGCCATCCGATCTGAGGCTGGCTCATCAAACGGTGATCGCACTCAAAGGCGCTCGGGGGATAAACTAAGGTATGGCATGATCCATGGCCCACAATCAATCGCCCTGGTCCCCATGGCCATGATAGCAGTCAGCAGCCCCATAGAACCGGTGGTCCCCAATGCCTAGTTAGCACCCACGCGGCAGCAACTGATTGGAGTGGGTCTTGTTTGGTTGCTCACATAGTCGTGAAATCTGGACCTGGGGAGCTTTAAAAGGCGGATTTGATATAAATTTCGGGTCACAGTTGGTCTGACGTCAGCAGGCCCCAAAATGGACTCGAGGAGCTTTATAAGGTGGATTTGATATAAATTTCGGGTCATAGTTGGGATGATGTCAGCAGGCCCCAAATGGACCCGGGGAGCTTTATAATGCGGATTTGATATAATTTCGGGTCACAAACACCCCGACATCAGCGGGCTCCATATTGTGACCCAAAATGGCTTATGCAGCTTGCTTTTATCGAGATTTTTGAAGTCCGAGGTATGTTATTTGATAAAGGGTGATTAAATGGTTTTTCCATTATATTGAAAAAAGGGCCGAAGGCTGGGAATGACGATTCTCACACCTTCGATTTATTAAAAGGAAACCATCCATGGGTTCAATTTCAGGGTCTCGTGAATGCTTCATGGGCATTGATGCCTCACGATCCCTGCGCAACACTGCACATCAACAAAACACAGTGAATAAATTACAAACAAAAAAATATTGTCAGTGTCGAAGACAAAACATACCAGAACAGGAGATTGAAGACAGATCTGTGGGGATTACGGCTAAGATTGATTATCAAAAGCCTAATCCTCCCAATTAAGACACAGTTAAAATAAAACCCTAAATTTTTATCAGACAGAAGGCCTCCTCCCAGCTACCACAGTGCCACCTGTGCCTCAAGGCATTCAAACACAGGACGAAGTTATTGATCAAAAGAAACATTTGCCTCAGCGCATCCAGAGAAGTTAATTCTGCAAATAAAATTAATGACAAAATATCAGCAGAGTTACTTTAACATAACACAAAGCCTCAAAAGTCAATATGAGCTCCCACTGAGCTTAATCTTAAATGAAAAACATTAATACAGACAGAACACCTGTAAACTTCTTCATCGAGCCCCCCAAAGGCCGAGAAGCCATTAAGACTGTATTAATAATATTTGGAGAACTTTTATCATATCTCACCTCCTCATTCTTCTATAAATACTACTGGAGAAGATGAGAGAGGGGCTGATTGCTGAACTTTGAAACATAATTGAGCTTGAGACTTCTACTTGTAAATAGTGTTCACTGGCTTTTGAAGCTCAGCTTGTAATAGATAAGTTAGTTTGGGAAGTGTAGATGATTGCTAAGCTAAAGCATTAGAATTAGAGCTGTAACTGGTTTGGAGCATCAATACAAGTTGATTTATGGGATCCTGGTCTATGTCGACGGTGATGTTACTTCTTATTGTAAATTGTTGTTTTATTTCTGTTTTCACTGTGTTCATCTTCTCTTATAAAGAAAAGCATGCATAGATTTAGGACCTACTGTATATCAGTACCCTTCTATGACTGAAAATATTTATCTATATGTTTTCTTCCAATTTGTGTTATTTAGGAATTATTTAATTAAGTTTAAGCACATGAATGCTGGCATTCCCTTGTCCTATTGCCTTAGCTAATTGTTATTCTTAAATATTATTTTCAGTATATGTCAAGTAAGAGATGAGCTAAGGAAGATATGGTGTGCCCTAGTCCTAGTTTTATCCCCAAAGACTATCTGAATGTTTCCCTTGGAATGTGTTGAAAGCTGGCTAGTGTTGAAACACTTACCAGATCTTAGGCCATTCTTTGTTATCTTTTTTTTTGTCTTGAAAGTTACCAAGTAGAGCAGAGCTAGGAGAGGAATTGTGGTGAGCCCGACCCTCTAGTTTCTTCTCCAACAGTTGCCTTCAAGTTTCCCCTTGTTTTAAAATGTTTTTCTATTGAAAGTGCATCAAAAGCAGGCTAGTTTAGAAGTACTTGCCTGATCTTAGGCTGCTCTTTGTTCTTCATCTGTTTAATTCCCCTTCTTATTGTTTCATTTCATTCCATAAATCAAACTTTGAAGAGATCCTTGGACATGGATGACTTGCCCCATAGACCACTCTTGCCCCTTGCTGTTTCAATTAAACCCTATTATGACTCCATAGCCCAATGGACTAAAACCTGCAATTATCTATCTTCTTGGCCAAAGCTTGTTCTACTTTCTTGCAACTTCACACCTTTGAAACTCTTTGCATTTAGAACTTTCCACCTCAAATAATAATCGTGCTCAACCATCCAAAAACAAAAAAAACCCTCGGCCTTCATAACTAGCCTAATATCATTACCCAAGACTTCAAAGACAAATCCATATCTGCACCTATTGGAGAGATCCCTCTCCGGATTCAGGAGGGCTAGATCCTAGAATCCCAAAGTGGTTGAAATAATGTTCTCCCTGCAGTTGGAATTTTTCCAATCTTGCTAATTACAGGGTGCCAACAAGTTGTAAAGTCACAAAGACACTGCATACATGTTCATACTAATATATAATTGACAAAGCATGATTTGGAATGATTACCTCTTTGTGGACAACAGATCCTATGGAGATCACTAAGTGGCGTGGTAGGAGTCCTTCCTCACCAACTCCAAATCCAGATCCTGTAACCAAACAAAACACCCGTGTAATAATCACAACAATATAGCTTTCTAAAAATTAAACCAGTATATAATCGACATTAAACTATGCAGATCTAAGCCATTCATATCATGCTTTATAGAAAAATGAACAGCAAATGTGACACTAAAACGTCGAATGGAAAAAATAGATACAGTTCTATTAATTTATAAAAGAGAGGATTACAACCATTGGTTGTACCAAGCCCTCCTCAGTCTTCCAATTCCTCTCTCTCTTTCTTTATCTCCGAGTGTGATGACGCTTGGGCTAAGAGTCCTCAATGAACCTCACCAATCTTCAAACCTCACACTTCAAGAATGAAATTATACTCCACATATGATCAAACCTTCGACCTTAGACGAAGAGCCCAAACCTCCAATTTATAGAAAATGGAGAGGAAAAACCTTGCCAACCTTTCAACCAAATCAAATAGGGAAAGATCTAGATGTTTCCTACATTTTCTTTGCTTTTTCCTTCCAAAGGAATTCAGTTAACCCTTTTGCAAATTTTTCTGCAACACCATTTTGTACTCTAGCGGACTGAAGGAAAAAATTCTCCTTCTGTGGTAGATTTGATCATGATAGATTCATGAAGGAATACTTTTGTCCAATCGCATATGAGTTTAACACTTTCAAATTCATATGATATTTTTCATCTAATTGTTTTCAACATAATGCTTGAAAATTTTTTAGACAGTTTCAAAGGGGTTGAATAAAAAATCAATAACATAAAATAAACAAAACATAAAAAATTCAAAAAATACCAGTTTCTTCATTTATGAGTCCTCTTCAAAAGGGTACTCTTGATTTTTAAATTTATTTAAATAGTAGAAAAAAATTGTACGTGAACACGTGTCTAAAAAATGCAATTGAAATATTAGTTCTCCAACTTCAAAAAATAATAAAAAATACAATTTTGCATAGAAAAATAATATATATATATATATATTACACATTTTAGACTATGTTATGCTACATGAATATAAGAATACCTATTAAGATGTAAGAAAATTTGAAAGGACAAGAATTTCATTTAATGGAAAATTGACAGATTGTACAACAATAATTTTTTTTGCAAAAAATATCAGTAGGACAACCACATAATTCTCCATAAATTATATTTTTACTCTGAATCAAAATTCACAAACGCTTATATGAATTTTGATGGTTTTAATTTGATAAAAGGGTAAAACTTTGAAATTAATTTTCGTCGTTACATTTGGCCCAAAAGTGTAACCCATCTTCATGAATTCACCCATGTAAATACACACATACACACACAATTATAAAAGTGACGTGTATTTAGGTAATTTAAATTTAAATTCAGTTCAAATTTAAATTTATTTTGTTAATTTAAATTTAATTATTCTTGTTCTAATAAATTAATTTAAATATAATATATATAAGGTTATTTTGATAAACACGACATTTATTTGGGTAATTTTGATAAAAGTAAGATAATAAAAATAATATATTGAAAAATAGTCTACATGACATTATTTTATTAATTTCTTAATTTTTTCTTAGGTGACTATTCTTAAGTTGAAATTTCCTCTAACTATAAGGTTTAAAAAAAAAATTGACTAACTTTTTTTATATGTACTTACATTTGTCGAATGATGAGGATAATTGTGTTAGTTTACATTGTTGTGTTTCAATTTTTTTAGATGAGTGTGTTAATTAACATAGTCAATTGACTAGTCAAAGAAATGTGAAATACAAATCATTAAAAAACAAACTCCCATAAGGTTCAATAATCAACTGAAATCTCAACAAAACATTGAACTATGAGAGAGAAGCATGGCTCTAATACTAAAGGATTTGGGATATAGTGTGTGGCTAGAAGTTCCTTGTGTTTCCTTATGATTGCAGTAGCTTATACACTTTTGATACATGCAACTAACCATGTTTCTTGTATACTCACACCACCAATATATATTTTGTTTTGCATCCTTAGTGTTATTTCCACATGAATTTTGGGGGTGTCTACTTCAAATCGGATACTAATCCTTGTTGGGTTCCACTAAACCATTTGAATTTATAATTTTCTTTTATATATTTTTGTATCCTCATATGCATTGGTTTTTTTTGTTTGCTAGCTTATGTGAGTTGTGAGATGATATATAGAACTAACCTATGGATTGAGTAGTTATGACTCAGGGGTATCTAAGCCATCAAAATCACCTGGGGATCACACCTGACCTAGGCCACACCAACCTTTAGCATTGTTGGATTTTTTCCAATGAAATTTTGAACCAATGACCTTTACACCACAAAGTGTCTTAACAAAGTAACTTTCCACCATCTACTATATGCCTCATGGGCATATGCATTAGAAATTTTCATCTTCTTCATTATACATAATTGCATATTATCAAAACAAATATCTTTCATTTTCCAAAGGGCTATGATGTATTGTGTGTCATATAGCTTTGGTTGAATTCAACATATTCTCTCTTATTACCTTTCAAATAATTATAAATATTACCTATTCACAATACCAACATAAGGGAGACTCCACTAGAATTGAGATTTCTAATACATTTTAAGGGGTGATTTATTCATAATATTTAAAATTTAAGATCCCTAATGGGGGAGATATCAGGGGTCTAAGGGATGTATCAATGAATGTGCCAACAAAACTCCTAGATTCTTCTCATGTGAGGGTGGCTAATGGAATTTAATTCAAATTTCTATTTTGGTGTGCCAAGGGAGGGGACGTGCATTCTATTTTATTCTCTAGGTTGTTCGATGGGAGGTTGTAGTCAATCCGGGCGGAGAGGTGGAGATCCCTCCTCATCCTACATTTTTTTTGGCATTTGTCGCAATTCGGAGTGGTTTATTTTATGGTGTGTGGACACTAGGGCAGGGCATCACTTATTGTATGGTGTCTTTGGTTTTTTTTCTTGGTGGATTTTGGTGTGAATTATGGTCATACACTATTAGGTTGGTGGTGGTTAGGCTTTATGGTGGAATCCCCTCTTCTCTTCAGGTGTTGGTATGCGCAATGTTGGTGTTGATAGTTTGGTATGGCATTTGGTTCTATTGTATGTATTGTGCATGGATGCATCCTTTTCTCAACATGTGTTAGTACTATGGAGTTGGTTTTTCTATGGAATTTTCGTCTATTTTTGTGGAGTAAGCATATTATGGACCTTCAGTTTTGGGTGAATGTTTGTATATCACTATCATGGATGCGACCTATGTTCCCTTGGGCATAGATGTTGAGGCTTGTTGAACAACTCAATGATATTGATAGTTGGAACGTATCATTCTTTGGTTATTGCAACTTATGAGTTTATTTGGTAACGCGCTGCTAGGTGAATTTGGTTATTTTTGTTTGTTGGGAATGTAATTTGATGTTGTGAAACGTTTTGGACACTCTTGTAGTTGTAATATCCTAGGTTCTAGAGTGGGATTCTATTGTTTATAATTATGTAAACTTTGTAAATAGTTTTGTACATGAGATTATGTGGAGCTAAAGTTTATATGGCAGTAATGCCTTGATACTTATGTAATCTATGTTTTTTTTGGATTGTAATATAAAGTCTCTTTATTTACCCAAAAAAATAAAATAAGAGATTAACCAACTTCACCTTAAGATTAAACTGTTCTCTATCCAGAGAGTTATAATATTTTTTTTGATGGGGTGCTTTATTCATAATTTTTCAAATTTAAGAAGATTGTTTGATTAAATATTGTCTACTTAAATGAAAAACATTTTTTATTATTTTAGTAAATTTTCTTTTACATTTCTTACTATTTTTAGTCTTTTTTTTGGGTTAGTGTAAATTGCTAAACAACTCCCGATAAAAATAATGACCCAACCAAATAGATGTCCTACTTGATTTTATTAGAGATGCATATCTAGATGAATATCTAGGTAAGGGTCCTTTCAATGAACCATAAATAGTAAAAGAATTTACAATATATTATAGCCACTAAATCCAACATGACAACTAATTTAATAATTTAAAATTTATGGGAAGGAAAAGCATTTTAAAATTTAATAAAAAAAAAATTACCAAACCAATATTAACACTTTATTTATATAATTTATAATTTTGTGATAAAAAATAAAATAATGTTACTTTAAATTTGATAAATTGATATTATATATATATATATATATATCTTAAAATGATTGTTATGACTAAGATGACTTGAATTTTTGTGATTCAGGGGTATCTAATTTGTAAAAACAACAAATGAATGTAGGTGGAATGGGGTATGCCAGCCCTTGTCATGGTTAGATTTTGATTGACAAAATTTAGAACCAATAAATTTTACACCAAGAAGTGCCTTAACAAAACACCCATGTAAATTTTATTATAATTAAGCATATAAATAATTATTAAATTAAAAATAAAATAAAATTCACGATATCTTAATTTTTTACAATCTCTTTATGTAATAACTATAATCAAGATTATGTAAAAACTCTAATCAATAGAATTTTGGCAAAAACAGACCAACATTAACCACACTTAAAGATAAAAATACAATGTGTAAATTTTAATTGTTTAAAATGTATTTTTTAATGTTATATAGAGTACGAAACTTAAACTTAGAAGTCCAAAAAATATTTGTTAGATTTGGATAAAATAACATATACCAAAAAAATAGTACCAAATTATAAAAACATTTAACCATAAAAACTATTTTTTTTCTTATATGATATGTAAATAATTTTTTAAAACAATATATACATAGTTGAAATTAAAAGATTTTACATAACATGTGCATTGACATTTTATCTGCACATATCAAAATGATTTTTTTTGTTATTAATGTACTTTTAAATATACACCAATATTAATTTGTATTAAAATATTTCCACATTGAATATTTTACTCTATACAACATTAAACGTCAAACATACAAAATTTCACCTTAAACTTTGAAATGAAGATAAATGGAAAAATGATATAAAAAAGGAGCAGTTAAAATTAAAAACCTTAATACATAAATTTTACATGGTTATACCTTAATACATAACTTTTACATGTTTATTATTGTCCTAATAATCCAAACTTTATGATTTTTCATTGTACGCATCTCTATTTTTCTATGACTATTCTAATTACATCTAATCAATATGCAATATAAATACACGTATGGCTTACCATTATAATTAAACCATATCGATTTAAATGTACATCCAATATAGATATTTGGTTTGGATTAAGATTTCGTTCTCAAATTCTTTACGAAGGGTTTTGAATTAGACATTCGTCTCTCAACCGGAAACCAGTACAACTCCATGGTTTACCTGTGTCTTTGGTTTGTTTACATGATTCTGCTAGAGTATTCTCGAACCCTATAACCGATCGCTGTCGATTGGGGATTTTCTAGGTGGCTTCTCCATGTCTTTCCATCCTTGGGCTTTGAATCAAATGACCCAGATAGACTGGGAAGTGGTTAGGGTAAACCCTCAACCCTACCCTTTCAGAAAACCTCATTTTGCCTTGCCATGATGGTGGGTCATCTGCTCTGCAACTTACCTTGTCGATTCAATGCACAGGCAACCGAAAACCAGTACAAATCCATGGTTTACCTGTGTCTTTGGTTTGTTTACATGATTCTACTAGAGTATTCTCGAACCCTATAACCGATCGCTGCCGGTTGGGGATTTTCCAGGTGGCTTCTCCATGGCTTTCCATCCTTGGGCTTTGAATCAAATGATCTAGGCAGACTGGGAAGTGGTTAGGGTAAACCCTCAACCCTACCCTTTCAGAAAACCTAATTTTGCCTTGCCATGATGGTGGGTCATCCTGATTGAGGTTTTCTTACCTTTTCTCTGTCATTTTTCCCATAGGAGAAAAAAATCTCCAGCATTAGCATGTTATTGTTCCTCCATAAATTTTTTTATGGAATATTCCTTTAAACTCTGAACTGTTCCACTGGTTGCAGTCTTTTCTCTTTCAAGAATGAGGTTCTGGCTTGAGGGTTTTGGTTTGGTTTACCCGAATATAACTCCTACAGGAAAATTCCTATTTGGTTTAGTTTTCTTTACCCAATCCTTTTAAATTGTTTCTGCCGTAATGCTTAAATGTTTACAGGGTTAACTCAAGTGCTTTCTCTTGCTATGCAAGGTGCTTGTGGTGTTGCTTCTTGAGCCTCTTCACACCACTCCATTTGGGGCCAAACATCTTCAACACAACAGCCAAATAGGTCTCATCTCAGTCTAGGTATGTACAGCCAAGATTACTTTCACTCTATGTTCTTAACCCTACTTGAAGGTACAGCTAAGGGTTCACCACTAGTCTCTTGTGGCAGGTTTCTGGACAGGTTTATCCCTCATTTAAAATTTGTGCTTTCGTTCTACAGTATACTATGTACCCATATGAGAAATATCTTTTCTCCGAAGTCATTTTCTTCAATTATTAGTGGATGCATGTACTTTTGAATGTGTAATTTCTAATGTTAACCATAGTGCAGCAAATCTCGTGGCCTGCCATACAGTCCTGTTGAGAACCTGATTATTTTCTTTAAGTGATGAACTAGTCATTATTCATAGATTGTTATGAACTACTATAATTATATAATTATGATTTTCAGAGTTACACTATTTGGTTCGTCTCTTTTGTTGATAATATTTTCTTCTATGTGTTAAGGAATAATTTTTTGTTCAGACCATTCGGGTTGTGTCAGAAAATTCCTTCCGTGTTCAAGTTACTTCAAACGCATGAAAGCTTTCCTTTTATTTTCACTGTATCTTTCCATCTAGGTTATGATGATGAATATATGTATCTGTTTTCTACTTCTTCTCTACAAGAGAGATGATATTGAAACTCTACTCTATATTTTGTTCTTTGTAACTATGTTATGTATTTTCAAGGGCATAGAATCGCTTCCTCGCATAAAATGATATACGTTTGTTTTTGTTACAGCCTGAGTGTCGAATTAATATGTTTTATAAATCATTGTTTGTTAGAGGAATATATCACCTCGACTTTCCCATTCCTTCCAGATAGGATAGAGGACAGGGGTTTTGGCCCGGATTCTACAGGCTACCCAATCCCAAACCTCTACCTAATGAGTTGTTTTCTTTTTGTTTCTTTCGGTAAGGGATTCAGAGTTCTTGCTCTATTTTCGCACCTAGCTGACTATGTGATGTCATTCTTCTAATGAGGTTTCAAACCCCCGGGGTTTTTCATGCATACTATTGGCTTTGATCTCATTGATAAAATATAAGGAGCTATCGGGCAAAGAAGACATGGGTTCAAAGGATAAGGAGCGGTAAAATGGTCAAAAGAGCTTGCAGAAAAAAGCGTCGCAGTCTGGTGAACGGATAAAGTGAAATGGGAGTTTGACACCAAAGGGTAGTGAGCTCACAGTTTCGTGGCGGAACCACGCACTAAGTATCGGTCGTCGATAGCCTTCCCATAGCCATCCGAAAGGTGCTAAGGTGACCGAAGCCAACCCCCCAGAGGAGGTGACGTCATCCCTCCTCCGGGCCAATCAAAGTAATTCTGTGGTGGAAAGAAAAGGAGGCAAAGGCCTTCGTCCACCCCACAAAAAATCAAAGGGGCCCACCAGAGCTAAGCAATCGGCGTAAGTATGTTTTGATGGTAAGGTAAGTCTAGTGGATGGTACGAAGGCCAGTACCTGCCTTGTCCGGCATGTGGCCCCCACCTAACTGACTGCTGCCAGCCAACCACCTGGTGCCATGTGTCTCACTGTCGACGTCCTTATGAAGTCAGCTGTATCAGTGTCACCCTACCTCAATACTTAGTAAAACCCTGTTTTCCATAGCGCGTTTTACTCTTGACTGTGAAATTTTATTGGTTATTTACTGGTATTTCTCTCTATCAGACAAGTTAAAGCTCGAGTACTGGCTGCTTTTCACTCCCACGTCATTTTCCCTTGCTACCTCACTGTTATTTCAGGTATTTTTTTGTTTTCCTTTTCGTTATTTCCCTTTTAATTTTGTTTTCAAATTATCATGGAAAAACTAAAGTGCTCCACCCCCAAAACCCCCCAAACTTGCGAGGTTAGGACTGCTCCTGGACCTGAGCCCCTCACTGATGCTCACGCTCAACTCTACGACCTAGTTTATCCCTTCAATGTAGCCTGCACCAGATCCGATCTCTTCGATTTTCAGCGAAGGAATGCAAACGTGTTTAGAGTCGTCAAGTCAGGGTTGTACTACCAAATTGCCCCGATGACCCATCCATTCCTAGAATTCATTGTATGGCTTGGGGAGGCCTACATCGAGCGTAAGTATATTTTCCTTTCCACTCGAGGAACCAAGATTCTCAATATTACTCCCCAACTCATCAGAAAAGCCCTATGTTATCCTCCCGCCCAGGACTGTGTCAAGTTTTCCAAAGCTACTCTCTCCTTCCATTTCTCGAATCAACCCTTGGAAAAATAGAGTGGTTTCCTTAATCTTATTTCTGACGGACGCCTATTATCTTTCCCTCACACAGGCTCTATTCCCTTGTCATATTTTCGTAGGACCATGTAGCCTATTCTAGCGATTATCTCGGGAATGCTAGGGTTTGACGACACCGAGATGATGACTAAGGTAGGTTTAGGTTTCCTATGGCTCATGATGTAGGCTGAGATCCTTTTGGATATCCCCTCCTTTTTAGATTCGACTATTAAAGCCTAGTTCCAAGATAGTTCTTCCTTCTGTTCTTTCAAATATTACTCCTTGATTTTCTACTTATTCCTATTTGAGCATGCGAGTAAGTTTGAAGGTCTAGGCCTGAACAAGTTCTCTAGGAGAAACTCTAAACCCAAGTCTATTTTCGAGTGGACTCCGGTAGTTCGCTAGCAGCCAGAGGGGAAAGGGTATGCGAAATTCGTTACCGATTTTATGTCCATATCCTATGCTATCATACACAACAACTCCCTGCCCAAAATATTTCCTGAGTAGAAGGATTGGCTCCAGTTTAGTGAAATGGATTACACAGGTGATTGGTACCTATTCGAAGACCACACCGATATCGGGGTCTACGGTGCTAAAGTACCTCCTTATCACCTGCTAGTGTTCCCGTCCATGAGGATATTTTCCCCCGAGTTCATTTGTAAGGTATTAAGAGCCAACCAAATCGACTTCATGCCCGCGAAAAAGGGGCACATCTTCAAGCTCCCACTTCTTATAGGCCCTTTCACTATTAATTCAAGGCATGCCCTCTCCACAGTGGAAAGGATGTTGTGGAAGATGAATCTCCCTCAGGGAGATGTCTGGCACTATGATCCTAAGGGGTTCCTCACAAGTAGGAATAAGAAGATTAAATCAATAGCGTATGAGCATGAACCTAGGCCTCTCATTGAATGGAAAGCTAACCTTGATACGTGGCCTTTGGATGCACAGATGGAGGTCAAATCCTTAGCTGCTAAATGAAAATGAGATAATGTGCTCATCGAGGCAGAAGGGAAGGAATAGGGGGACCCCTCAGGAAGTTGAGGGTTCATGGAGGTTGATGAAAAATCACACCCCAATAAAAATTAAAGAGCTGAAGGGCCAGAGGGCCTAGACGCTGAATTATCATATGAAGAGGTCCCATTTCTCAGGGGTCTTGATAAATACAAGTCAGGATTTCTACTCTCCTCTAATTTTTCCTCATCTTCAGCCCCCTCGGAGCTTTCAAAGGTGGTCACATTAGCCAAACATGACACAAGGGATGAAATTGATACTAGGAAGATGTCTGCGAGAGAAAAGTTGAGGGCTGAAATTGCTCAGTTCGTAGATAAATTCCATACCAGGCTCACCTCAGTCTTGGATATGGATAAAGAGAAGCTCATATTCGCCATCCAGTAGTCATCCTTACATCCCGCACCTTCGAGATCCCAATATAGAGCTCTGGAAATAATTATAAATATGGGAAACATTCCCCTGCTGGATAAGCTGGATTTTCACCAATGTATCTGGGACATGCTACGGATTGAGGTAGTGAAGCATACATTTTCCCTATAGAGGATGGAAAGGATGTTGAATCAAATAAAGGACACCCAACGAAGAGAAAGGGCTAGCGCTAAGGCTATGGCTACTCAGCTGGAGAACACCAGAAAAAGGATAAGAGGAAAGGGTGTTGATACCAATTCTTCATACAAGCCCTTCTAACTAAATAATATTTGGAGGTACATAAGTTGAGGAGAAAATTGAATATTCCTCGCTCTGAACATATTCAGACTAAAGAACTTGCCCAAGTAAAGAGGGAAAAAATTGTTCTCACATATTCCATTGCTCAAAGGGAAGAAGGGATTACTCAAAAAGATAAGGAAATCACTGGGCTAAACAAGAGCTTATCATAGCTACAACTCAAGTGGGGTGAACATACGTGTGTATTTCTGGTGCCAGAAGATCCACAGACTACTCTGGAGCAGCTCACCAAGGCACTGGAAAATCTGAGGATGTCAGAAGATGAAACACACACTACCCGACGGCTCTGAGACGAGACCAAGGCTGCCTACGAAGAAAATCAAAAGGCGATTTCATCCCTACATAAAGAGGTAGAGAACCTCCGCAAGGAAGCTTAGGAACATGAGAAGTCTATCAGAGACTTAAAAACGTAGATAAAAGGTAACATGTCGTTGGTAGAAGTGAGACGACTTGTCTGGGGTGAGATCATAGAATAGGTCAAGCAACATGGGGAGCTCTTCATGTTGACCCGCAACAAGAAGATTGCTATTCACGAGTTTAAGGCACAATTTTAGGTTGGAAGCAGGGAAGGAGGGGAGAAGGCATCAATAGGAAATAAATATGTCAGATATCTCAATGATCTTTTGTTTGAGGAATTGAGCACCCAAGGTGTGATCGACTGTTTGAGGACATTTATGGACATCAGTAAGATGATTAAGAAAGAGAACACACGCATGAACACATTGCGGTTTTTAGCGCTGGTGTCAAAGGGAGTGGAAAGGTTCAATCAGGAATGGCTCAAATTTGTAGAAGCTGGCCTCCCGCCATGCTGGGATCCACAGTCAGGTGCACTACCTCCCATAACGGACTATGACCTTAGTAGCTGCACTACGTAAGGAATTATTCCTTCTTGCTCAAGTTAAGAGATTCTTTGTAGTCTGCATGGATTATATAGAGCTTACACAATTGCAGTCTATGTTCGAGACCTACACCACGGCACCACTACCCAAAGGAATTTTGTGGCAAAAGTGTTATGAATATGCTAATCCTCCAATTTCCTCTACTTCACAACAACTGCCACCCCTATTGCCTCGTCAACATGGCTCCTCCACGTCTTCAGTCTGATCATGCCACACAGAAGGCTCGGGCACTCCCCATCATACCAACTAATGGACATCATGATCAGGCCCATGCGACCTTTGTTTTTATTTTTGATTTTCAATTTCTATGTAATGTAAAATCAGGTGAAATCTCAATTTCACCCTACGCACTCTCTGCATTTCATGTTTCTGTTATGTTCTTGTTATAGTTGTTGTCAGACCATACTGTTTCGGAGGAGATTCCGTTACACATCATCATTTTTTATTTATATGGGAAACTGTAATATCTGCAGGGAATATTTTATCTGAAGAAATATCTGGTCACGCTATCCATGTAAATAGCTATAAAAGGCCAAATTGCAGACCAAGTAAAGGTTCTGAATTCTCTAAAAGTTGGAAGCATATAGTCTGCATAACACATTTTGTATTTTTGATATTTGCTCTTAATGTATATTTGAAGAGCCATTTTGAAGAAATAATATAATGACTGTTTGTTGCAAGAATGGATTCCTACTGGACTTATGAATAGTATGTATGTCTCGGTTGTGTTTGGTTCAATTTAATGCTCTGTTCCATTATATTTTCCTTCCTATTATCATGATTTCAGAATTCAGGCGACTTATAGGTTATGTATGAATTTATCTCGACTGATACTCATATAATGATCTATAACACTACCTTAATTAAGCTTGGTGCATGATTCATGTTCCAAGTTCTTTCTCTTTACCTCTTTCCTCTTATGTCCTTGAAGGGTGGATTCTTATACCTTGTAAGCCCGCCTCACTTTGACTTACCATCCTCTTTCTTCATGGTCATAATCCAAATTAACTTTAAATATTGTTTGTTGTTTTCACATCCGGCCCTATTTGTAGCAAATCCCATTTTAAGACAGTCATATGACCATTCTGAGCAAGCCTCTCTCCTCACAATCAAATTTCACGGTTATTACTCAGCTCTCCCTATGATCCAGAACCACATATCAAATAACTCCATCCAAGTAATATCTAGGAGGTTCCTGTCAAAGAACATAAAGAGTACCCAGATGTCCCCATGTTTTTACGATGTCCTAGGCACTGGTATTTCGCAACTCAAGGCTATCTCTAGGAGTGAAAACATATTTTTGGCATCATTGCTGGGGAATGAAGTTGAAAATATTTTCCTTGAAATATGACATTATATTCACCCTTCAATTAGGTGAGCACGAAGGGTTGAGAGTTGCACAACCCTCACCTTGGCGACTCCACTGTTACCTAAATCTAAATCAGCTGCAATCCTAACTTATACCAAGCCACATATAAGGTAAAATACCTCTAAACTAAGAAATCCATCTGTATCTGATCCTGAAAAAATTATATTCAAGAGGATTTGGAAATAAAAGCAACCCGTTCAAGCAGAGCTACCCTCATTCTCATTAGAAGACTCTCCGTCCTCATCTCAGAAAGTTGAAGTTTGTGGCCTTGGCTCTACAGCCCGAGTACTCGAATATCCCCCAGAAAACTCTACTCTAGCTAGATCTGAGATAAAAGATGAAGCTGAGTCAGTAAATACCTCGGTGCCTCCTTTATGCCTCACCCCAAAGGCAAAATAAGTCAAGGAAGTTACCATACTCTAGAACTCATCTAAAGTAAATGTACAAATTCCCTCTCAACACATACCTATCATAATCCATTAGAATCCTCCTCAAAATCTGCCACTACCGCCCCTCATGGCTGTGCCAGGTTTCCTCCTTAACAAATATCCCCCATTGGCCTTGCCTCAAGTTTTACATGATATGCCTCAGGATTACTAAAGCTCTTGCCCTGATTCACTGGGGAAGATAGTACCCCTGCCCAAAAGCATATTGAATAATTTTGTGCTTTCGCTGAAAATGTCAATGTTGAACACCTGGATGTGGTGTTGAGGCTTTTCGTCCAGTCTTTGGACAGGGAAGCCCAAAAGTGGTTTAAATCTCTTGCTAACAATGTTGTCACCACTTGGGAGGAAATGGAAAATTCTCTTACTAAAAAATGGGCGAAAAAGAGGGATCACAGTTACATCCTCACAGAGTTCAATGCCCTGAAGAAGAAACACAATGAAGATGTAATGGAATTTATAAAAATATTTAATAAGATGTACAAAAATCTACCAACTAAGATAAAACCTCCTCAAGCAACAGCCAAAGTGGTTTTTGTTGGAGCATTTGAGTCCAAGTTTGGATTCACTTTGAGAGAGAGGAATTATGCATCCCTAGATCAAATCCAGATCGATGCTCTAGAGTTAGAAGAAAAATTTTCCTCTACCAGAAAATCCAAGGGAAGAGCAGAGTATGATTCCAGGAGAAGGGGTAAGGAGGAGGTTTCTTCCTTTAATCAAGAAAGAGAAGCATCAGAGTACAAGATCGAAGAGATGAACAAGATGATCAAAAATATTTCCAACAAGCTGGTGAATCTTGAGTTGGAAGCTAAGAATTCCTCTCCTCAACCCAACCAGATGGCCCCTAATCGAGGTTTCAATCCACAGTATCAGAAACCACGTCTGCCAATATTACAGCAGGATAGAAAGGAGCAGTAGGATCATATTCATCCTCCTCTATACCTAGAAGGGCAAATGGAAGGAAAAACCGAGGAATATCCTGATTATTAGGAATACCAATTCTTGGCTTACTCAGAAGATGAGGAGGGGGAGTTCACTCTGAAGGAGGAGCTAGACGAGAAAGAAGCTTCTCCAGAAGGTTAGGACATTGATGATTACTGTAGGCAATTTTTTCATTTTATGCAAGCGCAACTCCATAAGAAGTATGACCTTAGATCCTCTAGGAAGAGGGCCTGAGTACAAGAGAAAGAGGAAGAGTCAACTCCAAAAGAGCAGGCCCCTCCTAATTCTGTCAGCAATAGGAAAAAACCTATATAAGATCCTGTGAACCATAAAGCCACTGCCTCTTCTTCCATAAAGCCAGTTCTCGATTCCCTTGAAAATCATATCATAAGGCTTATGTTACAACCTCAAAATCACCCATCCCTCATAAAGAGAAACAAAAAGAGGTCATTACAGAAAATAATCCTACAATATTCAACCTCCAAAAAGAGTTAGAAAAGGTTAAAATCCCTATGCAACTAGTTGAACTTTTAAAACAGCCTTCGTATAAAGCTCAAGTATCCCAATTCATGCTCCCCCATGGCATAGTCCCTCTCCATGATAGTATCAATCTCTAGGAAGAAAGACCCATGGTGGTCTTTGGCCCTCATATAGAAGAGTTAGACTCAACAACCCCCCCATTCTATGTTTCTATGGTAATTCATGATCTCTTGTTACACAACTTCATGCTAGATTCCAGGGCTTCATGCAACCTACTTTCGTTGTATGTCATGGATTAATTGGGGTTGCAAATTACCCGTCCATATAAGGATCTGTATTCGTTTGACTCCAAGAGGGTTAAGTGTGTGGGCATGATAAAATATCTTGTGGTAAACCTGGCCCAGATCCCAGCCAAGAGCATGGTGATGGATATCATAGTAGCTGACATTCTAGCCCGATTTAGAATGTTGTTGTCTAGATATTGCAGTTCAAAGATTACCAAGTCAATTAACCTTGATCTCACCTACGCTACTATTCGAGTATTTGGAGGGGAGGAAAGAAGGCTATACCGGGATTCCAGGTTCATAAAGATGGTTACTAAGCCTGATGGCTTGACTAACTCCCTAGTATATGGTAGGGAGGGTGAATTTTCTTGCCTCGTGTTCGAAGAAGATGAAGATTTCCTGTAGGAGGCTAAAGTCTTCCCTCTAAAGCAGAAAGTACCCATGAGTAAAGATGAGGACGAGATATGGACTCTGCATTTTGACGGGGCCAATTCGAGAGAAGGGAATGGAGCCAGGGTTCTCTTGATCTCACCCAAACGATGTTTGGTCCCTCTCTATTTCAAGATAGAGTACGAAGCCACAAACAATGTGGTTGAATATCAAGCACTGCTACTAGGATTAAAAATAGCAAAGAATATGAATATCCAGAACCTGAAAGTTTTCGGGGACTCAGAGCTAGTAGTAAGACAAGTTAGAAATCAGTGTCAGGCTATACATCTGCAGCTCAGAGCTTATATAAATGAGATATGGGACTTGGTGGAAAACTTCTTCTTGGATTTTAATATATATTTCATGCCTAGAGACAAGAATCAGATGGCCGATTCGCTCGCTGTTGAAACCACCAATTTATGCCCGCCACAGAATCCTCTGATTAGGTATGAGGTGGAGGTGTGATATCACCCTTCCATCCCAGATAATGTGAAGCACTGGCAGGTATTCAAGGATGAAGAAAACATTAAGCGCTTCATAGAGACGATTGGCAAATTCTCTAATTTGGTAATTGATGCAGTGGATGAAGAGCCCAATGATCAGCCATAGACCAAGCGGGAGGAGACATTGGCTGGGCATTGCGTGCTACAAGTAAAAGGAAATGTCATTCACAGAGGCCTCATTCCCTTGGAAATATTTTTCGATAAAAATGATATCCCAATAAACCCCAGTAAGATGACACAGGATGAGAAGGTAAACGATATAAATATTAGGATGGAGGGATACTTGAAGGTGGTAAAGCTATCCAAGGGAGTCCCTGAGGAATATCAGAACAAATACATCCTATTTTTCCAAGAATATAAATATGTCTTCACCTGGTCATACCAGGCTCTGAATAATTTCGACATTGAGGTCATCCAGCACAAGATTCCTCTCAAAGGAGATGCCAAACTTCACAAGCAGAAACTAAGGTAGATTAATCCATTTCTTCTCCCAACAATTGAGAAAGAGATTAAAAAGCTATTACGGGCTAAAATAATTGTTCCCATGAGATATTCAGAGTGGGTAACAAACTTGGTCCCGGTTAGGAAGAAGAATGGATAAATAAGACTGTGCGTGGACTTCCGAAATCTAAATAGGTCCTCACTCAAAGACAATTATCCTCTCCCGAAGATGGACCACATTTTGCAAAAGGTGGTGGGATCCTCTCGAATTTCTATGATGGATGGTTTCTCCGGATATAATCAGGTGGTATTTCTCCCAAAATATCAGCATAAAACAAAATTCACCACACCATGAAGGACCTTCATGTATGCCCAAATTTCATTCGGTCTAATCGATGACGATGCCACCTTTCAACGTGCTATGGACATTTCTTTCATAGGAGAGAAAGATAAGTTCGTAGTGATTTATCTGGACTATATCACTGTGTTCTAAAAGAGTGATGCTGAGCATATTGAACATTTTCGTCAGACCTTTGAGAACTGTCGCAGGTACTGCCTGTCGTTGAACCCCCAAAAGTCCATGTTTGCCCTGGAGGAGGCGAAGCTACTGGGACACATAGTGACTAAGGAGGGAGTGAAAATTGACCCAAAAAGGGTAGAAGTGATCAAAAACATTTCCCTCCCACAGAATAAAAAGGAAATACAGGTATTCTTGGGGAGAATAAATTTTCTAACAAGGTTCATTCCAAATTATGCTGAGAACGTCCAACATATTACAGAGATGCTCAAGAAGGATAACGAATTAAAATGGATCCCCCAGTCAAGGACTTATTTCAACAAAATCAAAGAAGATTTTGCTGAAGCTCTAGTACTGGTAGGTCCTAATTACAACAAGCCTTTCATGATATTTTCTTTTTCCTCCCCTCACACAATAGCTGCAGTGTTGTTATAGAAGAACGATGACGGGCACGAATAGTTGATTTCATTTTTCATTCAAGTCCTCCGAGACGCAGAATTGAAGTATACTATCCTGGAAAAGTAGGCCTATGCACTGGTCAAATTTTTAAAGGCTTTTTGGATATATGTGTTTCAGTCAGCCATAATTTCCTACGTCCCCACAGTAGCAGTAAAAGACATTCTAATACAAGGAGATAGTGAAGGGAAGAGGGGAAAGTGGATCACCAAGATTCAGGAATATAAATTAGAGATCAGGCCCACTAAGCTCATTAAGGGATAGGGATTGGATAAGATTTTATCAGAGTCCAACTTCTAGGCCTTAGGTATAAATCTATCCATGGAGGGAGGAGAAGTACAGGAAGGAACAAACGTACAACCTAGAATAGAAACCTCATTGCAAAAGACACACGTAAAATACCTTCTATCTGCATGGTATAAAGATGTGGTGGAATACCTCCTTACTATGAGATGTCCTCCTATTTTTGACAAGGAAAATTATTGTAACCTGAGATTAATGTCGTAGAAGTACGCTGTTGCAAATGGACGATTATAGTGGAGGGATCCGTCAGGAGTTCTACTACTATGTCTAAAAGAGCAGGAGGTGGACGAGGTGATGGCCAATATTCATGATGGTGTATGCGGCACACATTACAGCTGGTGGTCTACAACTCACAAAATTCTGAGAGTAGTTTTTTCTGGCCTCAATTGTCTGGAGAAGTACACGCTCATGTCCAAGCTTGTGGAAAATTCCAGACCTTTGTAGAAAAGAAAAAAATTGCACCACTACCGTTGATCCCAATACATATTGAAGAGTTGTTCAGGAAATGGGGTATTGATTTTATTAGGGAGATCCACCCTGCCTCCAAAAACCAACACCGTTGGATTCTCACTGCCACTGACTACTTCAGCAGGTGGGTCGAAGTTGTGCCTACGAGAAATTCCATAGATGAGGTGGTGATTAAATTTATGCAGGAGAATATAATAGCTAGGTTTTGGTGCCCTTCTGATAACGCCTAAGTCTTCAAGTCTTCTAAGTTCATAAACCTTTGACAGTTGTATAATATCACTCTGGGACATTATATGGCTTACTATTTGTAGGGGAATGGGCTGGCTGAGTCGTCCAATAAGACTTTGGTAAGAATCCTAAAAAATACCATAAGTGAGAATCAGAAGAACTGGGACTCCCAGCTTAAGTTTTCACTTTGGGAAAATCACATTACCAGTAAAATATCCACCGGAAAGTCTCCCTACGAGATGGTGTATGGTCGAGCAGTGGTGTTCCCCATTCAACTTGCTCTACCCATGGCCAGGTTTCTACAAGACAGTGAAGAAGAACCAAATGATCTCATCAGGAGAATGAATCAGCTTGTAGAACTGGATGAAACACGAGCTCAGGTGAACATCAAGTTGACCGAATATCAGGAGAAAATGAAATGGCCATTTGATCAATGAGAAAAAGATAAAGAAATACAAGCAGGGGACTTGGTGCTGAGGTGGGACATTAGACAGGCGGACAAAGGTAAACATGGAAAGTTTGATCCACTCTAGTTCGGACCATTCATGGTAGCAGAAGCCAAGGGAAACAATATATTCACATTAGAAAATTTGGAAGGGGACCTGATTGAAATGCCCGTGAACGCACAATTCCTCAAGTCCTATTTTCAGTACTGACAGCGACCACAAGGGCCAATTGTATATATCCTCCACACTGTATATATTTCATCTTTAATTTTTGCATGCATTTTCATTTTAACTCTTTCCAGAAGTACTCGAAGCTTTTTAAGATGCCCTGGGTATACTAAAAAATTCACAAGCGTGTGGTCTGCAAAGTTCTCGACACCCTCGAGAGCATCCGTGCCATCCCCAAGTGGAGCCAATGTTGGCTTGTAATCTCATTCATAAAATATAAGGATATATTGGGCAAATAAAGCATGGGTTCAGAGGATAAGGAACAGTAAAATGATCGAAAGAGCTCGCAGAAACAAGCATCGCGGTCTGGTGAGTGGATAAAGTGAATCAGGAGTCTGACAGAAAAGGGTAGCATGCTCATAGTTCTGTGGCAGAACCACGAACTAAGTATCAGCCACCGATAGCATTTCCATCGACATTCGAAAGGTGCTAAGGTGATTGAAGCCGACCCCTCAGAGGAGGTGACGTCATCCCTCCTCCGGGCCAATCAAAGTAATTCCGTGGGGGAAAGAAAAGGGGGTGAAGACCTTTGTCCACCATGCCAAAAATCTAAGGGGCCCACTAGAGGTAAGCAATCAGCGCAGGTATGTTTTTACAATAAGGTAAGTCTAGTGGGTGGTATGAAGGGCGGTACCTACCTTGTTCGACACGTGGCCCCAACCTACCCAGCTGCTACCAGCCAACCACCTAGAGCCACATGTCTCACTGTCGACGTCCTTATGATGTCAGCCCTACAAGTATCACCCCACCTCGATACTCAGTAAAACCCTGTTTTCTGTAGCGCGTTTTACTCTTGACTGTGCAATTTTGCTGGTTATTTACCAGTATTTCACTCTATCAGATAGGTTAAAACTCGAGTACTGGCTGATTTTCACTCTCACATCATTTTCCCTTGCTACCTCACCTCTTTTTCAAGTATTTCATCATTTTCATTTTCGTTATTTCCCTTTTACTTTTGTTTTCAAATTATCATGGAAAACCTGAAGCGCTCCACCCCTGAAACCCCTCAAGCTTGCGAGGTCACGACTGCTCCTGGACCTGAGCCCCTCACTAACTCTCACGCACAACTCTGAAACCCAGTCTATCCCTTCAATCTAGTCTACACCAAATCCAAGCTCTTCAATTTTTCGTGTTTATAGTCGTCGAGTCAGGGCTATACTACCAAATTGCCTCGACGACCCATCCATTCCCAAAATTCATTGTCTGTGTTGGCGAGGCCTACATCGAGCATAAGGATATTTTCCTTTTCGCTCAGGGAACCAATATTCTAGAGATTACTCCCCAACTCATCAGGAAAGACCTATGCTATCCTCCTGCCCAGGACAGTGTCGAGTTTTCTGAATTTACGCTCTCCTACTATTTATTGAATCAATCCCTGGAAAAGTAGAGTGGTTTCCTCAATATTATTTCTGACGCATGCCTATTATCTTTCTCTCACATAGAATCTATTCCCTTTTCATCTTTATGTAGCACCATACAGCCTATTCTAGTGACTATCTCGGGAATGCTAGGGTTTGAGGATGCCGATATGGTTATTAAGGTGGGTTTAGGGTTCCTATGGTTCATGATGTAGGCTGAGATCCTCTTGGATATCCTATCCTTTCTATCCTCATCTATTAAAGCCTAGTTCCAAGATATGTATTCCTTCTGTTCTTTCAAATATTTCTCCCTATTTTTCTATTTATTCCTATTTGAGCATGCAGATAAGTTTGAAGGTCTAGGCCTGAAAAGGTTCTCCACGAGAAACGATAAACCCAAGTTTGTTTTAGAGTGGACTCTGGAAGTTCTCCAGTAGCCAGAGGGGAAGGGGTATGTGAAATTTGTTACGGATTTTATGTCCATAGCCTATGCTATCATACACGACAACTCCCTGCCCAGAATCTTTCCTAAGTAGAAGGATTGGCTCCAGTTCAGTGAAACGGATTGCACAGGTGATTGGTACCTGTTCAAAGACCACACTGAGATCAGGGTCTATAGTGCTAAAGTACCTCCATATCACCTGCCAGTGTTCTCGTCCATGAGGATATTTTCACTCGAGCTCATTCATCAGGTATTAAGTGCCGACCAAATCCACTTCTTGCCTGCGAAAAAGGGGCACATCTTCAAGCTCCCACTTCCTAAAGGCCCTTTCACTATTAATTCAAGGCACGCCCTCTCTAGGGTGGAAAGGATGTTGCGAGAGATTAATATCCCTCAGGGATATGTCTTTCACTATGATCCTAAGGGGTTCCTCACAAGCAGGAAGAAGAATATTAAATCAACATCATATGAGCATGAACCTAGGCCTCTCATTGAATGGAAAGCTAACCTTGATATGTGGCCTTTGGATACACAAATGGAGGCCGAATCCTTAGCTGCTAAAGGAAAAGGAGATAATGTACTCGTCGAGGTAGAAGGGTAGGAACAAGGGGGCCCCTCGAGAAGTCAAGGGTTCATGGAGGTTGATGAGGAAGCACACCCCATTAAAAAGAAGAGATCTAAAGGGCCAAAGGGCCTAGATGACGAATTATCATATGACAAGGTCCCATTTCTCAAGGGTCCTGATAAAGAAAAGTCATGCTTTCTACTCTCCTTTGATTCTGCCTCATCTTCATCCCCCTTAGAGATTTCACAGGTGGTCACATTAGGAAAACATGATGCAAGGATTGAAATTGAGACCAAGAATAAGTCTGCGAGAGAAAAGTTGAGGGATGAACTTGCTCAGTTCATAGATAAACACCATACCAAGCTCACCTAAGTCCTGGATATGGATAAAGAGTAGCTCATATTGGCCATCCAGTAGTTATCCTTACATCCTGCACCTTCGGGATCCCAATACAGAGCTCTGGAAATAATTCTAAATATGGGCAACATTCCCCTGCCGAATAAGTTGGATTTGCACCAGTGTATCAGGGACATGCTACAGACTGAGGTAGTGAAGCATACAGTTTCCCTACAGAGGATGAAAAGGAAGCTGAATCAAATGAAGGACACCCAGAAAAGAGAAAGGGCTAGTGCGAAGGATGTGGATACTCAGCTGGAGAACACCAGAAAAATGATAAGAGGAAAGGGCATTGATACCAATTCAACATTGTAAGCCCTTATAACTAAATCATATTTGTAGGTACAGGAGTTGAGGAGAAAAATGAATATTCCTTGCTCTGAACATATTCAGACCGAAGAACTTTCCCAAGTAGAGAGGGAAAAAAAAATTCTCACAGATTCCCTCACTCAAAGGGAAGGAAATATTACTCAAAAAGATAAGGAAATCGTTGGGCTAAAAAAGAGGTTGTTAGAGCTACAACACAAGTGGGGTGAACATACATGCGTAGTTCCAGTGCCAGAAGATCCACAGACTTCTTCAGAGTAGCTCACCAAGGCATTGGAAGATCTGAGGATGTCAGAAGATGAAACACGCACTACCCGTCAGCTCCTAGATGAGACCAAGGATACCTACGAAGAAAATCAAAATACGATTTCATCCCTATAGAAAGAGGTAGAGAACCTCCGCAAGGAAGCTCAGGGACATGAGAAGTATATCAGAGACTTAAAAAAACAGATTAAAGGTAACATGTCATTGGTAGAAGCAAGACGACTTTTCTGGGGTGAGATCATAACAGAGGTCAAGCAGCATTGGGAGCTCCTCGTGCTGACCCATGACAAGAAGATTGCTATTCACGAGTTTAAGGCACAATTGGAGGTTGGACGCAGGGAAGGAGAGGAGAAGGCATCAATAGCAAAGAAATATGTTAGATATCTCAATGAGCTTTCGTCTAAGGAATTGAGCACACAAGGAGTGATCGACCATTTGAGGATGGTTATGGACATCAAAAATATGATTGAGAAAGAGAACGCACATGTGAACACATTGGGGTTTTTAGCGCTGGTGTCGAATGGAGTAGAAAGGTTTGATCAGTAATGGCTCAAGTTGGTAGAAGTTGGACTCCCGCCATGCTGGGATCCACATTCAGGTGCACTACTTCCCCTAATGGCTTATGACCTTAGCAGCTGCACTACGTAAGGAATTCTTCTTTCTCACTCAGGTCAAGAGATTCTTCGTGGTCCATTTGGATTATATAAAGCTTACGCAATTGCAGTATATGTTCGAGACATACACCACAACACCACTACCCGAAGGAATTTTGTGGCAAAAGTGTTATGAATATGCTAATCCTCTAGTTTCCTCTACTTCAAAGCAACTGCCACCCCCACCACCTCGTCAACATGGCTCCTCCACATATTTGGTCTGGTCACGCTGCACAGAAGGATCGGGCACTCCTCTTCGTACCAACTAATGGACATCATGATCAGGCCCATGCGGCCTTTGTTTTATTTTTTTATTTTCATTTTCTATGGAATGTAAAATCAGGTGAAATCTCGATTTCACCCTACACACTCTCTGCATTTCATGTTTCTGTTTTTTTCTTGTTATATTTTGTGTCAGACCATACTATTTCGGATGAGATGCCATTACACCTCATCATTTTTTATTTAGATGGGAAACTGTAATATCAGTAGGGAATATTTTGTCTGAAGAAATATCTAGTCACACTATCCATGTAAATAGCTATAAAGGGCCAATTGCAGACCAAGTAAAGGTTCTGAATTCTCTAAAATTTGGAAGTGTATAGTCTGCATAACACATTTTGTAGTTTTGATATTTGCTCTTAATGTATATCTAAAGAGCCATTTTGAAGAAATAATATAATGACTGTTTGTTGCAAGAATGGATCCTACTGGACTTATGAACAATATGTATGTCTTTGTTGTGTTTGGTTCAATTTAATCCTCTGTTCCATTATATTTTCCTTGTTGTTATCATGCTTTCGGAATGCGGGTGGCTTATAGGTTATGTATGAATTTATCTCGAATGATACTCGTAGAATGATCTATAACACTACCTTAATGAAGCTTGGTGCATGATTCATGTTCCAAGTTCTTTCTCTTTATTGCTTTCCTCTTAACTCCTCGAAGGGTAGATTCTTATACCTTGTAAGCCAGCCTCACTTTGACTTACCATCCTCTTTCTTCATGGTCGTAATCTCGATTAACTTTAAAGACTGTTTTTTGGTTTCACATCCGACCCTATTTGTAGAAAATCCCATTTCAAGACAGCCACAGGCCCATTCTGAGCAAGCCTCTCTCCTCACAATAAAATTTCACTGTTATTACTCTGCTCTCCCTATGATCCAGAACCACATATCAAATAACTCCATCCAAGTAATATCCAGGAGGTTCCTATCAAAGAACATAAAGAGTACCCAGATGTCCTCCTTTTTTCTTTCGCAACTCAAGGCTATCTCTAGGAGTGACAACACATACTATTCCTTAGCGTAATTAAATATGTACATATACATAATTTTATTAGCACATAATAATCATCACATTATTGCAACCATTTCTGGAGTATTTAATTTTCTTCTTATAGAATTTTTAAGCATAATTTTAAAGTATTTTCTCTATAAGATATAAACTTATATTTGTTGCAGACTTATAACTGCTACAGAGATCAGCAAGTGTTGACTAGTAAATTCTGTCCTAAATCAAGGAATGAAGAACTCTGATACTTACCTCAGAATTTCGTACTCCAAATGTTGGTTCCTATTGTTAGGTTCCCATAATTTGTTAGACTGGCAAGACCAAATGTATAGGGGTAACATCAAACTAGTCTTTGGAGTCCTAGGACCTAGCCTTCCTGGACTCAGAGAGGGCTCTCTCTATGTTTGTGCAAAAGATGTGAACTTGATAGATTTTAGTGTTTCGATTTTTAGGCTAGCTATAAAGATTAGGGTTTGTTTGTTTGTTTTGATTATTTGGGTAGGTTTTCAAGCAAAACAGATAGAGTAGGAGAGGTTTAGACCATTGGGCTATGGAGTCTACAAAATGTCTAGAAAGGTACAACAATAGTTCAAGGATGCTTCGAAGGGAAAGTATAACAAATCTAAATGGATCTTGAAGGCTTAGGTGAGTGGAGTAAACATTAAATTGTGAACAAAGTAGGTGAAAAGGGTAGTTAAGAATCCTTTGTCAAATACTACAACAAGAAAGGCCTTTAAGAATACTGTGCATGAAGACAAAATGAAAGATAGGGCATACCATACTTCTTTGACCAAACCCTAGCAAGAAAACATTAAGACAACAATCCAGTAAACCCTAGAGAGTAGGGAACACCTAACCTCTCTAGCTATCTACCTTCAGAAAAAGAAAACATGCAAGATGACATAAATTAATGATCAAGAAGGAAGGGACTCCTAAATTTCCTTAATCATACTACAAATAACTTCAAAGCAACCATTTAATATGAGAAAAAGGGAAGGGAAAACCATAGACCTATTTAGCTAAACCCTAATTAGCAAATACTTCAAAGTAAAGACCTCAAAAACAATGTTCAAAGTGATTCCAAAGGGAAGGGCTAACCATAAACTACTTTGGAACTGACTCCATTAAATCATTATTGAGATAAACAAGCTAAGTGGGTTTAGAGAGCAACTAATAATTCTCTAAACTGACCTAGCATAGGAAAACATGAAAGCAAAAGAAGCAAACCGACTTAATGAGCTTTTGACAGCATACCTTCAGCTAAAATTTTTGTTCTAATGCTAGAGAAAGATGACACAATATGTAAAACATAATAAAATGATAAAAAAATGTGAAATACGTCACCATTATCCATGCTCATGAATCCTGCAAAGTGCTTGTCTCATTGATATTCATTTCAGAATCTTCACGGTGCTCCAAAACCAAAAACTCCTCACAACTCATAGTCTATGAGGTTTTCCTCCACAATAAACCAACATGTAAAATGAGGCCTCAATGTTGTATTTAACAAGCAAGGAGGACCAAAACCCTAACTAGGGTTCCCAAAATGTCATAAATACATCGTAAATGTTAAATTTGTCCATTAAGACCATGCAAGGCCCAAGGCACAAAATATCTAATGCAATAAATGAAAAATAACTTCTAACACCTAACTTTGGAGTGATTTTCCCAAAAAACCATAAAATATATATTTTCCATAAATTTGTGTCGTTTGTTGACTTTTCAGGCAAGGGTGTAGTAGTGAGGTCCAAGGGCGCAAGGCCTGCACCGGAAAAATAGGTCACCTTGCAGCTGAGTTTTGAAGGCCTTCCCGGTGTCGGAATGAGCTCTGTGATAGCTAGTTGGAAATCTTGTCTAGTCTACTTTCCAAAAATTCCCTTGGTTTTCTGATTGAACTTCATTTACATGCTCAAAAAATAAATCTCCCAAGACTGCTCCGGGCACAATGCCAGCTCTGAAAATTGGGCAGAATGGTGAACTTTTGCATGTTTTTTACCCTTTTCGAGGACCAAATCTGCTCCAAATGATCTAAAATTTTGTGTGCATGATGCCCTTTGCCTAAGTATTCCACAAATATAATCCACTCCTCAATAAGGTTCCCCAAAAAAGAGTTCAGCTCCAGTGGCGCTGCGCTTTTGGCCCTTAAAAACAGTGAAAAATTCATAAGTGCAGAAATGTGCCCAAAGTTGGATTTTGTTCAGCTGATTATGTTTGGGAGGTTTGTAAGTATAGATCAACTATTTTTTCAAGGTTTTATTTTTCTTTAGCCTCATTGGTTCCATCATATCATTCATAAGCCTTATTTCCCTTACTACTCTTTCCTCATTGATATTTGCCTTACTGATTGATTTTTCTTTGTTTGATTCTTCCCTGTTTCCTTCCTTATTGGCATCTGCCTCCTCATTGTCTTCTTCTTCACTGCTTGATTCATTATTTACATCACCCTTACTGACATTTTCCTCATTGACATATGTGCCTCATTTCCCTCACTGCACTTTTATGAATACTATCATTATTTCCCATATCATCACTGCCCTTTGCTTCAATTTTCTCTACCCTACTGACATCATCTTCTTTGCTTCCTTCTTCATTGCCCTCCCCTATTTTTCTGACATTTTACCACTCTGCCTTTAAGAAAACCCCATGACTACTGTAAAACTGATATGAAGAGGGTAATGGCGTGGTATTCTACTAGTGAATGAGGTGAGTGATTGAATAGGTATATCAGGCTCAATAAGAGGCTAAAAAAACCTATGACAACCTCATCTGTTATGTCAAAATTTGTTTTTCCAACCTTGGACTGATGTCAATTTGAGGTGAAAGAGGGAAATGTAAGGTCAATATATTTACAGTGTAAGGGACAAAACTGAAGTTAGGCACAACCTTAGGTGAATGAACAACTTTCAACAATGTACCCTTCTGGCTATCACTAGTCTTTTAGCATGCAGATGGAGAAATGTTTTAAACAGTGGTGTTTAAGCATGAAAATTAGGGTTTCCTCCCTAGGTTTTTAATCTCCCTTTAATCATAAATCACCACAAACGCTTGAAGAAGGGCTTGATGAGCTGTAATTACACTTTTCTAGTGCTTGGAGAAACTTGCAGGCAGTTTTGAAGAAGTTTGGAGGTTTAGTTTGCTTGGAGGGACTTCCTGGCCAAGTGCGCAGTACCCAGGCAACCGGTGAGTCGGTTCGAGAAAAGGCACAACGTCTTGTGCCAGGCGTGCAGTGCTAAGATCCTTGTCGGGCCTGTCGGGCGAAATCGGGCAAGCGCGCAGCGCCTTCAGATTTTACAAAGAAAAAAATTACAGGGGCACTGCGCCACTTTCCAGGCACGCAACACCTCAACACTTAGTCGAATTTTGGCTCAAAAACTTACAGTTTCTTCTCCCTTTGAAATTTCTAGTTCTCTGCAAGGCATCAATGATTCATTCAAGTTTAAAATGAGTTTGTATAGGCTTATGATTTGATCTTAATCTTTGACAAACCATTTTCTGAGGTTTTAAACCTTTTTCTCCTTCACCGACATTTCTTTATGCCATTGCCTGCAGGTAGATGAAGTGATGAATTTTGATCTTTCTTTTGGTCAAGGGGGAATGATATGTTCCTTTTGCCACTTTTAGGATATTTGCATACATATAGCAGCATCTTTGATTTCTTGTGTAGTCTTTATCATGAAGTTAAAAATAGCCTTTCACCCTTTCTCACTAACACTCTTTTATTGATTGCATGCAGGTGATTGAAAAGGATGAGTTTGACCCTACCCTTTACTTCCTTGGCTGGCAGTTTGCTGCAGTTATGAAAGTTGTATTTCTTGAAAATTTGACAAGTTTGTTTTAACACAGCAGTGGATCAGAAACCTTCCTTTGTTCCTATCATGGAACTCAACTTATCTTTTGTTTGGCAAGTGACTGAAAAACCTTCAATTTACCCTCATGTTGTGGTAAAACACAACCCCCCCATTTTTTACTTGTTCACTTCAAATAATGGGGACCCTTTCTATAAAAAATTTGGCTAAACACCTTTTAGGATTTTTATTAAGTTGATTATCCTACGATTTTATTAATTTTTCATTTTCTTTAGATTCTTGTTTTGATTGCTTTGTTAAAATCATTTTTTTATAAGCTTTCCATTGATACTTGTTTTGTCTCATTTGGTCAACTGGTTTGTAAATGGCACTCCTTTTGAAGTCTAATCATTTACGTTGCCTGGGTTAAAAAAAAAAATGCGTAAAATGTACATTATTCCATTTTTGTAATTAAATTAGTTCAATAATGCATTTGTTTTAAATATTAACCCTTAGTTAGTTATTACTAATATTTTTCGTTTTTACTTATACAACGAAATCATGAAGCATCAGGATTTCATTAATTTACTCCAATTTTCAAATAAATTACTAATCTCAAAAATCCAAAATGTCAAAGTGACTGTAGTTTATTTATTTTTTATTAATATCAAAGTGGCTATAGTTTAGATAGGTAAATTATCCCTTAGATAATTTCACAACTTAACATCATTAAAATAAAACCAAAACAAAAAAACTAATATTTAATATTAAATATTAAATTAATTAAATTAATTATTATATTAAATATAATTAATTTAACTGAATTAAAAAAAAAAAAAACGAATTTATTACATCTCATCGGAACATCGCATCGAGAATTTTCAATGGATGCATTTATTTTAAAAACCCCGACCTCCCGATCCCTCAATCGCCGAAGTCAAAGGGCATTACAAGTTACATTCAAGTTTAAAAAACCACTCATACGTGAGTGAAGTGGAGTGTTAGTTAAGTATAATTTTAGTATAGTGCAGTGGTAGTATAATTAATTTAATATTAGGTTTAATATTTAATATTTAAAATAGTTAATTTTAAATTAATCAAATTAATTAATATATAAAATATAATTAATTAATATATAAAATATAATTAATTAAATTAAATTATAATTAATTATAAGATTAATTGGTTTATAAATAGTTAATCATATTAGTTAGTTAGATTTATATTAATTAATAAATAGTTTATTAAATAATTAGTTTAGTTTATAATTAACAATTAAATTAGAATTAATTATTAGATAATTAGAGTCTAATTTAGGATTATATTTTTAATTAAAAATTCTGATTTTTAGCCCAGCAACATAATTTCCAGAATTATGTCAGATTTGACTTATCAACTTTGGAGGCTCATAGATTGAGTTTTACTTGGCCAAATGAGGCCCAGGACGGCTCATTGAAAAGATAAAATCAAGAAGAAATTTTTTGAGGAGGTTCCACTAATAGATTTAATCATTTATTGGGTCTAAAAACAGGCAGAAGATCAAGCTCTGAATTTATAAACAATATCAATTTTCTAAATTTTATTCTTCATTTTCATTTGCCCAAGTCTCTTCTAAGTGCAGGTTCATTCATCAATAATATCCATGGCCAATTAAATCATCACATAAATCAATAGAAAGCTTGGATTTCTTTTTCAATTATTTATTTAATTAAATTTGGTCGGATTTATTTTAAATGCCAGAAATGGCATCTTGATTGTTGCATCTTAATTTATTTTGATTTCTTTTTGCAGGAAAACAGTAGAAGAGATACGGAGAAAAATATCTCAATCATTGAAAATGCTCCTGCAATTAAAGATTGGAATTTTGAGCAAATAAAATTAGATTGAGCAGATTTTTCTTCAACAAACTTTCCTCTCAAAAATACCTTTGGAAATATTATAAATGGCAGATTGTATAATGTAATAAGGGGTTGCTCTCCTCTGCAATTTTGGACTTCTAAAAGCACTTCTGCAATAGGAATTTAGAGTTGTAGGAGAGAAGAGAGAAAATTTCAGATCTGAACATTATTGAGGGTTTTTCCTTTGTATCTTGAATTATGTATGATGGGCAGTGTTTGCACTTTTGAAGCTCTAGTTTTTGAAAGCAGAAATTCAAGCAATGTAAATAAATATTGGAGACAAGATCAGAGAAATGGATTCAATTAATTGGTATTTTTAATACTACTATTTCAAATACCAGTTTCATTTTTATGATAATAAAATGTGTGTCATTTTATTCATGTTAGTGCACTTCTGTTGATATGGATAATTTGTCTCAATATTGTTATGTATCTCTGCTCTTATGGATTAAACTCTGATTTCTGAGTAACTATTTACTCAAAAATCCGTCTTATAAACTGATTTATTAAATAGTAATGTGTTGTGAACTATTTCCACATATTATTGTTTAATTATTGGGTTTACTGATTTGATAATCAATATCATTTTTGTGAATTAGTTCCTGAGTGTTGTTGATTTATTATTTCAGTTAAAAGGTCTCAATAGAATGTGTTTCGGTATTCACAAATGTCAGCTAATTGAATTACTTTGTTAGCTTGACATTAACTAAAAGCCAGACATATTTAAATCCTTATCATTTAAATATCTTGCTCTTAGTTAGGTTAGATCTATATCTACCTAATTGAGATAGGATTAAGATTAGTTTATTTTTCTTGCATTATAGAATAAGTTTGCATTTAAATTAAGTTCTACATTCTTTTAAGTCCTCTTTTCAAAGAGGCAAAATCTTAGTTATGGTTTGGCTGAACCCAAATCAGCTTAAGGGTCATTCTCTTGCGCGATCAGCAAGGAGAAGTGATCTGATATCCCTGTCTATTGGTAGTTAAATATAAAATTTAAACCAATAGCGATAGGGAAAAGGTAACTGGGCCTAGTTAAACTAGTTGGAGCCACTACTCCAAACGAAAAAAGCATTGTTTTAAGGTCTGGACCGGGTGGTTATCCCCAAATGTTGTTCCAGCGATTTTCGAGACTTCAACATTTTTGGCACTAGAAGGAGGGCCTGAAACTTGTTGTCTATTGCAGTCTTTTCAATTTTAACATTTTATTTAAAATCATGATAGCTCCTCTTAAACTTCCAATTTGGAGTTGTATACATGGACGTGCATCTTCCAATACTCCACCCGAAGTGGTAAGACTTTTGTCTCAGGTAAAGTTTAATGGTAAGAAAAATTATTCTGCTTTTAATCATGTCTTTCAATTTAGTCAAAATGTTTCAAATTATGATTTTCAAGGAATTGATGAAGGCATTTTATTCAGAATTTTTACTTTCACATTCGCGACAAAAGCTAGAAACTGGTGTAGAACTTTTATGGTTGTCTCAATTCACAGTTGGGATCAATTTGTTACAATTTTCATTTGTAAATTTGACGGATACAATTATGAACAGGTATGCGATGAAATTGAATATCTACGAAGATTTGAAAATGATTCTGTTAGAGATTTTAATATTCGATTTCATTTGAATTGTTTAAGATTTAAAGTTGAAGATAAACTTACGGAAGAAGAATCACTAGATTGGTTTGAATATATTTTCTCTCTTCCTCTTATTCCAAATCCATATGAAATTAGTTCAAGCTTTGTTCCATCCCCTTCCAATATAAATGAGAATTCCAATATGAATGTGCAAATAAATTATAATGAAGTGGTCTCACAAAGCTTAGAAAATATTTCTTACCAAATGCAAGAAGGAAAAAATGACAATTTTGGAGAAAGAGCAACCTTAAAGTTTGAAAGTTACTCTGCAGTGAATTCAGAAAATCAAATTGCAAATCATCAAGTACAAGAAGTAATCAAAGTAAATAATAACACGCAAACTGTTGTACAAATTTCTGAATTTTTTCATGATAAGCAAATGCCATATTCAAAGAACCAAAGCACAATTCTTCAAGAAAGCACGAGTAGACAAAGAAATGATCTAGAATCTGAAATTTATAGTGAACATAATGCATAGGATTTCTCGAACAGAGAAACTTTTGAATTCATTATTTTTTATTCTCATTTTTCCTTTTATCCTGATATTTTTAATGTTGATAATTTTTACCCTCTTGGTATTAATGATATTTCAGAGAATAAAGAGGATGATCTAAATGAATTACCAATAAATTTTTATCAAGATAGAGAAACAATTATTGATCATTCTTTTTCGATTAATGAACATGAATTTTTTATTCCTTCTTGTTTTGATATATTGGACGAAATCAAAGGGAATTCTAGAGGATATTGTGAAGTCATTTATGATAATTACTCTGACATTAAGGATGTTGATTTCTGTTTTTCTCAAGAGAATCCTCATGATAAAATTCAAATAACATCTGTGAATGAGGAACATTTCAATTTATAAATTATTCCAACCAATCCTCATTCTGGAGTAGCAAATTTTCTTCATGATTTTACCATTCGAGAAAACATTCTAATTTATGATTCATATCATGATCAAACTCCCATTCCTACTCATAATCATAATTCTCTTTCTAATTCACAAGTTGGAATTGACAATTATTCAAATTCCGTTATTCTGGTCAATCCTTGTAAAAAAGAAATTATTTCAAAACAATCTCAATTGTACTATAACATTAGTTGTACCAATAGTGATTTCACTTTATTTTTTCTTTCACACTTATTTTGTTCAAATTTAGATTTATTTTATGATTTTATTTTGATATATTTTTTGACACTTTATGCTAGCATATTGAACACTTTAATAGTAAACACTCAATTGATGCATTTTCCTATTGGGAAATTGAAGTTTCATATTATAATCATGAACACCAAAAACTATTAATATTTCAATTTCAATCAATGTTCATCTCTTATCAATTGCTTGTATCTTCTCAAAGGCATTATCAACAAGATAGTGTATTTTTAGAATTCAGCCATCAATCCAATTCAATTAATAATCTTCCATTATATCTAACACATTTCCATTCATTCTTCAATAACTCATTTGAAAAATATTTGGAAAGTTTCCCTTCAAGGAAGATTGTTAATAGCACTAACAATTTTCTCCAGGCCTTTGAATCTAAAAGCTCATACCCACAATTTGGCCTGTTAGTTCATGTTTTGAACCTTTCCCAATCATTAATAGAAATCCATCCGGATTTTTATGATCCAATTGGAATTCAATTGGAAAGGACATTTCAAAATAAGGTGATTGTAAATAAGTCGCTAACAATAACTACAAATTCTATTACAGATTTATTTTTCTTAGTTTAATTAGATTTGTATTTTTATTACTAACATTTGAACTGTGTATATATGAAGGAATTAAAATGAGAGAGTGGTTACAATGGAAACATGACTATAGTTAGTCATTTTCCTGCATATGGTTAGAATAAGAGTAGAATTAATGTAGTTAGTTTTTTTATGTAATTAATTTATTTTCAACAGTTCTGCAGATATAAATAAAGCAAGCAATTGGCCCTTCTCATATCATATACATGTTCAAGAAAATATTGTCTTCTCATCAAAAAATTTCTAATTCTTGCTTCCCATTTTTAAATAAAATATTTTGCAGCGATACCTCTACCCATAACTACATCTCTGCCTATTCCAAATAATGTCTTGACTAAATTTAATTGATTTTGCACTTGGCATCGATCAACTCAAAGCCAATTTTCTTCGTTTCGAGATGTCCTTACAAGATTTTCTTTTGAAATTTATTTGTCAAAAGTTTTGAAGATACAAAGCTTCATGATCTCATTGTCCCATGAAATATATGACTATCTATTATAAGCTTAATTTCAATTCAATTATTATTAGTCAGTCTCACCTTTCGCTATAATCACATGAAGTTCATATTATCTTCCTCGAAATTTGTTAGAAATACCTTCAGGGTGTCCATTTTGCTGTGTGCACACATTCAAATCTGTGTTGATATTCTTTCACAATGAGTGGCTTTATTCCATTCTAATTTTTAATTTATTATCTGTTGCTGCAATACGCATCACATTTATTTACTAAAGGTATTATTGAACAATCACTATAACAATGCAGATTTTTCTCAAGTTAATTTGGAATGAAGCAAAGGTAATAAATTACTGTTGAAAATCAAAGGGAAGCGTATTTTCATTTTCATCTCTGGTGAATTTTATGAATTTCAGATTTCCTGAACATGAATAATTGATTTCCTTTAGCCTGATTTCCCACTCTAATTTAGAATAAATAATGAGATGATTTTGAACAAAGTTAGAATTTTGATAAATCCAAGGAAGAATTTGAAGATTCATGAAATAAACTTTACAGACAATTTCCTTCCAGGTACGCATTTACAAGTTCATTTTCATTTATTCTCCATTTTCCTTAATTTATTTCTGATTCTTGTCCTGTTTCATTTGCAGATTTCTATTTATTTTCGGAACTTGAAGTAGGCAGCAAACCCATTTCAAATTTGCAAGAAGTTCAGGGAAATTTTATTTATAATTTATTAGAATTTGAGCATTCTTTAACTTTTCTTTCATTCATTAGAAAACCAATAGACATTTAAAACACTATCGGAAAATTCATATTGCAACATTTCATATCTCTGATACTGCAAAATTCATACATCTTCGATGTTCCTTTTCGTTCATTCTCCATTAGAATGACTTTACCAATATTGTGATGTTCACATAATTTTGGACCCGATATGAAATTCAAAATAAGTTCATAAGAAATATCGCATCCATTCAATCGCAATAATGACATGGGCATAATTTTAAAAAAACACCGATGTCTCGGATCCGATATAATATTAAACTTTCATAATAAATTTATCAGTCTCATTCTTCATCGCATATCAACGTATCATGTTGTATTACATCTTGTACTTAATTTTTCCGATCGCCAAAAGCCACGTCATCCATCACATCGTCGCTATCACAAGAATCATATTGACATTTCTGACATGACTATTGTCATATATTTCGATATGCCGATATCGCAATCGCTTCATCGCATTTTTATTCATGGTCATGTCACTATTCCAAATCTGCAATGTGCGACGTGTGATTTGCGATATGTGAAGTAAAAGCACGATGTGACCATTCCTTGATTCTTGACATAACAATTATTCAACATTGTGATTGCTCCATCTCATCACATATATTCTCATCGCATGTTCTCATATCGCAAATTTTACATTGCAACCTTCTATGCGATAGACTGCAATGCATGCCTCTATGCCATTAATATTTAATCGATATATGGCATATCAACAAAGGTGAAATTTTGCAAAATTGAACTTTAAGCATGGTGAAGAAACATGTAATGCGAATCATCTGATAAGGCATTATGTTGTATGAAATATTTTGAAAAAAAATTTGGGTAACCGTTATAGTACTAAAGCAATTGATGACAAATTTGCAGCATATTTAAATCATTTCGATTTCTCATATATTTTAGTTTTAAATATAAAATTCTATAATTGATATAAAATTCAAGACCTTTCTATCTTAACATTTAAATTTCATTATCTTGGATTTGGTCTTAACTCTAGACAATTTATAAAAATCACGGAGTTTATATGAGACTTATAATATTTTGAGAACATTCATGACTGCATATTCTCATTCTCATTTCTGATGCATTTGTTTTAATTCCCTTGAACACAAAGCATTCATTTTTTACATTTTACTGCTTGCTTTAGTTTAAATAAAATAAATAATGATTTTGGGTTATAGGATTTTGGTTAGTTTGACTTTTTCATGTTTTTAATGTTAACTAAAAGAAGAAGTCAGCTAGTATTGGAGAAACTGATACTTTTCAGGTAAGATCAAATGCAATTATCTAATGGTAGGATTCATATACTCACTTTCATTAATTTCCATTTCATTACTTTAGTTTCAGTTTTATTTTTTAAATTATATTGATATTTAAATCTGTTTTGCAGCTTCGCATAAAATCTTTCAATCATCTGCCAGATCATATTTTGAAAGTCCTATACTCTTCTCATGGTTTTATTTCAAGAAGAAGCGATAATCTTCATTGAAATAGCTACACTAGGAAGTTTCTGAACCTTTATTTTGTTTCTTTAAGCATTCCTTTTATTAGAAAATAATTAAGATGATGCTTTGAAGCAAGAAGATTGACATCAGACATACATTTTTCATTGTGGATGAATTTTATCATCACTGCTATCTAAAGCCTAAAACATTTACAACCCTGCAAAGCATAATTCATCTGAATCTCGACATAAGAAGGAATAATTACATGATTATTTTCCTTTACTTCATTTTGTTGAGACATTGGTATAAACATTCTTGTTAGAGTTTGTGTTTCAAAATTAGGATTTTCCTTTCCATTTTTAAATTTCTTCATTTTTATTTTTGATTGTTGATTTCTTTTCCCACTTTAGCTTAAGAATTCCTTTCCTTTGGTTTTCATTTTTAATTTTGGTGACTCTGCCATGATTTATATGGAAGGCCTTCGTATTACCTAATTATGGTCGGCATACATAGGAAAAAAAAAATTTAATAGTTTACTATTAGCTTCTTCTTAAAATCTTTTTATAAGGTTTGTTTTTCTTATTATAAAGGTAGACATATTTAAGGAAGAAATTAAAAAACAAGACAAGTTGACAAAGTATCATAAAATTTGAGAAATTTCTTTTTCATCAAAATTGTAATTATTTTGAGATTTCAATATCTTATTAAAATCTTTCAAAATTTTATTATTATTCAAGAAAAGTTGTTGTTAACCAAGTAAAGACACTTTACAGCAAAGCATTTTTAACTCTGAAATTGTCATTTTGAACTCTTAAGGAGTCAATGATTCTCCCTGTTCAAAAGAGTTTTATTTTTCTAGAGTGTAATCCAAAAATATATTTAAACTTAAAAGATAAGAGGTCTCATCATGAGCCTTCTTACCATGATCATAAGGGAAAAATAGGCTGACATTACCAACACTGCTAAACAAACCAGGGTAATGGCTTCTGATTGCAAACAATTATAAAACAAGGGGTCTCATTATGAGCCAACTTGTTCAGTCCAATTATAACCAGTGAATGGCATTTTCAACTATCTAGCTACCAAACCAAGACAATGGCTTTAAAAAAATAAAAATAAAAACATATATAAATGGATTTATCTCTAGGTCAATAATTCTTAAATAGATGAGATTCTGAATCATTCATGATTAAAAGGTAACCATGTCGAGACTATAGATGTTTGCTGACAGCAGTGGCTCTACCTGTGACAAATGAATACATTTTAAAAGCTAAGATGTAAAGTGACCCCTGATTTATCTCTAGAACTAATTAAAGACTGATATAGAGTTATGAAATATTTTAATTTATGAGAAATTTTAAAAAAATTAGAGTAAGATGATTATTCCTTTTATTCAGATTAATGAACCTAGTCAAGCATTCCAAAAATAATTTTCTCTTCTTTAATTATTTTTACTTTAATTTTAGAAAAATATCATTCATATCAAACAGAGATAACTGGTTCTTCTCCCGTATGTCGCCATTGTTGTGGTAAAACACAACCCCCCAATTTTTGAATTGTTCACTTCAAATAATGGGGACCCTTTCTATAAATTTTTTGGCTAAATGCCTTTTAGGACTTTTATTAAGTTGATTATACTATGATTTTATTAATTTTTCATTTTCTTTAGATTCTTGTTTTGATTTCTTTGTTAAAATCATTTTTTATAAGCTTTCCATTGATACTTGTTTCGCCTCATTTGATCAACTGGTTTGTAAATGGCACTCCTTTTGAAGTCTAATCATTTACGTTGTCTGGGTTTAAAAAAAAAAATGCGTACAATGTACATTATTCCATTTTTGTAATTAAATTAGTTCAATAATTCATTTGTTTTAAATATTAACCCTTAGTTAGTTATTACTAATATTTTTCATTTTTACTTATACAGTGAAATCACGAAGCATTGAGATTTCATTAATTTACTCCAATTTTCAAATAAATTACTAATCTCAAAAATCCAAAATGTCAAAGTGACTGTAGTTTATTTATTTTATTAATATCAAAAGTGGTTGTAGTTTAGATAGGTAAATCATCCCTTAGATAATTTCACAACTTAACATCATTAAAATAAAACCAAAAAAAAAACTAATATTTAATATTAAATATTAAATTAATTATTATATTAAATATAATTAATTTAATTGAATTAAAATTTAATATATATATATATATAAAAGAATTTATTACATCTCATCGGAACATCGCATCGGTAATTTCCAATGGATTAATTTCTTTTAAAAACCCCGACCTTACGATCCCCAATCGCCGAAGTCAAAGGGCATTACAAGTTACATTCAAGTTTAAAAAACCACTCATACGTTAATGAAGTGGAGTGTTAGTTAAGTGTAATGTTAGTACAGTGGAGTGGTAGTATAATTAATTTAATATTAGGTTTAATATTTAGTATTTAAAATAATTAATTTTAAATTAATTAAATTAATTAATATATAAAATATAACTAATTTAATTAAATTATAAGATTAATTTGTTTATAAATAGTTAATTATATTAGTTAGTTAGATTAATATTAATTAATAAATAGTTTATTAAATAATTAGTTTAGGTTATAATTAACAATTAAATTAGAATTAATTATTAGATAATTAGAGTCTAATTTAGAATTAGATTTTTAATTAAAAATTCAGATTTTTAACCCAGCAACAGAATTTCCAGAATTATGCCAGATTTGACTTATCAACTTTGGAGGCTCATAGATTGAGTTTTACTTGACCAAATGAGGCCCAGGACGGCTCATTGGAAAGATAAAATCAAAGAGAAAATTTCTGAGGAGGGTCCAATAACATATTTAGTCATTTATTGGGTCTAAAAACAGACAAAAGATCAAGCTCCGAATTTCTAAACAATATCAATTTTCTGAGTTTTATTTTTCATTTTCATTTGCCCAAGCCTCTTCTAAGTGCAGATTCATTCATCAATAATATCCTTGGCCAATTAAATCATCACATAAATCAATAGAAAGCTTGGATTTCTTTTTCAATTATTTATTTAATTAAATTTGGTTGGATTTATTTTAAATGCCAGAAGTGGCATCTTGATTGTTGCATCTTAATTTATTTTGATTTCTTTTTACAATAAAACAGTAGAAGAGATATGGAGAAAAATATCTCAGTCAATGAAAATGCTCCAGCAATTAAAGATTGGAATTTTGAGCAAATAAAATTAGGTTGGGCATATTTTTCTTCAACAAACTTTCCTCTCAAAAATACCTTTGGAAATATTATAAATGACAGATTGCATAATGTAATAAGGGGTTGCTCTTTTATGCAATTTTGGACTTCTAAAAGCACTTCTGCAATAGGAATTTAGAGTTGTAGGAGAGAGGAGAGAAAATTTCAGATCTGAACATTATTGAGGGTTTTTCCTTTGTATCTTGAATTATGTATGATGGGCAGAGTTTGCACTTTTGAAGCTCTAGTTTTTGAAAATAGAAATTCAAGCAATGTAAATGACTGTTGGAGACCAGGATCAGAGAAATGGATTCAATTAATTAGTATTTTTAATACTACTATTTCAAATACCAGTTTCATTTTTATGATAATAAAATGTGTGTCATTTTATTCATGTTTGTGCACTTCTGTTGATATGGATAATTTGTCTCAATATTGTTATGTATCTCTGCTCTTATGGATTAAACTTTGATTTCTGAGTAACTATTTACACAGAAATTTGTCTTATAAAACTAATTTATTAAATAGTAATGTGTTGTGAACTATTTCCACATATTATTGTTTAATTATTGGGTTTACTGATTTGATAATCAATATCATTTTTTTGAATTAGTTCCCGAGTGTTGTTGATTTATTATTTCAGTTAAAAGGTCTCAATAGGATGTGTTTCTGTATTCACAAATGTCAGTTAATTGAATTACTTCGTTAGCTTGACATTAACTAAAAGCTAGACATATTTAAATCCTTATCATTTAATTATCTTGCTCTTAGTTAGGTTAAATATATATCTACCTAATTGAGATAGGATTAAGATTAGTTTATTTTTCTTGCATTATAGAATAAGTTTGCATTTATATTAAGTTCTACATTCTTTTAAGTCCTCTTTTCAAAGAGGCAAAATCTTAGTTGTGGTTTGGTTGAACCCAAATCAGCTTAAGGGTCATTCTCTTGCCCGATAAGCAAGAAGAAGTGATCTGATATCCCTATCTATTGGTAGTTAAAGATACATTTTAAATGAATAGCGATAGGGAAAAGGTAACTAGACCTAGTTAAACCAGTTGGAGCCACTACTCCAAATGGAAAAGGAGTTGTTTCAAGGTCCAGACTGGGTGGTTATCTCCCAATGTTGTTGCAACTATTTTCGAGGCTTCAACACCTCCTTACTGACATTCTTTACACCTTACTCTGTATATTTTGTTTGAGTCACAAAGTTAACTTTCTTCATCTTGTTTATGTCCTTTAATACTTTCATTTAGCAGGTGTTATGAGAATCTTGAAGTGGCTCTTCCCTTTGACCTTTGAAGCATGCTAAATTCACTTTTGACAACCTTAGGAATTCAAACACAAGGCATCATTTTCAAAACGCCTTCTTTGCTGTCATAATGGAGTTTACCTCATCATTCCACCTGCTTTGAAAACTTCCCCAAAACATGAGATGTTTGGAGTGCTTGAAAAAAATTATCAGTGTTGTCTTCTAAGTTCTCTATAGCCCTTTTAAGTTCATTCATTTCTGTCCAGTTTACCTCACCTTTCTACCATATTTCATCAATCATCTCTGAAAGACTTTTTTTCATGTTTGGTTTTTAGTGTGCCTCCTCCATGTTCATTTCTACATTTGATCCCTGCTTAGCACACTGTTAGCCCAATCAAGCTAAAACCCTAATTCTCTACAAGAACAAGTGTTTCCCTTTCTTCTACCACAAGATGTATTTATTCAGGAGCAAACCTCCTACCTTACCAACTTTTCTGTTGATAGACTTTTCAACACTTATGCAAAAGTGTCAAGCTTTTTCATTACCTTATGTGAAGACTCTGAAGACCTTATGAAACCCTAATTGACCTAGTGGGAGTATTCTTTGACATGGTCTTTGACTGAAAATTGGCTTGGAGTCTTCAAGTATAAAAACAGAGTATTGACAAAGTGGTGTATTGAAGATCCATAATCCAGTGTACTTGATTTATCTAAAGAGCCTACAGAGATAGTTTTGAGACCATCACTGCTTGAGGAACATGGTGAAAATGGGCATGAGTTAGGCTATAGGTAACCATAGATGTAAAGTGGAGTTATGGGCAAGTGGAAAACAGAGTAATGAGGTCATAGGTAGGAAAAATGATAGAGATGAGTGGCACAAGCCCATAAGGAGTTTTTAGGAGTGGCAGGGTAACCATGAAATGACAAAATAGTAGAATAGTGAAAAATTTTCTATAAGGATAATGAAGGCAGTGAGATTCCTAAAACTCAAAATATTTAGGGAATTTTGTTTTTAGAAATCTAGAACCAATATTTAGTCATCTATAGATAGAAAAAATCACTGATGACTAACAGTGGCTCCACTTGGGGAGGGCATCTCCTTTTCAGAAGGTGTCCAGGACCTCACAGTTCAGATCTATGTGTTTTGAAGACCACTTCCTTACTTGTACTTGGCATATTTCTCTTCCTTCATTTGTTGATGTTCTCTTGAAGCTATGATCTCATAAAATCTAAAAAAAACATGATTCCTTCAATATAAATTCTACCTACCCATCATAATTTGCCTAATATTTTTTCTTCTTTTGGGTGCACTTGGACTGGCAAACCCTTGACATTCTTTACTTTTGAAAGCATAAAAAACTATCTACTTGTACCCTTATCACTTCCAAGGGTTTAGATTAGGCTAATGAACTCTCTTATTCTCTACCTAGTCTACTCATCTATCAAGATTATATTGTTTGACAGACCTTATTCTCTAACCTACTGACACGAAATTTAAAACATGATCAAACCAAGTTTAAACAATCTGATTTGTCATGGGTTGTGGCATTTTGGACAAGCTGCACATAGATCTTATTTTTGTACAACTTAAACTAGAAAATTGAGGGCTAATATTTTGGATTTTGTTATGCATCCCTCTCATTTCTCTTTGGTTCAAATTTAAGCTTTGGGAACCAACATCTTTTCCTAATCTAATCTACTAACAATTCAAGCTTAAATGGTTTGACAAGTCTTCTTTCACTAACCTATCAGAAGAAATTTTAAATCATGTTTAGTCATGATTAGGCTGGATGACTGAAAAAGACATTATTTCTCAAGTAGTGGCATTTAGGCTTGCACACTTTCAAAAGTACTCTTTTTTGGTATGGGGTTGTACCTCTTCTTTAAATCTGCCCTCTTTTTCTTCTTTCTATTTTTGTGTTTTCATTTTAATGACAAAACAATACGAAACTAAAGCTAGAAATATGCTCATAATGTTGAGCTTATTTGCATACCTATCTATCCTAATATAACTTACACATGATGTATTCATTTTGTGAACTCTTTTTTCCAGTATAACCAATCAACTAGATGATTCCATGAGTAATATTTGTTCAGCCCTTTGAGTGTGCTGAAGAAATAAAAAGGCCACTAACACCTCACTTTTTTTTGAACAATAGTGCCTAAAATTTTCTTTAAACCTTGCATCAAACTGCTTCTGACATACTTTACTCCTTCTTAAAATGTCTCTAAGAAAACAGCAAAGGGATCTTGAAATAATACCTGGCTTAGAGGATCTGAGAAATAATATTCATTCAAGACTACTTCTTCCTCCACCTCGCTAAGCTTGGGATTCTTTTGGGAAAGAACCTCCACTTCTTCCTCATGATCATCTGTAATGTCAGCCTCATCATATATTGCAATTTTTTCTTCTAGCAAACCTGTTATGCTCTGATTGAGTGGGCTGAATTCAGTGTGAAGGCCATCATGTTGATGAGCAGGAGTACTCCTTGGCAATAAATCTTCTTGAGAAGGAAGTGCATCAACTCTCATGTGATTATCAATTTCCAAGCCTTCATCTACAATTTTAAATTCAATGGGACTTGGTGGCTGCAAATCTAGAGCTAAGGAGAATTATATGTCATAAATGATTTCCTCATCCATTTCAGGAAAAGGCTTCTCATTAATAACTTGCTCAAGAAGTTCATTATCTTCCCCAACCTCAACATCAAAACTGAAAGACTGTTGATTTCCAATCACATGAAAGTTATTTTTGATGGACTAAAATGAAGTAGAAAAAAGAAGCAGAGATGCTTCACTTACTTGCAAATTTTATAGACTTTCCTCATTAGTGTCATAGCTGATATGTATTGGTTGATTACTATTGTCAAGTGGATGAAACTAAACTTCCTCCCACAGACCAACTGGTGATTGTTCTTCAAGATTAGCTTCTGTTTGGAGATCATAACCATCATCATATTGATCAAACTTTGGACAATCATCAATATAAGTAATGTCACCAATCAAACATATTGGATTATCAGATTGTTTCTTCTTGAATTGATCTACAAATCCCTTTTCTGATTTGTGGTAGTTGGGGTTAATAGGAAAATGAATAGAAATGTTCTACTCACATGAAGGTTTAGAGGCTGGCTACATGCTTAGAATCTGATTTATTTCCTCTCCAGTCAAAAGAGGAGACATTTTTCTTTTTCTTTGGATAACACTACAATAGTTTTCTTTCTCTTGTGAAGGTTGATTCTGAGTTGAGTGTCTTCTTGAGCTTCACACAAAAGAGATGTTGAATCATCATCTGTGCCTTTAGAGAGATCCTATGGATTTTCTTCCTCTATTTCTTGATTGATTTCATCCTCAACCAACTCTTCTTGGTTTTCATAATAGTTATCTTGAGTATGAAATGTATGAATTTCTTCTAATAGACCTTCAAGATGCCAATTTCCCAAATATTCATTGATGTTTACAAGGTGTTGTATGAGATCTTTATATTGATCACAATAATTTTCAGCTAATGATAAAGATGGACATTTTTCTTTTAATGCTCATAAAATACTTTGTGGAAATATTTTAAGGAAAACAAACTACTAGGATCTAGGCCTTCATACCATTCTCTAGCTTTCCCTTCTAATGTCCCCATGACCATTTTCATGAGGCAGTCCTCATGCCATTCGACCATTAACCTCCATACATGTATATGAAATTTGATGAGATGTAACAAGGGGTCATCAAATTTTTCATCTTGAAACATAGGCAGGTTTGAAACCCAGTCTATCTAAGGCATTTTTTGTGGGAACCCAGGGACATGATCTCTGTTCATTGGAGCATATCTTTGTTGTATCCTTGGATCCATCTTTGTCAATCAAAAGGTTCACTGCATCTTCCAACCAGTCTAGAGTCTTCTACCAGTGGAGTATTTAGGTCTATTGAGAGTTGTGGAGTCGCCAAGTGGATGATTTCAACTTTTTTGTCCACCATTAGCAATATTGGGATTGATCAATGCATTCCTAGGGGAGTCTATGAGAACTAGTGGGGTCAACAAGGCTACTGAAGACCAGTGGAGTCACCACGTGGAGGATTCTTACTATTTTAAGGTTGTACTTATTTTCCACCATCAACAACTGAATATCAATCTAAGGATGTTTTTGGGTTTTCTGAGGTCCTAAGGAATACTTAGATTGTCACTGACTCAGAAAGTCCCACCGTGATCGCAATTATGTTAGGTTCCCATAATTTGTCAGATTGGCAAGACAAAATGTACAGGGGTAACATCAAACCAGTCTTTGGAGTCCTAGGACCTATCCTTCCTGGAATCTGAGAGGGCTCTCTCTATGCTTGTGCAAAATATGTGAACATGAAAGATTTCAGGGTTTTGATTTTTAGGCTAGCTATAAAGATTAGGGTTTGTTTGTTTGTTTTGATTGGTTGGGTAGGTTTTCAAGAAAAACAGATAAAGTAGGAGAGGTTTAGGCCATTTGGCTATGGATTCTGAAAAAGGTCTATAAAGGTACAACAATAGGTCAAGGATGCTTTGGAGGGCAAGTATAACAAAGCTAAATGGATCTTGAAGGCTTCGGTGAGTGGAGTGAACATTAAATTGTGAATAAAATAGGTGCAAAGGGCAGTTAAGAATCCTTTGTCAAATACTACAACAAGAAAGGCCTCTAAGAATATTGTGCATGAAGACAAAACCAAAGACAGGGCATACCATACTTCTTTGACCAAACCCTGGCAAGAAAACATTAAGACAACAATCTAGTGAACCCTAGAGAGTAGGGAACTCCTAACCTCTCCAGCTATCTACCTTCAAAGAAAGAAAACATGCAAGATGACATATAGTAATGATCAAGAAGCAGGGAACTCCGAAATTTCCTTAATCATACTACAAATAACTTCAAAGAAACTATTTAAGATGAGCAAAATGGTAGGGCAAACTATAGACCTCTTCAACTAAACCCTAATTATAAAATACTTCAAAGTAAAGATCTCAAAAACAATGTTTAAAGTGATTCCAAAGGGCAAGGCTAACCATAAACTACTTTGGCACTAACTCCATTAAATCTTTCTTGAGATAAACAAGCTGAGTGGGATTAGAGAGAAACTAAGAATTCTCTAAACTGACCTAGCAGAGGAAAACATGAAAGAAAAAGAATCAGACAGACTTAATGAGCTTTTGACAGCATACCTTAAGCTAAAATTTCTGTTTTAATGCTAGAGAAAGATGACACAATATGTAAAACATAAGAAAATGAGAACAAAATGTGAAAGACATCGCCATTAGCCATGCTCATGAATCCTACAAAGTGCTTGTCTCATTGATATTCATTTCAGAATCTTCATAATGCTCCAAAACCAAAAACTCCTCACAACTTATAGTCTATGAGGTTTTCCTCCATAATAAACCAACATGTAAAATGAGGCCTCAATGTGGTATTTAACAAACAAGGAGGACCAAAACCCTAACTAGGGTTCCCAAAATTTCATAAATACATCATAAATGCTAAATTTGTCCATTAAGACCATGCAAGGCCCAAGGCACAAAATATCTAATGCAATAAATGAAAAATAACTTCTAACACCTAAATTTGGAGTGATTTACCCAAAAAACCACAAAATATCTATTTTCCATAAATTTATGTCTTTTGTTGACTTTGCAGGCAAGGGCGCAACAATGAGGTCCAACGACGCAGTGCTTGCACTGGAAAAATAGGTCACCTTTTAGATGAGTTTTGAAAGCCTTCCCGGTGTCGGAATGAGCTCCATGATAGCTCGTTGGAATGCTTGGCAAGTCGAATTTCCAAGAATTCCCTTGGTTTTCTGACTGGAATTTATTTACCTGCTCAAAAAATAAATCTCCCGAGACTGCTCAGGGCACAATGCCATCTCTAAAAATTGGGCAGAATGGTCAATTTATGCATGTTTTTTACCCTTTTGGAGGACCAAGTATTCTCCAAATGATCTGAAATTTTGTGTGCATGATGCCCTTGGCCTAAGGATTCCAAAATTATAAGCCACTCCTCAATAAGGTGCCCCAAAAAAGAGCACAACGCCAGTGGCGCTGCGCCTTTAGCCCTTAAAAGCAGTCAAAAATTCATAAGTGCAGAAATGTACCCAAAGTTGGATTTTGTTCAGCTGATTATGTTTGGAAGGTTTTTAGGTATAGATCAGCTAGGTTTTCAACGTTTTATTTGTCTTTAGCATCATTGGTTCCATCATATCCTTCATAAGCCTTATTTCCCTTACTATTCTTTCCTCACTGATATATGCCTTACTGATTGATTTTTCTTTGTTTGATTCTTCCATGTTTCCTTCCTTATTGGCATTTGCCTCCTCATTGCCTTCTTCTTCACTTCTTGATTCATTATTTACATCAACATTACTGACATTTTCCTCATTGATATATGTGCCTCATTTCCCTCACTGCACTTTTATGACTGCTATCATCATTTCCCATATCATCACTGCCCTTTGCTTAAATTTTCTCTGCCCTACTGACATAATCTTCTTTGCTTCCTTCTTCATTTCCCTCCCCTATTTTTCTAACATTTGACCACTCTGCCTTTGAGAAAACCCTAGGATTGATGTAAAACTGATATGAAGAGGGTAATGGGGTGGCAGTCTACTAGTGAATGAGGTGAGTGATTGAATAGGTATATCAGGTTGAATAAGAGGCTAAAAAAACCTATGATAACCTTAGTTGTTATGTCAAACTTTGTTTTTCCAACCTTGGACTGATGTCAATTTGAGGTGAAAGAAGGAAATGTAAGGTCAATCTATTTACAGTGCAAGGGATAGAACTTATGAGTGAAAAAGAGTGAAGGTAGGCACAACCTTAGGTGAATGAACAACTTTCAACAATGTACCCTTCTGGCTATCACTGGTCTTTTAGCATGCAGATGGAGAAATGTTTTAAACAGTGATGTTTAAGCATGAAAATTAGGGTTTCCTCCTTAGGTCTTCAATCTCCCTTTAATCATAAATCACCACAAACGCTTGAAGAAGGGCCTCATGAGTTGTACTTAATTACCCTTTCCTAGTGCTTGGAGAAACTTGGAGGCAGTTTTGAAGAAGTTGGAGGTTTAGTTTTCTTGGAGGGCCCTCCACACCAAGCGCACAGCGCCCAGGCAACCGGTGAGTCGGTTCAGGAAAAGGCACAACGTCTTGTGCTAGGTGCATAGTGCCAAGGTCCTTGTCGGGCATGTCGCGTGAAAATGGGCAAGTGCATAGCACCTTCAGATTTTAAAAAGGAAAATTTTCCAGGGGTGCAGCGCCATTTTCTAGGCACGCAGGGCCCTACCAAGCACGCAGCGCCTCAACACTTAGTCGAATTTTAGCTCAAAAACTCACAATTTCTTCTCCCTTTGAAATTTCTAGTTCTCTGCAAGGCATCAATGATTCATTCAAGTGTAAAATGAGTTTGTATAGGCTTATGATTTGATCTTAATCTTTGACAAACCATTTTCTGAGGTGTTAAGCCTTTTTCTCCTTCACTGAAATCTCTTTATGCCATTGCTTGTAGGTTAATGAAGTGATGAATTTTGATCTTTATTTTGGTCAAAAGGGCATGATATGTTCCTTTTGCCACTTTTAGGATATTTGCATACATACAGCAGCATCTTTGATTTCCTGTGTAGTCTTTATCATGAAGTTCAAAACAATCTTTCACCCTTTATCACTAACCCTCTTTTACTGATTGCATGCAGGTGAATGAAAAGGATGAGTTTGACCCTACCCTTTACTTCCTTGGCTGGCAGTTTGCTAGAGTTATGAAAGTTGTATTTCCTGAAAATTTGACAAGTTTGTTTTAACACAACAGTAGCTCAGAAACCTTCCTTTGTTCCTATCATGGAACTCAACTTATCTTTTGTTTGACAGGTGACTGAAAACCTTGAATTTACCCTCCTTACTGACATTCTTTACACCTTGTTGTGTAGATTTTGTTTGAGTCACAAAGTTAATATTCTTCAGCTTGTTTATGTCCTTTAATACTTTCATTTAGTAGGGGTTATGAGAACCTTGAAGTGGCTCTTCCCTTTTTGGACCCTGAAATTTTCATTCACTTCCATTACATTTTCACTTACATTTCCATATTACCTCCTTCACTCCACCTCCATTTCATTACATTTACCTTACCATTACCACTACTATTAAGGCATTATGCTTTTTCCAAACTATATTAATTTTCGTATTTTTAAGTGAATTCTCAGGTTAAAAATTAGAAAATAATGTGCATATGCTTATACCTAACAAGTGGGATGATTGTTGCCTGTAGGTCAAAAAGGAAGCTTCAAAATACCTTTATGTGGCCTACGAAACCCAATTTGAATTTGAGTGGAGAAGACTTCTAGATCGTGAGGATATGTGTCTCATTTCCTTTTCAGATTGAACCTAAAAAGACATGTGTCTTATCATTTCCTATTTTGATTGTAACTCTAGAGATAGAGGGAGAGATTCATGGACTCTCATTAATGAGATAACTTCTCATATTTTTGTATAAATAGGGGAAGCTTTTTGCTATCAAAGGAGGTAAAAAAAAATAGGAGAAGAAGAGAAAGGATTATAGAATTTTTTGTAACAAGGCTTGAGATGGAATGGGTTGTAGAGTTGTGAGTTGTAGAGTTGTGAGTTCAGTCATCAAACACTGGTTTTATTGTACTTCTGACAAGCTAGGAGTCGACCAACTTAGGAGCAGAGGGCCCCTGCTTCTAAAGGAGGTTTTTAATGTTTTTTAGTTATATTTGCTTCAATTCTATTTAATATTTTTCTATTCATGCTTAATTTCCAGTTTTCAATAGTTTAGATGCAACTGTGTAGATTTGCCTTCCGAAACGTTTTCAAGGAGATAGGTAACTGTGTCTTTAGGATTGGAATAAAAGTTGAAGTGTTGAGAAACATGGTTTCTTAGTTCCTTGCTTTCATCTTTCAAAAATAGTTGTCAATTGCTGTGTCTAACTAAGAATTTATGAAGTCTGTGTTTCCTATTTACCAAATCTTATATTGAATGGTTGAATGTCTTATAAGTGCAGTGACTGAATAGATTTCATTTCTTGTTATTTGCTTGCTAAGAATTAAGAGTGTAATTGATTTATCCGAAAGCCATACCAAGGGGTCACAAGCTTCAGAATTGGATGAAACTTGATAAGTTAATTATTCATTTAATTGGTTGTAGATAGAAGATCCTCATTTCCTTGCAACAAAACAATATTCTTAAAGGTCATCCTGACAGAGACTAATTTGAATATACTTTGCAAGGATGATTAAATGATTAGATTCAATGCAGTGTTTGAGTTATTGTAATTCTTTAGTTTAGATAGATGCAATGATTTCTTAGATACATTACCTCAAGGGGTCACTCTCCACATATTGGATAGATGGAGTAATTAAAGCATCTTAGATAATTTTCAATTGCATTTTCTATTTATTTATTTATTTTAGATTTTAGCAACTAAAGTGCAAACAGTTGATTTAATCTCATAAGGCTTTGACCTAATCATTGAATGTTAAAACAAGATAAATTACAATAGTTGACACATTTCCCTGCTTTCTTTTTGTCTTCAAATCTCAATTGAGTCATAGATCCATGGATTAGGTTTAATCACTAAATGAAGTACTTTCTTTACCTTCTTGTTCAGAACTAGGTCTTAGAACTAATCCATAAACTTTGGTTTCTCTTATAGAAAATTAACTTAGTTTCATAATACTTCCTTTTTAATTAGATTCATTTTCATTTTTAAAAACTAGCCTAGGGCGGCACACTAAGAATCAAAAAGACAAACCCCCAAAAACAATGAAAATACAAACACAACGAAGTAAGAAGTAGGTTTCTTTAGCACATATAGTGCACGACACTTCATCAGTTTACTAGCCCTGGTCTATCATTTATGTTAGCAATTTAGGACACTAAATTGACTAAAAATTTTGGCGCAGTTGCCAGGGAAGTGTAATTAAGAGACCTTATTTCTTACATCTAAAAAAATTAATAATTTCTCGAGTATGCTCTCCTCCTGCACTTTATGTGATCTAGAGGATCAGAAAAAGAGAATTTTTATGTTAGAAATAAGAATAAAAATAAATAAATAATAAATAAAAATTATGTTTTCATCATTTCATTTAATTTTACAATAAAATTTAAAAAAAATGATGAAATTTTTTAATTTCAATAAATTGTTTTGTTTAATGAAATATATATATATATATATATATATATATATATTTTAAATTTCTGAAAATATAATATATATAATTTTATTAACAAATCAATTAATTTAAAAATAAATAAATAAATAAAAATTAGCTCATGGAAATAAGACCCACCCATATGCGTGAGTCCAGCCTTTGGCTTGGCCTTACGCATATATGCAGGGTCTTCAATCCACACAAAGACCCATGCACTGCAATAAAATAAAACCTTCTCTTTTCCATATTCGTTTTTCCTCAAGCAACAGTTATTAGAAATCATTTTAAAAAAAGAAAATTGCAGACAATGAAGGTATATCACATGAAGAAACTGTTGATAAGGAGAAGATTGCAAATTTCTGATGAATATAATATTACAAATTCAATTGCAGGGATAGACAATGAAAGTGTGTCACATGAAGAAATTCTCGATGAAGAGAAGATTCCAGACTGTTGATGAAGAGAAGATTGCAGATTCCATTGCAGGTAATTGAAATAAGGGAGATCGATCTGAACTTCTCTGTAAGGGACAAGCCATTACACATCAAAACCTGCAAATAAAAAAATCAAACCACATCAATTTTATTGTACAACTAATTTCCAGAAAACAAAATGCATAATTGTTAAAAACACCCAATTTTAAAACGCATTTTTTTAGAAAACCAAGGCGAATTAGAAAAAAATAAAACATGGGTTTTTTTCGGGAACGGGGTGAATTAGGTAAATTTATAACAAATTTCTGAAATTCGCAGCCATTTGGGAGAAATTCAGGGTTCTTCGGAGCACTAATTTGCAGTGTGCGTGAGAGAAAAATGTTTTTTTTTTAATGTAAACAGTCACGGTTTTATAAAATTTGACTTTGAGAAATAATCAAGGATCTGATTTCCTGATCTGAAGGAGAATGTGGAAAAATTTATCTGTGGTGGCACATGATGAGTGGCAAATGGATATTTGAGGAAAAGGCATTATCACATCTGCATCAAATGCAAGTTGTATAAATTGAGAAGGATTCTGCGTCCATCTCCTTCATAGTTAGGAACTTGACTTTAGAAATTTCAAGCTTTTTATTTTTATATTGCATGAAAAAATCATTGGCATGACTTTGTTTCAAAAAGATTCATAAAGGCGATTATTTCATCCATGCTTTATTTCATTAAAAAAAATAAAAAAATCTGTATTAATAATTTGTTTTTAATAAAGAAAATTTTCAAAATAAAACCATTCAAAAAAAAAATACTAATAATAATAATAATAATAGAATTAAATAAAAATAAAAAATAAAAATTATAATTTCTTCTTAATAATGGCTTGCAGGACAGTTGGAAGATTATTTAGATGATTTCTGAACATTTGGCATTAATATTGTTGATGTGTATTTTCCTATGAAGTTTTAACTTGCAGGACACAACGAATCTTTGTGATGCCAATTGTTTTACTAAGCACATGAAGTCATCCGACAATAGGGAGTTGATTTATTTTTCATGGTTATTCTTTAAAAATGGATTGTTATAGATATCATGAATTGGACTAGATATAACACTTTTGATTTTCCTTAATCTCTTTCATTTGACATTCAAATTTTTGTGTAAGAATCAGAAAGGAATTGGTCATTTCTTTTTTAACACACTTAGGTTCTTTATGTCAAGTTTTTTTGCAGGTTTGGGATGATCGAATGATCATTGAAGGAAACTAATTGTGTGCACAATTGGTTTTCAAATGACTGATTTCATGAGAAACATAAGAACAAGTCCATGTTCATATCCATCAAGACCATTACTTTTCCTCCCTTTTTGAATTGTAAATCTAACCAAGAAATTCAAAGCAAGCCACCATTATTTTCCCAGCAAGAGTTAGTTGTTCATTTTTCTTCATTCACATACACTTTCCATTACTTTTTGTCTACTCCACGAATAAAAGCAAGAAGCTCACCTACATGCTTATTTCCCATTTTCATTTTTTATTTTCATCTTCCATTTCCATTTTCCTTCTCCTTTTCATTTTGCAAATAAACCTTGCTTCAATGCAAATTATTGAGTCCATAGTCCTTTGAGTCTAAGTTCCTTGAAAAAAACACCTTGAGGCTTGCATGTCTTAATGGCAAGTCTTCTTGCCGACAAACAATGGGAATACATTAATATCTCTTGTTCATCAGATCTTCTAAGTACTTGACAACAACAAAATTATTCGTATTTAGCAAGATTTGTTTGGGCACCTTGACTCTCATTGCCATCAATGGTGGGAGTTCTTGTGTTGATTAGTGGCATCCATTAATGGCCACTAAGTCAACAATTTCCCGGTATGTTTGACATCAAAACTTCTATTCACATAGCAGGAATTGTGCCAATGAGTTTTGAAGACATGAAGACTATCATTTTCATCATTTTGGAGCAAATGAAGAAAATATGCAGTTACAAAATCAAATGATAGCAGTAGAATCGGCACCATTCTGCAGCAAATTCAACAGTTTTAGTAGAAGCAATAAAAATACATCTATACTATTTTCTCCATAACTTGTACAACCACTTGAGGAATATTATGATCAAAATTTTGCAGCCACCACACATGCAGCTCATCCATTTTCAAAGGGTAAGTTAAGGTACGTCATTTTCTAACTTTTTACCATAGAATTCCTTCAAAAGCTAGAATGATAATTTTTGGAAAAAAACATTTCTCTTCCTCATTACATAAAATTTCCAATATCATCAGTTGGGGGGGTGGCGAGGGAGTGGGGGTGGAAATACATTCATATTTATACTTTGCCATGGTCATATCACATTAAAAAACCCAGAAACTTGCATAATATATTAACTATTACATTATTGTTATGAGCATAAAATGGCTTTTCAAAAGTACTCAGAAGATAATTGGATACAAAAAAAATCATGGTTCTCATACAAGAACCAACCATGATGCAATCCAATAAAGATATACTTTGCAATAAAAATCAACCTATCATCATGCAAAGATCAAAGGTAAAAAATGAATGCAACAACAAATTATGGTTGTAACACAAGAACCAACCATGTTGCAATTCAAGTAAAACACTTTGTAGAAGTATGAAGTTATAAAATGATATCACGCAAAGTCAAGCCAAAGCTCAAGGATAAAAAAAGAATTGATGTAATAGATTGCATGAGGACATGCAATAGCTTCATTTGGGGGGTATGTTGGACCTTGAAATTGTCATTCACTTCCATTACATTTTCACTTATATTTCGATATTACCACCTGCACTCCACCTCCATTTCATTACATCTATCTTACCATTACCACTATTGGGTTACATTTATGTTTTTTACAAACTTTATTAATCCTTATTATTTTTAAGTGAAATTGTGGCTAAAAATTAGAAAATAATGTGCATATGCTTATACCTAACAAGTGAGATGATATTGATGCCACGTGTAGGTCAAAAGGCAGCTTCTAAAAGACCTTTATGTGGCCTCCCAAAACCAAATTCGAATTTGAGTGGAGAAGGTCACAGGATCATAAGGATATGTGTCTCATTTCCTTTTTGTATCGAAACTCTAAGAAGATATGTGTCTTATCATTTCCTATTTTGATTGTAATTGTAGAGATAGAGGGAGAGATTCACTGACTCTCATTAATGAGATAAATTCTCATATTTTTGTATAAATAGGGGAAGCTTTCTCCTATGAAGGGGAGTAAAAAAAAAGGAGAAGAAGAGAAGGGATTATAGAATGTTTTGTAACAAGGCTTGAGATGGAATGGGATGTATAGTTGTGAGTTTATCAATAAAGAAGTTCAGTCATCAAATGTTGGTTTCATTGTACTTCTAACAAGCTAGGAGTTGACCAACTTACGAGTGGAGGGCCCAAACTTCTAAAGAAGGTCTTTAATGTTTTCTAGTTAGATTTGCTTCAATTTTGTTTAGTATTTTTCTGTTCATGCTTAATTTCCAGTTTTCAATAGTTGAGATGCAACCGTGTAGATTTGTCTTTCGAAACATTTTCAAGGAGATAGGTAACTCTGTCTTCAAGATTGGAATAAAAGTTGAAGTTTTGAGAAACATGGTTGCTTAGTTCCCTGCTTTCATCTTTCAAAAATAGTTGTCAATTGTTGTGTCTAACTAAGCATTTATGAAGTCCATTTTTCCTATTTACCAAATCTTATATTGAATGGTTGAATGTCTTATAAGTGAAGTGATTGAATAGATTTCATTTCTTGTTATTTTCTTGCTAAGAATTAAGGGTGTAATTGATTTATCCGAAAGCCATACCAAGTGGTCACAAGCTTCAGAATTAGATGAGACTTGATAACTTAATTATTCACTTAATTGGTTGTAGATAGAAGATCCTCATTTCATTGCAACAAAACAATCTTCTTAAAGGTCATCCTGATAGAGACTAATTTGAATATACTTTGCAAGGATGATTAAATGATTAGATTCAATGCAGTGTTTGAGTTATTGTAATTATTTAGTTTAGACAGATGCAGTGATTGCTTAGATACATTACCTCAAGGGGGTCACTCTCCACATATTGGGTAGATGGAGTAATTAAATCATATTAGATAAAAATTAAATTGCATTCTCTGTTTTTTTTTTTTTTTAGATTTTAGCAAACTAAAGTTCAAACAGTTGATTTCATCTCATAGGGCTTTGACCTAATCATTGAATGTTGAAACAACCTAAAGTACAATAGTTGACATATTTCCCTTCTTTCATTTTGTCTTCAAATCTCAATTGAGTCATAGATCCATGGATTAGGTTTAATCACTAAATGAAGTACTTTCTTTACCTTCTTGTTCAAAACTAGGTCTTAGAACTAATCCATAAAATTTGGTTTCTCTTATAGAAAATTAACTTAGTTTCATAATACTTCATTTTCTTCCTTTTTAATTAGATTCATTTTCACTTTTATAAACTAGCCTAGGGTAGCACACTAAGGATCAAAAAGACAAACCCTCGAAAACAATAAAAATAAAAACACAACAAAGTAAGAAGTAGGTATCGTAAGCACATATAGTGCACTACACTTCATCAGTTTACTAGCCCTAGTCGATAATTTATGTTATTAATTTAGGACACTAAATTGACTAAACACCTTTGACCTTTGAAGCATGCTAAATTCACTTTTGACAACCTTAGGAACTCAAACAGAAGGCATCATTTTCAAAACCCTTTCTTTTCTGTCATCATGGAGTTTACCTCATCATTCCACCTGCTTTGGACACTTCCCTAAAACATGAGATGTTTGGAGTGCTTGAAAACAATTATCAGTGTTGTCTTCTAAGTTCTCTATAGCCCTTTTAAGTTAATTCATTTTTGTCCAGTTTACCTCACCTTTCTACCATATTTCATCAATCATCTCTGAAATACTTTTCTTCATGTTTGGTTTTTGGTGTGCCTCCTCCATGTTCATTTATGTATTTGATCCCTGCTTGGCACACTGCTGGCCCAATCAAGATAAAACCCTAATTCTCTACAAGAACAAGTGTTTCCCTTTCTTTTGTTGCAAGATGTCTTTATTCAGGATCAGACCTCCTACCTCAACAACTTTTCTTCTGATAGAATTTTCAACAATTCTGCAAAAGTATCAAGCTTGTTCATTGCCTTATGTGTAGACTCTGAAGACCTTATGAAACCCTAATTGACCTGGTGGGAGGATTCTTTAACCTGATCTTTGACTGAAAATTGGCTTGGAGTATTCAAGTTTAAAAACAGAGTATTGACAAAGTAGTGTATTGAAGATCCAAAATCCAATGTACTTGATTTATCTAAAGAGTCTACAGAGATAGTTTTGATACCATCACTGCTTGAGGAACATGGTGAAAATGGGAATGAGTTAGGCTATAGGTAACCATATATGTAAAGTGGAGTTATGGACAAGGGGAAATTAGAGTAATGAGGTCATAGGTAGGAAAAAGGATGGCGATGAGTGGCACAAGCCCATAAGGATTTTTTAGGATTGACAGGGTGACCATGAAATGGAAAAATAGTAGAATAGTGAAAATTTTCTATAATGATAATGAAGGCAGTGAGATTTCTAAAACTCGCAATATTCAGGGAATTTTGTGTTGATCAGCGGTTGTCATTGATGTCAACCCAAGCAACACCAGGGGCTAACCCAATATTGCATGAGAATTTTGACCTACCAAATTAATATATTCTGGGTCAATAATGCTTTTGATGTTTTCTACTTGTCGATATGTTTCCATTGATATATGGCACGCCATATAATTCTTCACGGTTTGAGAGATATTCATGTTTGAAGTTTGTACCCTTAGTTAGTGGGCTAAAACCCCATGGGGTTGGGGCATGGGTCATTGAAAAGTCATAATTAATATTTTTTAAGCTCCTAAAATCCCTCCCACGTTCACTTATTGAAGCCCCTCTCAACTTAAGAATTCATATAAATTGTGATCTTCATTTCCTCCTTATGCTGGGGATTCTGCCATCTAAAACAGGTCATCGCGGAATTTTCGCTCTAACATTTTTTCTAAGAAGGCTCAGAAGCTGAAATTTTTATGAGGCAAAGCCGAAATCCTAAGGAAGCTGCAGTAAAAATTTCATATCAAGTTGCGCAATAGTTTTGGAGATATGATCTGCGGAATTAAGGGTTTTTGCAAGATCCTAAAATTAATCTCAAAGAAGTGACCTTGGGAAAATCGTCATAACTCTCTCTTTGAGTATCGGATTGGAATTCTGTAAAAATTAGAAGATATTAAACAGTCTGTATTTCTTTCTCTATCAATTTTAGAGGAAAATGAAATATAAGTGACACGTGGCATGTCGTACAAGTGCGCTCTGCTGAAACAGTCCATAATTAGGGCAGTGTGAGAAATTAGGCATAACTCTCTCTTGAAGAATAAAAATTAGGTAAGATCTATGGCATTGGAAAAATGACTCAGAGGACTACTACAGGACCGAAAATCAGATATTGAGGATATGAAATAACAGAGATACACTAGATTCAATATCGAGCTCCTAGAAGGCAAGAAAAAGCTAGATCATGTGTTGTCAAGGATTGCAAAGGACCATAATTTCTACAGCAGAAAAGCAAAACAAGGTGCAGCAGAGGGTAGCATGACAAGAGCAGCAACCAAGGTGCATAATAGTAGCAAGAATGTTATCATATTAAGTCTTCAAGTGGGCAGCACTACACATAATCATTGTAAAAGGTATCATTGTACTTAGTCATTGTAAATACATTATTATACAAATTGTACTAGTGTCTATCTGCCAAGGGTTGAAGAGGAAGTGTTGGGAGGTCTAGCATCATCATTAGGTGGTTATGTCAAAGTTTGGGTTATGGTATAGTATATCTTCTTCTTTAGCATCATTCTATATCATTGTAAAGTGGACCATTTTCCCTGGTACGAGAGTCCATTCTTCTTTTATTCTTCTATAGGGTGGTAGGGTGGTGCTAGGGTGAGTTGTAGCTCATTGGGTGTTGGGGCATCTATTCAGTTACTACTAAAGAATCTCGAGCGTTGGAGCGTCCATCCAGTGGGAGCTGGAGAAGAATTATTTTTTAGATTATAGGAAGTTGGAGCTTTATTTTCAATTGGAGTTGAATATTAAAGAATTATTAGAAAAGCATTAGGTGGTTTTTGTCCTAGAGTGGGTTTCCACCTTAAAAACTATGTGCATTTGTGTTCCTCTTGTTTGCTGCTATCATTGTACAAACACTGATAATAATTGAAGATTAACTAATGCTCTAATTGAAAGGAATACTGATTCACCCCCTCCGCCCCCCCCCCCCTCTCATTATTTCCAACATTTTGTTCTTAGAATTATAGAACCAATATTTAGTCATATACAGATAGCAAAAATTACTGATGAATAACACCTACCAACCGTGAGTGAGGCTATAACGTCCTCAACTCCCCCCATGCACCTCACTAGAGTGTGTTGGTAGCAGTTTTTCCTCTCAACAGAGATAGGCCTCAGGACTTTTGTCCAGCCAATACCTCTCTAACTTACAGAGTTCCACTGGTCATAACCAGCTCTGGAACCTTCCTGTAATTTCTCAGCATCATGCTGTGGTTTTTTTTAAATTTTTACGTAACCCCTTCTCCTTACTAGGATCCTTCATTTATCCCTAAAGGATAAGGTAATTGTTTCCTCAAATTTCCCTTAACCACTCTGGAATCTTGGCATTTATTTACCAATCAGTTTTGGTAATTCTGGAATCAATAAATCTTATTCAAAATAAAAATTTAAACACACATTTCATTAATATTGTTAATCACAATTATTGTTTTGTCCTTAACAACAGTGCATAATCAAGAAATAAAAGAAAGGTAATTATATTAGAGTCTAGGGATGTTACATCTTCCCCCCCAAGATAAACATTGTCCCTAGTGTTTAATCCTTAATAAGAAACAATTCTAGATATGCATTTCGTATAAGGTCCTCATCTTCCTAGGTGGCTTCTTTAGGGAAAAAGTTCTTCTACTGCACTTTAACCTAGAAGAGGACTCATTTCCGCAACATTATTTCTCTCTGATCGAGAATACGATTGGATTCTACAATAAATTTTCCTTCTGGTTCGACCTGTAAGAGCCAACATTCAATCATTAGTGGCATATATATACCATCATCTTTTACATATTAACAATCACTTTTTACCTGAACATCTTGTCAGTGAATTGTATGCTTGGAATCATGTTCATATCGTTCAGTAGGGACACATGAAACACATTGTGCACCTTGATGTGGCTAGGTAGAGCCAATATATACGCCACTGGCCCTATCCTTTCCAAAATTTGAAAAGTTCCATAGAACCGGGGAGCTAACTTAGCACCATCTCATGGTACTCTTCTTTGGTTTAATTCTAACATAAACATGATCTCCCACCTTGAACTCCCGATAAGTTCTCTTTTGATCAACATACACTTTCTGTCTATCCTGGGTAGCTTTTAAATTTTGTCGAATTATATTTACTTCCCGTTCCATATCCTCTAACATCTCGAGCCCAAGAATTAGTTTGGTTTTAGGAATACTCCAATTGATGGGATTCTTGCATCTCCTCCTGTATAAAAATTTAAAGGGACTCATTTTTATGGTACTCATTTTTGTATGCAAACTCAACCAAATGTATATAGTCTTCCAACTTAGTGGGTTGTTTCATTGCGTACATCCTTAACATGTCCTATAGTATTTGATTCACCCACTCAGTTTTTCCAACCATTTGCGGATGATAAGATGTATTGAATTGGATATGTGTCCCCAGACCAGTAAAGAGCGCCTTCCAAAAAGCTGATGTGAATTTCACATCTCGGTCTGAGATAACTATTTTCAGAATGTCGTGCAGTCTAAAAAATTCCATCATAAATATATCAACATTTTGTAATGTCTTTTAATTGGAATGGATGGGTATAAAATGTGCTTCCTTACTCAACCGTTCCACCACTACCATTATCGAATCACTATGTTTTCTAGTTCTTGCAAGTTTGGTAATGAAATAGAGTGAAATGACCTACCATTTCCATTTTGGTCCCGGTATGGGCTGAAGAAAACCTACAGGACGTTGTGTTCAACCTTGACCTGCTGACACTCCAAACACTTGTTTAAGTATTCAATGATGTCCTTACGCATCCCAGGCCAGAAATAATCCTTCCTTATCGTTGTTAGCATCTTTTGGTAGTTGGGGTGGGCTGTATAAGGACTCCGGTGGTATCCATCCAAAATCATCTCTCTCAATGCTACTTGATTAGGAATATATATATTCCCTCAAAAAACCAGTAGTTTTTCACTATTGATCTTACAATATGATTGTTTTCCTTGTTTTTTTGCGAGTTGCGCTTGCTACCATAGAAACCGGTATTCAGGATTTGTTTGCGCTGCCTCTTTCACTTGATCCCGAAACTTGAAATTCACCTAATTAAAGTAGAGTTCATAAATAAAATGTATTTTCCTAATTAAGTCATCAACTATACAATTTTATTTACCTTTCACATGTTGAATTTCAAATTCGAATTCACTCAAGAACGCGTTCCATCTTGCTTGACGAGCATTCAAGTGAGACTACTTAAAATAGCTACTCCTACTACTGTAGTATGTTTTTAACAAAAAAAAATTCCCCAATAGGTAGTGCCTCCAAAATCTGAGTGTGTGCACTAGCGTGTTCATCTCCAAATCATAAGCAGAATACCATTGCTCATGGTCCTTCAGTTTCCTAGACTCGCATGAAATTTCTTTTCCATCCTGTGACAACACTTCCCCCGCCCCTTCCTTGCAAGCATCGGTGTAGACCTAAAACTACTTTTTTGGGTCAACTAACTTTAATATAGGGGAAATAGTGTTACGCGGATGAATCCCTCTTGCGGACAAGAGCGATCTCCCTAGTATCCTAAGGATATATAGAAACAAATAGACAGATGTAGACCATTTTCTCTAGACTATTTTGCTTAAGAATTTCTCATTAAATACGGATAGATACTCCTACCTGAATTCCAATGATTATTTGGTCTTCAATCCAGTTTCTCTATAGGTTATCGGTCCAGCATATAAGATTTGCAATCAAAGACAGGAAAACAATATCAAAAGCATCTATAAAATATGATAATTCGAAAGAAATAACCTATCTTAGTGATCAAGGAGTCTAATAATTAAATCATTCAAAAGATAGATAAACAATTCAATGAGAAGATAGAATTCGTTTGTATAAACTTTGAATAAAAGAAGAAACCTTACAACCTTAAAGTCTTGATGTTTGTATAGGTTCTTCCAAGGTCCCGAACAGCCGTTTTCCTCAGTTTGACAAGACTCCAACTCTCTAGATCATCATAAGACTATGGCCATGAGTATGTAATCTCTCTCATGCCAACAATGCAAAATGTGGAGAGTATAATTCCTTCAACAATTCTCTTCTACAAGCTAAGAAGTAAGTATCAACTACTAAGTATCCAAAAGTCCTAAGTATTCAAAAAGTACCCTTGAGACTGAAACTTGGCCTCAATTTATAGTTGAAGAGAGGTAGTTTCAGCTCCAAAAAGGAAGGGATAAAGCCCTCTCATTATGGGATTTTAGCTCCAAAACCCAAGGGATAGCTCCATTTATGAATGGATGAAGGTTCATGAATGGAAGGGACGAAGCTCGAACAAATAGCGCTTCTAGAAGGCCCCAGCTAGGAGAATATTCGACCAGCTGGGATTATAGAACTTACTTTTCTCTTTATTTTACCTTTTACGTGGGTCCACAGTTTTAATGAGCTTTACGTGCAGGATGTACCACATTTTTTATAGAAATTAGCCACGGTACCGCAGGGAATGACTAGGAAAAGTGCGAGAGTAGGCTTTTTAGGACTTTTAAGAGCTTATTCTAGTTCCAAGACTTGATTTGGGGAAATTTATGCTTTTAGACTTCTGAGGGAGAAATAAATAGGTAATTATGAACCCATATAGACAGCTAAATGTCATGGTGACAAATTTTAGTGTAACAGATTGCCCCCTAAAGTGCGAAGTTTGAGGAGTTCTTAAGAATTTTGAAGAGTGAAGTGCTTTATCATTCTGAGGATCAAGCTGCAGGCACACCAGTTGAATCCTTGAAAAAAAATTCAGTGCAAGCATATATATATATCTATCATCGTTGAGGTAGGCATTCCCATACTCAGATCAAAACTAACTACATGTTCTGATACAAAAATGATTTTAGAATTACATGAAGAGTAGACACATTATGGACGCAGCCATATGTTAGAAGTAATCTACTATATGATGAATAATAAAATTCCTCACAGCCTGGATGGTGGAAACTAGATCCAAGGTCTTGATTCCTACTTCTCGAACTAGTATAATTCTATCCATGCGATTGATTTTGTCGGAGTCAAACATGATAAAAACCACTTGATTACCATTCAATGATGTAAACTGTTAACAAGTGTGAGAGAAACCACCAGTAATGACAAGGGTTCTTCAAAGTACTCAGTACAATCCATGAAATTTGAATTTTTGATTTGAAGTCGAACATTTCACAGAATCATTCGATCAAAGGTCAATGATGTAAACTGTTGTCAAAGGCGAGAAACCTTCCATTAGGGCATGCAGATTCCAAGGTACTGTTAGGATTCTAGATCAACTTTCTAGATGATGAGATGTCGTCGATAGAAAGTGATTCGTTGTAGGAAAGCCCATGACATGAAACCATTAGGTCAAGTTTTGAAGAAATTTTAGCAAGGACTGACTCAGGGATGGTCAACGTGAATGGAGACAAATGTTTGCAATGAATGGTTTATTAAACTGATCTCTTGAACACATAACGACACTGAAGATGGTGACGATTGACCTAAAGCTAATACCCGGAAACCGGCTGAAGTCTTTCAATGTGGTTTGATTAAATGTTTGGTCAAAGGATTTTCCCATCCTAGACATGAATGTGACAAAAGTGTAGTGTTCAAGAGTGGTATACAACTTTTTAAAATGAAGTATGACAATTGGATTCATTTTCTCTCTTTTTCCCCCATCATTTCTGGCAATTACCTGTTTATTTTTTACAAGCTTGAGGAGGATAACATTTGATTTTTATATAAGCTCATCCTTCGGATGAGTCCAACTTAGTATTAAAATTGAACCCTAAGAAGGAGTGGTTCGTTCCTGTTTATAATTTACAGGTCCTTTACTGTTAAGTTTTAACGAGTCTAGCATAGGTGAAACTCATTGTTTTTCAATTTTAGGGAGTCAGAAGAAAAACTTAAGAAAACTCCATGGGTGGACTTTTTCATAAATTTAGTCTCTCAAGCCCGAAAAACGATAAAATAATGCAGGAGAGAACTATATTGACCATGATTAGTCAACGTATACCTTTTTCGTAAATAGTCCATTTCAGTCCGGAAAAGGGGTAAACTTACACTAAAGGGACGATTGGTCATTTCCTTTAACGAGTTCAAATAGTCAAATACTCGGCAATCTTTTCATGTTTAGAGAGTCTGAAAAGGGCTTAAAAGAGGACTCCATGGTTTTTCTTTTTCTGTAAGTTTTAACGTGTTCGAAAAAGTAATAAAAACATACTCATATAATGTCTTTTTCTCTGTAAATTTTAACGAGTTCGAAAAAGTGACAAAAAGCATACTCATTTGCCAAAATGATTATTTTACCCGAAAATCTTATATTCTACACAAAAACCCAAAAAGTTAAACATACTTATCTTAGATAAGTAAAAATTATTTGAAAAACAACCTTTCAAAGTAGAAAAAAAATAAACTATTATTTCATTTATTCAAAAAATCTTTATAAAAAGTAGTTTAACCAATTCATTTTTACCATTTTCATCCAGAGTGAAAGTTGAGAGCTTTTGGTAGAAAAATCTCCGAAGGAGATATCAGAAGAACCGACCGTCTGAATCCAAAACCGTCGACTCCAGGTAATCCACAATTCATTTCTCTTCATTTTTTTCTATTTACATTCTCTTTTTAGGCTTTAGAATCATTTTTTAGGAGAAAAATAGGTTCAAAAAATCGCTCTCGGGGTACCGTAGGTAAAACACACAGTACCTGTGGACCCCGATAATTTTCCAAAGGAAAATTATCGGGGTCCCACACTTTTCATGTATAACGCATGCGGGAGCTCGCATTGTCTTCATGAAAAAAATTCAAAGGCACCGTGAACAAATTAAAAATATGCTTTCTCTCAAATTAAGCCAATTTTTTTCATTCTAATTAGATCTAATCTTTCAAAATGTCTATTGCAGAGTATCCACAATGCGTGAATGGAGAGAACGTGAACATGAGGCAGAAGATGAGGCAACTATGGGAAGTTTACCCACAATGCGTGTTTTGAAAAATTGTGGATTATATAAGTATTGGGCAATGCAGGGCATGAGGGCTCAAGTAGAGCTCTTGACATGGTTGGTGAACAGGTGGGATGTTCAAGAACTGTGTTTCATTATTGGTAATCACTGGCTCGAAATTGAACTGGATGATATGTACTTCCTTATAGGTTTGTCAAAAAGAGGAGAACCTATTTCCTTGTTTGGGGCTAGGCAAGGTGGCCAGACTATAGCTAGCTACCAACAAGAATTTTGTAACAAATAGGTTGATCCAAAAGACAATCGCATTGATATAAAAAACATTATCCATCTTGAACTCAAAGTGATTGCGTTCACAATGGCTAGATTGTGTGGGAGTGCAGCTCCACACGTGGTTACTAAAGCCCAGATGCAAACAGTAGTTGAATGCTACAGAGGCGCCATATTCAACTGGTGTGAAGGAGTATTGGCTAACGTAAAAGGCCAATTGAACAGAGCTAAAAACACAAAGTTGAAAAACTTTGGATATGGAGCTATTGTAGTTTCTTTTGCTTTGGAGAGGATTCCATCTCTTGCCCCCCAACTTATCTCGGTTGATGTTGGTAGAGTTAGAGAGCCTCGGATGGCCTGTTGGGTACAATTCATGGCCCGTCACGCAGAGGGTTTTGAGATAGTTCGATTTACACCTACATACTTTCATTGGCTACAGAACCAAATCTTCACCGTTGAAGATTTTCCGTATGCAGGGATAGATTTCTGTGGCGAACCTGAAATTCCTCTTCCTCCAGGAACACGGTGGGACAAGTCAGGTAAATAAATCATTTTGATGTATTTGGAGAGGGTTTTGAGATAGTTCGATTTACACCTGCATACTTTCATTGGCTACAGAACCAAATATTCGCCGTTGAAGATTTTCCGTATGCAGGGATAGATTTCTGTGGTGAACCTGAAATGCCTCTTCCTCCAGGAACATAGTGGGACAAGTCAGGTAAATCAATCATTTTGATGTATTTTAAATTCTAATTTTTTTATCTTGTCTTAGTACTGATGTCAAAAATTTAAATGCAGATGTTGGTCCACGAAGACCAACCAATCTCTGCCGCTTCGAGAGGAAACAAACACTATTGCACTACCATAGAATCAAGCAACAAAGGTTCTCACTAATTTAGAGCAGAACCTGGAGAGGATAACCAGAGACATTTTTGGTGTTCTTCGCCAGTTTCAGAGATATCTGCGTAGAGTGGCACGAGCGATAGTGTATTATCATGATCATCACCATGAATAGAGGATGATCATCATAGATCATTCTATTTTTCTTTTTGTATCACTACCTTTTGGCTCATAAGGTGTTTTAAACCTATGGTCCTAGAAGATGTAATATTTTTTTAAACACAAACTCTATCTATAATATGACTACTTTCGATGGCTATCTTGTTCAACACTTATCGAATGTTGTTTCAGCTTACTGTTTTAATGTTGCAAATGTCTATTTATAACATTATTAGCTAAAGCATCGGCCAATGTATTTAAAATTCTCGGAATGTGTTGATATTCAATGTAATCAAACTGTCTTTCCAAGAGACGAACCTTCAAGAATAATCTCAGTAACACTGGATTTTTAATTGCATATACTCTGTTTAAATGTAATACAATGAGTTCAGAATCTAACCTAACAATTAAACGCCGAATGCCAAATGAAATGGCATTGGATAATAACTCAATCACTGTGCTATATTCTACAACATTATTCGTTGTTTGATCGAGGCTTACCCCATGCATAGAAACTAACTCATCGGTGGGTGAATAGATGACCCAGGTTGCAGAAGAAATATTTCGTGTACTACGACAGGCACCATCAGCAAAACCAATGTAGGCTTGAAAGGACGTCGACATCTGCAATATCAAGAGTAATCAAGATAAGCAGGAATAGTATTCAATGTAAAATTTTAACTAGACATGCTCATCTAATCTAAAGTAGCTAATCTAGAAAAAATAACTAATCTACATGTAATATCTTCACAAAAAATCAAACATAATATCTCTTTAGATAAAGTCCATTTCTGGATTTACCTAAAGAGACTCCGTCATAATCAATAAATTTGTAAGCCCCTTTTGCAAGCACTCTCTTGAAAATAAAAGGACCATGCCACATAGGTTCAAATTTGTCAGCTCCTAGTTTATTGTTAGCTTGGTCATATACCAATACTAGCTCACCTTCTCAAAAAATATGAGGTGTAACACTTTTATCGTACTGAGCTTTAATGCGTTTTTTATGAGCTTCGGTTGCCAATGCAGTAGCGTGTCGAGTATCATCTAATTGTGCCAGGTACAAAAATAATTTTTCCTCCTCAGAGGTAGCTGGTAGTAACTCTATGGCTAATTGGAGTGACGGTATTTTTCATTCAATCGGTAACACAACTTCTAAACCATAGACCAATTACAAAGGAGTGAAACCTGTTGTAGTTTTTGCTGAGGTTCGGTATGCCCAAAGTGATGAGAAAAGCATAGTATGCCAATTCAATTTATGAATTATGATTATCCATTTAATCATAGTGGTTAAAACTTTATTGATAGCTTCATCCTGGACGTTAGCCTGCGGGTAATATGGAGTAGAACTATCATGGCGTAGGCCAAGCTGGTCATAAAGTTCGGTCATCATAATGTTTCGAAAATGGCTCCCATGATCGGTAACGATAGCTTGGGGTACACCAAATCGAGCAATCACATGATTGATTACAAAAGTAGCTGCAGTTTTTCCATCTTCCACAAATGTAGGCATCGCCTCAGCCCATTTGGTAAAATAATCTACTGCTAAAATAATATACCCATGCCCCCCGGCGGAGTGAGGGTTACATGTAATGAAATAAATGCCCCATTTTTCAAAATGACCGACAACAATTATGGGGTGAAGAGGAGCGGGTGGTGCATGCATCTTCCGATCAAAAATTTGACAATTGTGGCATTTTCAAACCGCAAGAATACAATATTTAAATAACGAAGGCCAAAAATAACCAGTGCACAATATCTTCTGGGTTGTGGCATACCTAGACATATGACTGCCACATGCTCCAGAATGACAGTCATTCAAAACTCGTTCAGCCTCTTCATGAGTTAAACAATGTCGAAATATAGAATCCTCAGCACGACAATAAAGCGTGTCTCCAACAATATTGTATTGTTGGGATCGGTAACGGATCTTTTGTCGATGTGAATGTGAAATTTTAGGCCAAAAATTTTGGGTTTGGATATAAATGATGATATCTCCATACCAAGGATCTAACGTACTGATAAGAAACAAAGATTCATCAGTAATCAGATGCTCTACCACAGTTTCCTTTTCAGTATTTGGGAAGTCACACATTAGTTCTGCGAACACTAGTGATTTTTTTTATTTGGATTTTTCAAATTCTAAATCAAAATCTTGAAGGATAGCTATCCATTTCGAGTATTTTCCCCTGAGTAATTGTTTAGTCAAAATGTTCATCATTGGGTTACAATTAGAAATCATAGTTGTTTTTCGTAACAAAATGTAATGACGAAAATGTTGGACAGCTTGAACTGCTGCCAAGACCAATTTCTCCACATGTGAGTATTTAATCTTTGTAGGATTGAGATTCCGGCTGAGATAGTAAATCACATGTTCATTTTGGAATTCATCTTCCTAAACTAAGACCATTCCAATAGTGGAATCATAGGCTACCAAGTATAAAAAGTAATCCTGGCTATAATTGGGTGGATGCAGTAACGGTGCATGGGTCAACATGTGTTTTAAAGCATCAAAAGATCGATCAGCGATCTCATCCCAAATGAAAGGAATATTCTGTTTCAAAATCCTAGCAAAACCTTTGGTTAACTCAGCATAGTTCTGGATGAATCTATGCAGAAACTTTGCTTTCCCTTGAAAACTTTGGAGTTGGAAGAGTGAGGAAGGAGGAGGTAAATTGGTAATGGCCTCAACCTTCAAAGGGTCAACACGAATGCCTTCTTTCGAAACGACAAATCACAGTAACCTACCAGATTGTACAGAGAAAACACACTTATGTGGATTGAAGCGAATCTTATAATACCTACATCTCATGAAAATCACTTGTAAGTGAGTAGGATGATCTTCCCTGTGTAATGAATGAGCAGGTAAATCATCAAGATAAGGTTGCACAATGTGTTTAATACCATGAAAAGTATAGGAAATTTCCCTTTGAAAAGTTTCCCCAACATTCTTTAATCTGAAAGGTAATTTACAGTAAGAAAGAATTCCCCAAGGACAAATGAACGGTGTTTTTGGTTGATCGACATGGAGTATGTTTATTTGATTGTATCCGGAAAATCCATCCATGAATGAATACATTTCATTTCCATCACGATCTTCAATAATTTGGTCGATATAAGGAGTTGGATAATTGTCTTTAGGACAAGCTTTGTTAATATCCCTATAGTCAACACATACTCGTATTGTTCCTTGTTTTTTGTAACAGGAACGATATTAGATACCCAATCCGTTAATAGGATCGGATAAATAAAACCTACTCTTAGTAATTTTTCAACTTCGGCTTTAATGGCAGTATCTTTTCATGGATGTATCAGACGTAATCACTGTCTGATAGGTTTAGCATCTAGGTAAGTCTTTATTTCATGAATTACAATGTTGGGATCGATTCCTAGCATTTCTTCATAAGACCAGGCAAATATGTCGTGGAATTCTTGAAATAGGGCTTTATATGTATAAATTTCATCTGGTGTACATGAAGCACCTATATGAATGTTTTCAATAATTCCGGATTTTACTGAGATGTCAATAGGAATGGTAGAAGAGATATTCCCCAAATTTACTTCAGAATCCAAATTTGTGATCGATATTGGACTCTGAGGTTCCTTGACATAATCAATTGTAAAAATAGAGGAAAAATTATTTTCGAATTTATCAAGCTCAGATAAAAATGATGACCTATGATGGAGATCATCTCATGGTAACTCATCTATAGACAAGAATTCATGAATTCTTTCATCAGTAAGAAATACTTGTTGAAAAGGATCAGGAATTGATGTTGTAGTCGAGCTTGACGTTGAAAATGATTCTTCATTGATCACATTCATTAGATCATTATTAGTTGATAAAGAATTGGAAAATGACTATACTGCTTGATATGCTATCTCAAAAGGACTCAAAGGCATCCTGCCATTGAATGAACCCAGTTCTGATTCTGAAGGAACTATCCAAGGATCAGAAAATGGAATAGTGCTTAATGTAATCATATTGATATTAGCAATATTATGCAGTACGTTATTTGGAGGCATAGAAAAATTTCCCATTAAAGTGGAATCTTTCATTAAACCTACTCCTACATCCTCATAAGGGATAGTCGATTTTCCTATGTGCTGAATACTATCAGTAGAAGCTGGGTCAGACGAATAATATGAGAGTTGATCAACTTTCACAATATTTCCTTGATGAGGAAACATAATTATCCGAAAGACGGATGACACGATAGAAGTCATAGCATAAGACCAAATTAGACCCAGAAGAAGGTTGTAATATAGAGGGGCATCAACTACTTCCACATTTAGATTAACAATTTTCCCTTTGACTTCTACAGGTAGATCCTGTAAAATTCCGAATGGATGGAATCCTCTTCCATCAAAAGCTTTGAGGAAGAACCACATTAGCTGGTTCGAAACATCTTTTTTTTTACCTAATCCTAATGATGTGATTAATCCGAAAGACATTTCTATCTAAGCTTAGAGGATTTTTGGTGACTGGTTAAGGGTTGGAGAATCGAGTGATTTCCAACAGTTTAACAACATGATACACGTAGATGCTCCTTCATCAATAACAGTATGAAAGCAACGTCTGTTTTTTACTAGTACTGGGATCTGGAAATCCATTTGATGAGGGAGACGAGGTGTAAAATTTTCTAAATCGAAGACCATGAGATTTGAATCCTAAATATATACAGCTCTAATTGCTGATAAGAGTAATTTTTTTTGTGTTGGACATGATTGCAACACTTCCAAGGCCGACATTACTAAATCCTCTACAATGTTGTAATTCTGAGTAGCTCACGCATGTGGATTGAAAGATGATTTACAAAGTACACCTTTGGCAGGCGATTTGATTACTAAATCAGGATTCAGTTTCTCGATATGCAATGGATTAGAAACCAAAGGAGATGTAGCTGGTGCAGAACTAGAGTTTTCTACTTCTTTACCAACAACATGATTTTTACTACCATAATCTTGCGATCGATTCGCAACCATAAAAATATTTTTTGATGTATTAGAGGAAGATCCAATCATTTTTCTATATTGAACATGAAAAGGATCGTTCAAAATAGCAGGGGTGGATGAACCTTTGACGAATTTAGATACCTCGGCCCTATGCGGACATTCTTTGGTGAAATGATCCTCATCACAGATAAGACAAGGATAACGAGGTTTCCGTTTATCATCATTTGATTCATTTTTATCAGTTTTTTCCTTGGGAGATGAAGTTTGTTTATTATTTTTCTTCCCTTTCTTCTTGTTGCCAGTTTTTTACTTTGCAGTAGATGAATCTACAATGTGAATATCGGCAGAAGTTTCCAGGGAAGATTCTCCTTTTGGTGAATCAGATAAAGTTATTATATGAGAAGTAACCTTTGAAGATTTCTTCTTACTCTTAGTTGTACTAACTAAACTGATTACACCATCAGTGGAATGAAACCCTGAAGGAGTTGTTGTTATTTGACCAGGACGAGGTAAACATGGGATTTTCTCGTACAAAGTTCCGGATTGGGTATATACCAAGTCAAGATACTGAGCTTGAGAAAAAACTTGTTCTTCTGTGACAACTCCTGCTTTGGCTACATCTTCAGTGATCTTTGGTAGTAATGATTTGACAAAAAATTCTGCCAATATTTGATCCGGGATAAAAAAATTTACCAAACGTCTTCTATGTCTCCATTCATGAATATGATCTGATATGTATGTAGACGTAGATTGTTTTAGTGAAGTTAATAATTTCGTGCCATTTTCGTATCTAACTGGCAACTGAAAATGAGTTAGGAAAGCATTTTCTAGGGCATTTAATTTGGTAAATGAGCCTCGTGGTAATTCAATGTACCACTTGGAAGCTAATCCTATTAACATTCTCTGAAAAATTTTAAGTCGAATGGAATCGTCTATTAATGAGTTGGATGCACACCAAAGGTGGTAAGTCATGACATGGTTAGAAGGATCCTCTCCTAATATTCCTTCAAATTTTGGGATATCACTGGGAAACTTATGCGGCATAGGTGGCTAATACATGATAATAGATAGGATCATTCATAAGGCGATATAAATCCGGTAAATCTAAAGTTTCTATGAATGGAAATCGACGGGTAGGGTCTTTTTGATAACCTTGTGAGACTAAACCAATCCCAGGAGGAGGATATCCAAGATAACCTGGAATAGGTTGTGCATTTGGAATCAGAGTGCCCCCTAGATAACCAAGAATAACTGGACCATATTGGGTTGAATTGGTGTTTGATATGTATACCCAGGGTACGGTTGTTGCGGGTAGACTAGAGTTTGAATAGGTCCATATTGATATGGCCCCTAATACAATTGATAAGTAAACTAAGGTTGACTTGTTATAACTATACTTGTGCCAGGTTGTCCTATCGGCATCTGAACAGTAATCTTAATTGTAGGTCCAGACTGCGGAATAGAAAATTGAGGAATATGTATTGATGTTTGAGGGGCGGATGTGATAGGAGCTGTAGACACCCCAGGAATAGGTGTGTTTTGTTGAACAGAAGTCTGAGCAGCAGTTTGGGGTGGATTCATAGGTGTACTCGGACCAGGTTGTTGAACAGGACCAGATGCAGGCGTTTGAATGATAGGTTGGACAGGTTGTTGGGGTTGATTATAACCAACTGTTTATCCAGCTTGATAATAAGGTACTTGCATATTTGGTTGTAAATTATATTGTACTTGAGATGGTTCCCACACCATTTCGGGATATGAAGGTCCCAATGAAGGTTGTACATGAGATGGACCGTAAGTTGGTTGAACATATGGCTGATAATTGACTGGATAATTTCCACCTCCTTGTAACATTTTTTGTTCTAGATAGAACTGTTTTCCTAAAGGAGGCTGCAATCCTTGAGCTGGGTACTGCCCTTGAGGTTGATATTGACCTTGAGGCACATACTAGCCTTGAGGCATATACTATCCCTGAGGTTGATACTGACCCTAAGGCTGACCTTGGGGTATGTATTGTCCTTGAGATTGATACTGACCTTAAGGTATGTACTGTCCTTGAGGTTGTCCCCCAAGTGATACATTACTACCTTGAGAACCGGGGTTTGGAATATTTACAGACATCATATAAACTTGCTCATTGTTCATTGTTGATTCATTTGGACCAGATGACGACATTGGTTTGCTAGGAAGAGAAGATAATCTTGAGAATGTACCAGAGACTGATTGATAGCCTACAGGAACAGACGGACCACCATACAAAAATGTTTCTAGCGATTCAGTAAACATAGATGACTCACTAGACATGTTTAGCTGAGTTCTATAACCTAATGGTGTAGGGAAAAATGGAATTCAGGGTGGCGAGTACTGAAGACCTACATTTTGTAGAAAATATGTTAATGAAGAATACCAAGCGTCTTGTCTAAAAGGGTTGTAAAAATTTGATTCACGTTCTCTAAGTTCTAAAGTTTCCTAAGTTGAAGGAAGAACAACCTCTTCCACTATATCAGTGATTTCTTCAATACTAATGAGACCAGGAGGAAGATCTTCTATGATCCGATTTCTTACTCTGGGTGAATCAGGATAGTTGGAAGTTGGAGTAGCGAATTCTAAAGTAGGTTCTAATGTAGCAGGTTCAGTTTCTGGTTCATAAATTTCAAGTTCTTCAGGTGATAATTCACTTGTTGTAGAAGCGACTTCAGTTAATTCAGAAATTGAAACTGTTTGTGGAGTATGTTCTACTATTTGTAGTTTCTTTACTTCAGAATCAGGATGAAGAATTATGGATGATTCTCCTTGTTCCGTTAATACAGTTCTACCGCTAACATTTGGTATCAGAGATTTAAGTCCTTCTAGTTAGCTTGGTGTGTACTCAGGGGGCTTCCCCTGAGTTCTACGTGATCGTCTCGGTAATTTAGCCATGACTAAAACTTTTAACACACGAAAACAAAGAAAAATTCAAACAAACCCTAAAGTTGCTAAAGAAACAATCAAATGAATCACATGCCTATAAAAATCTAAGAGATCAATCCACACACAAACAATAGATTCTCGCACTAAAAGCACTAGTTGGTGATGAAATCCAACATCGCAGAATTTTAATGCAGAAATGGTGGTTGGAATAGTTACCCCGACAACCTTCTTAATGAAACAGACCGGTGCAAGTTTCTCCACTTAAACCATCTTGAGTGAAGATAACCCTCCGGAGAGTCCAAGTGAGTCTAGCCGATGTCTGCTCCAGGTACAGTGGGATCTCCCCTCCACCGTCACCTTGGGAAAGAATATTAAATTTATGGTCACTATGGTCACCAACGGGAACACATATACCTAGGGGAACAGTATACGATCTGATATACAAACAAGGGCAGAGTAACAAGCTCAATCCCCTTGAAGGCTCCTTGACATAATCCAAGGTTTACCGACAAGTGACCCAGGCTCCTCGACAATGGTCAATCCGAGGTTTACCATTTTTAATACATGCACACCTTCTATTGTTCCCAATGAGATAGGTATGATTACCTCACTGGTTTGGATATGATCTCGTGCTTAACTCCTTTAGGAGGAGCTTCCCAGAGCATACATGCTACAATTGGATTTTCCTACCGCAAGATCGACTACTTGTTTGTTTTTACTGTCTTGGAGAGTTAACTAAAACCTATTCCAAGACACTAGCCTAAGCTATGTTGGTGAAAAGAGCCCTAGAAAATTTAAAATTTCTAGATTGATTTTAATTAAGTGTTACTTTTAATTGGTAGTTTCTTAGGACAATAAGTATGGAAATGAAACTTGATGATGTTTTAATGACCCGACTCAAAATTCGCTACAATGCATCTATATGACAAACAATTCATTTCTTTTCAATGAAGTTTAACTAGAGGAAAGAGTTGAGAGATTTTTAGAAACTTTCAAAATATCAATTCTTTCTTTCCTATATGAGAAAATTTTAAAAGAAGACAATTCAGAGATTCCAATTCCAAAAAATATCTTTTTCTCAAAATGAAATTCCTTATATCATTTAGATCAGAAACAAAAAAAAATTCTTCCAAAAGAAAACTAAAAAATACTAAAATAATAAAATTCAAAACTAAAAGAAATTTGTAATCTTGAACTCTATCTAAAAGTTGGAGGATGTTTAAGCCTATTTTGTAATCTAACCAAGAATTTTCTGCTTATTCCAGCAAGAAATCAAAGCATCCAAAAGTAGTTTTAAAATGAAATTCAGTCCTTATCAATCTAAAGGATTTATAAGTTTGAAAATGAAAATAAAATCAAATTTTCATAACAATAACAATTGCATCAAGTTCAATAGCGCAACAGAAAAATAATGAAATACCAAGTAGTTGAGGTATACAAAAGTTTCTGATTCAGAGAAATGGGAGGACTAGGCAAATTGTTTACTCATAATATGCAAACTAACTGAAAAGATCACTTAATCACAGAAATTGTTGAAAGAAAAATTTCACAGAAGTCTTTGACAGTCAAGACAAATTGGGTAAAGAACAAAAATCAAGTAATGGGATGCCAGAAAATAGAATTTCTACTTTTTCTAAAATTTTCCAAAGATCCACAGTTTTTAATAGAATAAGGTGTGGTACCGCACTTTATTCTACTAAATATTGCAGAGTCTATCGCTCTGTTTTAAAGGAAAAAGTGTGGAAGGCAGGAAAAGTAGAGAAAAAATAAAAATATAGATTTACAATTAGGGATCCTATTGAGTTTTCTACCCAATCAAGTTTTTAGCTAATCTCAATCAAAGAAATTTCAAAAATCAAACTGAAAATGGAGGAAAACTAAGTTTAGAATTTCCTCAATGGAGTTTCCATTTTGCTGCACAGGTGAATCCCTCTTGTGGACAAGAGCGATCTCCCTAGTATCCTAAGGATATATAGAAACAAACAGACAGATGTAGACCCTTTTCTCTAGACTATTTTGCTTAAGAATTTCTCATTAACTATGGATAGATACTCCTACCTAAAGTCCAATGCTTATTTGGTCTTCAATCCAGTCGCTCTAGAAGTTATCGGTCCAACATATAAGATCTGCAATCAAAGACAGGAAAACAAGATCAAAAGCATCTACAAAATATGATAATTTAAAAGAAATAATCTATCTTAGTGATCAAGGAGTCTAAGAATTAAATCATTCAAAAGATAGATAAACAATTCAGCGAGAAAATAGAATTAATTTGTATTAACTTTGAATAAAATAAGAAACCTTCCAACCTTAAAGCCTTGATGTTTGTACAGGTTCTTCTAGGGTCCCGAAAAAATTTTTTCCTCAGTTTGACAAGACTCCAACTCTCTAGATCAGCATAAGACTATGGCCATGAGTATGTAATCTCTCTCATGCCAACGATGCCAAATGTGGAGAGTATAATTCCTTCAGCAATTCTCTTCTACAAGCTAAGAAGCAAGTATCAACTACTAAGTATCCAAAAGTCTTAAGTATCCAAAAAGTACCCTTGAGACTGAAACTTGGTCTCAATTTATAGCTGAAGAGAGGTAGTTTCAGCTCCAAAAAGGAAGGGATAAATCCCTCTCATTATGGGATTTTAGCTCCAAAAACCAAGGGATAGCTCCATTTATGAATGGATGAAGGTTCATGAATGGAAGGGATGAAGCTCGACCAAATAGCGCTTCTAGAAGGCCCCAGGTAGGAGAATATTCGACCAACTGGGCTTCTAGAACTTACTTTTCTCTTTATTTTACCTTTTATGGGGGTCCACAGTTTTAATGAGCTTTATGTGCGGGATGTACCACAATTTTTATAGAAATTAGCTGCGGTACCGCAGGGAATGACTAGGAAAAGTGCGAGAGTAGGAATTTTAGGATTTTTAAGAGCTTCTTCTAGTTCCAAGACTTGATTTGGGGAACTTTATGTTTTTAGACTTATGAGGGAGAAATAAATAGGTAATGATGAACCCATATAGACAGCTAAATGTCATGGTGACAAATTTTAGTGTAACAAGTAGTCAATAGTTTCTTTAACTATTCAAAACTATCTTGAAATTTTTTTGTCCACTTGAAGATTCGTCCTTTCCACTGCAAAGAGTTAATAGGAAAGGAAATTTGAGAAAACCCTTCGATAAATCATCTATAATATCTAGCCAAACCCATGAAGGATTGTATGTCTACTACATTCCTAGGTACCCGACATTCCATGATAGTATTTATCTTCTCTAGGTCCACTTATATCCCTTCAGCCAAGATTACATGGCCTAGATACTGAATCTTCTCTTTGTAAAAATCACACTTACTATATTTGGCGTAGAGTTGGTGGTCAACATTTTTAGAACCAAGCATAGATGTTCCTTATGCTCTTCCATGTTTTTAGAATAGATTAATATATCATCAATGAAAAAAAAAAAAAATGTCCAAAAATGGATGAAATATGCCATGCATCAAACTCATGAAAGTTGTTGGTGTGTTTGTTAATCCAAATGGTAAAACCACGAAATCATAACACCCATATTAGGTTCGAAAGGTTGTTTTATATATACCTTAATATTTTATCTGTATTTTGTGGTATCTTGATCTTAAATCGATCTTGGAGAATATGGTTGCACCTTTTACCTAATCAAAAACATCATTTATCCATGGTAACGGGTACTTCTTAACAGTCAATTTATTAAGCTGCCTGTAATCCATGCACATACGCATCATAACATCTTTCTTTTTAACAAACAACATCAGTGCCCCCCAAGGATACACACTAGGATGGATGTATCCTGTTATCACTCATAAAAAGTGAAATATCATTTGACATAGTCTTAGAAGTTCATTTGTCAAAGGTATGGTCATAGGGTTCATTTGTCACAAGTTGGTAAAGGAAAATTTTAAATTTTTCATATTAACCTATCCTAAGGTCCAAACCCACCCCCATTCAAGTCATATCATGTCCCATCAGTCATAATTTGCTTACATATTTCACTTCCCAAGCTTTTGAATTTGAAAAGGTCACTTTAGCTAGTTTTCCTTGTTTTCGTAGAGAATTACACAATAAAAAGGCAGTTTTCGCTACGAAACTGCTAATAATTTCATAGCGAAACTGCTAGGAAATGAACTAACCATGCTACGAAAAAGGGTATTTCTGTTTGTATTGTCAAATTCGATATGAGATTTCATTCCATGATTAGAGGATTTAGGGTGGAGGTCATTCAAGTCTCTTATGGTTAATGCAAAGTTACATAGCCATGTGTGAGGTCATCATTAACCTTTTTGGCATGTATGTGTCATGATTAAAGCATGAGTTGTCATTTAAAACATTAAACCTTATCCTAAGCTTCTATTTGTCACTCAAAATTCATTATTGCATGTGAAACATCTCACTGTCACTGTCTGAGAGCTGCCTCACCACACCAAGCAACTTGTTGTCCAATTTGTCTTTACAAGTGTCACCTTTTTAAGAGGGAAACTTGGTTATAAAACGAGATGGTCATGCACAAGAAAGCATACAAAGGTGGCTCTGTGGATAATATAGAATCCCATGGACCTTAATCTATTCATGGAGGACCCTATCTTTTCTGAAGCATGCATCAGTTCAAGTTGTTTGAATTTAGGTTGGCGCTAACAAGGAAATCATTGTGTTTTTGGACTGTTTGAGCAGTAAGTTTAAAGAGAGGATTATGGATGAAAAGAGATGAGTTTGGAAATAATGAGAGAGGTTATTTTAAAACCTAGAAAAATTAAAAATAAACTCTTTCACTTTTCTCACAGGTGCTATCAGTTGGGAGATACAGGGATGTCTTTAGGCCCTATTTTTAGAAAACAGAGTTTTCCTATTTTATACATGTTTTTCAAATGCAGATGCTGGACAGCTGGAGATGGTTTTCAAAAAACCAATAGAGGTTTTTCTTCAAAACATTCTTATTGAAAGAAGAATCCTCCAGTTTTTCAAAATACATCATGGATTCGGAGATATAAGCTATGTTATAAGACCTAGTTTTCAGAAAAAACAAGAAAAATCTGCAAAGATGTTTTAAATATGTAAGATTATGGTGATTGTGTTCCTCATTAGTTTGATGAGGTCCATAACATGAAGAAGATCAAGTTTTAGCAGTAGAAGGTAATTTTGTGAAGACAATTTTGAAATAGGAAAATTCTGTGTTTTTACACAGTTTTCGTCTTTTCGTAGCGTTTCCTAGGCTTAAAGCCAGGAAAACGGTACGAAAAAACCTGTAGGAGCCTTTTTGCCTCTAAAGTCATTTTTTTGAGCTTTTAAGAATGGATATTGATGGTGCGGATGTTTCATGAGTTTATTGACACCATGGAACAACAAAGGAGCAAATTTATTGGGTGCAGAAGTCATTTTTCAACACTACCAAAGTTCGCTATGAAACTGTCATGTTTTCGTAGCGAAATATTTTTGAAATTTTTGGAGCATATTGATGGCAGTTTTGGATAGATGGACTCCTCCAACATGTCAAGGGACCTTAACATCAAACATTTATGACTCAAAGGAAGTGCTATGGAGATAGTTCATCAGCCAAAGATCTTGTTGAAGATGAGGACTATGCCATTAGGGGAATTTTGAGGTCTAAAATGGGCCTCCTAAGGAAATTATAAAATAATAGTGGAAATAATAAAATAAAATTTGATGACATTATCAAAATTTTAGAGGGAAAAAAGAAAAAACTACTTTTTCAACTCGTATTTTAAACTTATCTCCCAAAGTTTTTACTCAAATTTCGAGCGGGAGTACTCGTTGGATGCAAAATTTAATTCCTCATCTAAGGAGTACCCACGCTGCATACTTTAAATGGATCCTCATACATGAAAAATGTGATTGTGAATTAAATTTTTCATCCAACTAGTACTCTTGCTCGAAATTTGAGTAAAAACTTTGGGAGATAATGATCAGGAGCTCAAGTCCAAGCCATGGAAAAAGGCCAAAACATGAAAGTGTTCAAAATTGGTTGAAACCAATATGGTTTCATAGGTCTCGTCTTCCTGATTCCGGCGCCGCAAACGGTTCGAAAAACGGACACCGTATGAATAAGTTATTGCACTTTTAGTGGAGTGGGTCCGGCAGAGCACGGAGGGGCCAGCCCTCCTCCCATGGAACCCCATCATATGACCAGTGTGAGAGCTTAATGATTAAGAGCGCTTAAGGAGCCTAATATCAAGTTTAATATTTAATTAAGCTTCAGTTAAGTGGAGTTTAATATGGCGGATATTCTGGAGGCGCTCCCAAATTTAGGAGGACTTCCACTTTTAGTGGAGTTAACTGGCAGTTGCCCCACATTTAGTGGAGGAAATTGGGGCAAAGTTGTTTTGGTCATAAATTTCTCATTACTCAACCTTTTGGAACAATTTTTTTTTTTATTTCATATGTTCTCAGACTTTTTGACTAAATGGAGTAGGTTTCAGAGCCATTGGAGCTCGTTTTCAGCCTGTTTAGCTTCGGAGAAGCTTTTTGAGCCAAGAGGGCCATTTTGGGTTTTGAGTTTGGTTGAGTTGTGGTTATCAGTTTGAGGTGAACCAAAGCTCTATTTTAGATAATTTCGACCTTCTGAAGCCATTGGAGGAGGTTTCAGAGGCATTTGAGGACTTCTACAGCCTGAAAAGTTGCAGAGAAGTTCAAAGCACCAGTAGGACATTGATGACGAAATCATTGTTTATGGTAATATTTCACTATTTAGTGAATTTGAAAAGGCATTCTTAGCTTTTTCCTGCATTCTAAATCAGTTTATATATTCAAATTTTTCTATTGAGACACTTATAATCTTTTATTTCATTTGAGAGCTTTTAATACAAGAGGACAAGCCCATTTTGGGAGGCTTGATCCAGGAGATGTAGCCCAAGAGTTGGGGTGAACTCCTATATCATATTGCTGTTGTGTTTTGATATTATATTGCTGAATATTGTTGCTGATACCCATGTTAAGTTTCAGCAAAAACAATTACACTTAAGATACATAAACAGTGAAAAGACATACACCATTTGCAAGCTAAATTTCCGCATAACATCAAGTTTAAAGCAAGATCATTTTAATTAAATTTGAGTGTTTACTTCTATTATTTCTTTAGGCATAGTCTGTAAGAGGGCCAGGTAGCCTCTGGATTCATCCTTTCTTTGAAAGGTGAAATATCCGGTAAATACCCCTACAGTCTATCTCTGTATTAGAAATATGAAGTTCGCACATTTTCAGATTTAAACTTAAAGTATTTTTGCACTCATTTACATAAATGAAAATGGATACCTTGCACCCTTTTCAAGTACCTTCCATTTTCAGATCAGATGGTATCAAAGCAGGTTTTTGTTGTTTATATGCTCTAGGAAAAGTTATATAAAATATAGACAGAGTCTGAAGCAAGCTAGGAAGCCTTCGAACCGCTTTTGTTATACAATTGCGTAGTAGATAAATGCTACTTCAGTCAATCTCTGGTTTAGTTTATATTTTGAGCATTTGTGCAATCAACCTTGACTGTTTTATTGTGAGCTTGAGATCATTTTGGGATAGCTGTTGTTAACCCTCTCCAAGAGTTGAAGGCATTTGGTCAAAAGCTTGTCGTTTGTTTGAAAGCGTTGAGGAATTTTCTTTGGAAGTTCCTTTTGGTTGTTTTGACCATTTACATAATGTCAACTTCTTCTGCAAGTGAATTTTCCTCCTTCAAGAAACTCTTCAGTGATGACATGAAAGAAGAGTTCATTAAGGTGAAGGACATGGTGCAGATTTTCCTTGAGGATCAAAGGGAAAGTGTTCAACTTCGTGCACAATTGCTAGCTATGCAGGAAGAGAAAGAAGCCATTCTTCAAAGATTGCATGATATGGAGTTGCAGCTTCTTCAAGCTCAAGAAGCTTTGTCCAAGAAAATACCTCATCTTCAGGATGTAAATCATGAGGTAAATCAGTCTGATTTGTCTTCAGTTTCCTCTATTGAAAAGTGTGTTGGTTCGTTTGAAAGACATACAAGAGGTATTGGGTCCAAATTGATGTTGAAGATGGGCTATCAAGAAGGCAAAGGTTTGGGCAAGCATGCACAAGGCATTGTTGAGCCTATTTGTGTTGTGGAGCATCCCAAGAATATTGGTCTTGGCTATGAGCAGCTTAATGGCGAAGCTTTGAGCACATGCATTCAAGAATGTGATGCAAATTTGAAGAGAACATTTCTCCCAAGTTCTCAATTACATCAATGTCATGATGGCAATATTCCTTACCATTGTTTGAAGCCTTTGTTGCAGCAAGAAGATGGTAGACATGCAGCTTATGGCAAGCATGCAAAGCAGCATAAGAGGATTTCTTGTACATATTGTGGTCGATTTAACCATCATGTTTCGAGATGTTGGATGAGGAAGAAGGCACACAAGAAGCAGATGAAGCAAAGACTACCTTCAAAGAATGTGCATATGATTTGCACTTTTTTCCAAAAGAAGGGACATGTTGTCTCTCATTGTTGGACTTTGCATCCAACTCGTCGTCCCACGCACATGCAGCAAGAGGAAAAAAATATTGGCGAAGGTGGAATCATGGATTCCATTATTGATGTGGAAAGGGAAGTTTCACATGAGGAAAAGTTGCAGTTGCAGCAAAAGACGCCATGGAGTTGGCTTGGTAGGAAGTGGATTAACTTCTTATTGCAGTAAGTCATTACTCATTTTGTACATGCAAATTTCAGATTGGTATGCATGTATTTCAGTTGAAAAATTGATGCCAGATTGCATGTATAAGAAGTTTCAGTTGAAGGAATTTCTTTGTTGTTGCAAAATTTCGCCATGGAGGTGTAAAAGATGAGTATGATACTCACTTATGTTGCAGCATTGTCTTTTGGTTCAGCTCTTGATCACCCACATGTTTTTGGGATGATGTACTTGTTGGTATTTGAAAAAGAAGAGTTGAAGTTGCACATGTACATAGAGGTTGTATGTGTAATTAGCAAACTATATATAGTTCATTGTACATGATACATACACGTGTTTGTCAAGATGTATCTTGTTGTTTATCGACTTGTGTCGGTTATGTGCACACTTGTTATAGATTTTGTGTGTCAATTGTATAGCACATTTCATTGTCAACTTGTTGTTGATGTCGTATGTTGCACAAGATGCTTTTGGTGTCGTTTGGTGCAAAGAACGAAGTGTCAGTGCAAAGCAGTGTAAGATTCCATGAGTTGGAAAGGCATGCAAGCAAAGAGGGCACAAATTTCAGCAAGTGTCATTGCTGGTTTCATTCTGGCAGATTGGTATGGTGAGAAAACTTGGTCAGGATTTGGCACAAGTACATGGCTCATTCAACAAAATTCGCCATGTGAACAGTTGGCAATTCAGGAAAATTTTTGAAGGCTGAAGAGAAGAGGATGTTTTTATTCTCTCATTTTCTGTACTACAGTTCAGTTTCAGAATTTTAGTGAGCTTTTGGGGTCCAAAAGCCTCTCATTTGGGAGGTGTGATCAGGAGCTCAAGTCCAAGCCATGGAAAAAGGCTAAAAAATGAAAGTGTTCAAAATTGGTTGAAACCAATATGGTTGCATAGGTCTCATCTTCCTGATTCTAGTGCCGCAAACGGTTCGAAAAACGGACACCGTATGAAGGAGTTATTGCACTTTTAGTGGAGTGGGTCCAGCGGAGCACGGAGGGGCCAACTCTCCTCCCATGGAACCTCATCATATGACCAGTGTGGGAGCTTAATGATTAAGAGCGCTTAAGGAGCCTAATCTCAAGTTTAATATTTAATTAAGCTTTAGTTAAGTGGAGTTTAATATGGCGGAGATTCTGGAGGTGCTCCCAAATTTAGGTGGACTTCCACTTTTAGTGGAGTTAACTGGCAGTTGCCCCACATTTAGTGGAGGAAATTGGGGCAAAGTTGTTTTGGTCATAAATTTCTCATTACTCAACCTTTTGGAACGAAATTTTTTTTGATTTCGTATTTTCTCAGCCTTTTGGACTCAATGGCATAGGTTTTAGAGCCATTGGAGCTCAGTTTCAGCCTATTTAGCTTCGGAGAAGCTTTTTGAGCCACTAGGGCCATTTTGGGTTTTGAGTTTGGTTGAGTTGTGGTTATCAGTTTGAGGTGAACCAAAGCTCTATTTCAGATAATTTCGACCTTATGAAGCCATTGGAATAGGTTTCAGAGGCATTTTAAGACTTCTACAGCTCGAAAAGTTGCAGAGAAGTTCAAAGCACCAGCAGGACATTGATGAAGAGATCACTGTTTATGGTAATCTTTCACTGTTTAGTGAATTTGAAAAGGAATTCTTAGCTTTTTCCTGCCTTCTGAATCAGTTTATATATTCATATTTTTCTATTGAGACACTTATAATCTTGTATTTCATTTGAGAGCTTTTAATACAAGAGGACAAGCCCATTTTGGGAGGCTTGATCCAGGAGATGTAGCCCAAGAGTTGGGGTGAAATCCTATATCATATTGCTGTTGTGTTTTGATATTATATTGCTGAATATTTTTTCTGATACCCATGTTAAGTTTCAGCAAAAACAATTACACTTAAGATACATAAACAGTGAAAAGACATACACCATTTGCAAGCTAAATTTCCGCATAACGTCAAGTTTAAAGCAAGATCATTTTAATTAAATCTGAGTGTTTACTTCTATTATTTCTTTAGGCAGAGTCTGTAAGAGGGCTAGGTAGCCTCTGGATTCATCCTTTCTTTGAAAGGTGACATATCCAGTAAATGCCCCTACAGTCTATCTCTGTATTAGAAATATGAAGTTCTCACATTTTCAGATTTAAACTTGAGTATTTTTGCACTCATTTACATAATTGAAAATGGATACCTTGCACCCTTTTTAAGTACCTTCCATTTTCAGATCAGATAAGTTGAAAATACTAGTTGAAAAAGCAGTTTTATTATTTTATTAGTTTTTAATCTTTTTACCATTCTACTTAAAAAATGGTGAATCATCCCCCATGGTTTACACATCATCTTGAATCCTACTGGTTCTTATAAAGTTTATTTTGGTTGTACATTTTTCTTAGGAGGCCCATTTTAGACCTAAAAATTCCCCTAATGATTCTTGAAAAATAGCGTTTTGTTCCACATGTCTATGAGAGTTTTTAATATGTAAAGGTGGTAATGAACTTATCATCTATCCTTAGAGCATGTGATGCTTATTTGTAACTGATATTTAACTGTTTCAAATATAAGGTAGACTGATGTAATAAATAGGAGTTTGAGTCCTATTAGGAAATGCCTTCTTTAAGGTGTAGTTGTTATTTTCTTGTTAGAAGATATGTTTTTCAATTATGTGATGTGTCATAGGATAATTTGATGAATCTATCCACTAGGCAGATCATCCTTGTTGTAAGAATTCCTATTAAAAGGCAAAGCATTGAAGTAGTGAAGGGTTGGAGATTTTTTACACCAAACTGCTGCTTTATGTATTTTGACTTATATCAGTAATATAGAGAATTTTCATCATGACAAACCTGAGATTCTCATGGGGTTTTTAATGTCTTAGTGATCTACATCTTATGTTTTACCACTTGCAGTAGATTTAATTGCTATTACTCAAAATTCATAACCCTATGTTATGACTTCCTTTAGTAATGAAATGACTGTGTTTTTCTATGTTTTATGAGTGAATTTACTTTGTTGAAGACCCTTATCTACCTCAACTTCCATGTCAAGAAACCTTGCAACTGAAAATATTGGTTGTTGACTCCATAAGACCAATGGTAGCAAGCTTGCATTGTTTTCAACCTACATACATAAAAAACAAGTTACTTTTCAAATAGAGTTAGACATCTAGTACTATCACAATCAAATATAATAAACCCCTTTGAGAGAGCCCTCTCATATTGAAGAGGCTAAGCTTTAGTCAAAAGCTGGTTTGAAACAGTTACATAGAGTTGTCTGATCAATAGCCAATCAAGTGCAATTTTGTGATAACAATTTGTTGTGTCTGCCGGGAGCCTGAAGATATATTTTTCGCAAAATTATGAAGCTAAAATATTGAAGGTAGCAGGAACTAAGAAGTCGTTCGAGGCTGCAACTAGCTTGGTGACTCCATTCAAAATTCTCATGTTCAAAGGTGGCTTCGAAAATGAGATATACGAGGATTAATCCTAACCCAGATCCACCTACAATTGTGGATAATCCAAACAAAATTTCCAACCAGCCCCCCTCCTAATAGTCCCTCTTCCTCTACTACTGTTGTCCCTAAAACTACTAGAGTTACAGTCATCATGGCAGGAAATGTGCCACCTCCACTTGCTGCTGCACCTACTAGGTATGCCCCTCTTGTTCTCCCAGCTGTCTGTAATGCCCTTCCTAGAAAATATTCTGCTAGAATCAAAACTTGGGGAAGTGATGAAGAGATTACAGCTGAAGAGCATGTAGACCAGTTTAATGACTTCATAGACAGGGAGGAGGTTGACCATGAGGATTTCAAGATGATATTATTTTCTCAGAGCTTTACTGGTGAGGTCAGGAAGTGGTTCAAAGCCATTACACCATAAATATTGCATAATTGGAATGAATTTGAAGATAGATTCTTGAGAAAGTGCGGAAATAGAACCAACCCTATACAAGCCCTCACTAAGTACAATATTTTGAAAAGAGTTGTTGATGAAACTATCCAAAATTTCTCCAAGATATTTAACGAATTTTATGACTCCATCCTTGCCCATCTTAAGCCTCCTCAAGGAGAAGCTCAACTGAGATATGTTGAGGCCTTTGATTATGACTTTTCTATCTTGCTAAGAGAATGAGAATCCCCTTCATTAGCTGAAATGAAAAATGATGTTGTGAAGGTGGAGGTCAATATGATAGCAGCTAAAAATTCCAATATGGGAAAGAGAAAATTGAAAGAAGAAGATAATCCTTCCACCTCAGATGATAAATTTGACTCCACAATGAAGATAATGGAAGAACTGATGGATGGGCTTGCCCTTGAGAATGCCTCTGCTCCTTCTGCACAACATGAACCTCAGTTTAGAAATCCTCAGTTCATAAGACCTCAAAACCAGCAGAGACCAAGGGAAAACAGAAATCATCCTGACCCTCAAGTAAGGCCTCATTTTCAGAAAAACTTATTTGATGAAGGAGATCAGCCTGAAATACTAGAAGACTCTATTCATTGCTTGGATGAAAACATGTCAGCAATATTTTTTACTAAGGAAGAACATGATGATTCAGATCATGATGTAAACAAGGGTGAGGAACCATCTGATTATCTTAAAGGATATCAACATGCAATATTTGAGATGCAGAAACAATACAACCTCAGAAACAGAAATGTTTCAATTACTGCAAGTAAAACATAGCCCAAGAAAGATGCCCCTAAAGCTGCTGAGGTTAGAAAAGATCCACCACTTCCTCCTCCTATCAAAGAGACTGAAAAATCTGCTTCTGTTTTCAGTTTGGAGAATGAGATCTCTAAGATCAAAATCCTAGTTCCTTTTGTATAAATTCTTAAGGTGAATGAATACAAAATTAAATTTGTAAAAATGTTGAATTCCCAACCAGGAGCTGCTGACATCCTTAATGTTCAAGAAGATCATCCAACCATATACTTGGGACCAAGATTGGAGGATGAGAAGAATGAAGAGGTGCCTCCTTTCTATGTCAGCCTTAGTATTGATGACATGACATTACACAATGCCATGTTAGATTTAGGGGCCTCTCATAACCTCATGCCTAAAGTAATCATGGAAAATATGGGATTGGAAATTACTAGGCCATATAAGGACTTGTTTTATTTTGATTCAAAAAGAGTTTAGTGCATTGGTTTAATAAAATATGCTGTTGTTGGTCTTACACAAGTCCCTGCCAAGACAATGGTAATGGACATTGTGGTAGCAAACATTCCACCTAAGTTTGGCATGTTGTTATCTATATCATGGGCAGAAAAGATCAAAGGCACCATGTAGATGGACCTAAATTATGCCACCATTCATGTTTTTAGTGAGAAAAGAAGTCTATACAGAGAAACAAGGATGGCTTATATGGTAAGTAGTAAGGAAAAACCTCAAAATTTCCCAATCTATGATGTTGATATTGAATTAGGATCTGCTATAATTTTCAATGAATTGACTGATGAAGAAGAAGATGAAAAGAAAGCAGAAATTCAGGAAGTAGAAAATTAGTAAGACAATGAAGAGAAGGTAGAAGGTTGGCGGTTGTTACACTTTGATGGATCAACAGGAAGAGAGGGGGCTGGAGCAAGAATTTGGATCACAAATATAGAGGATTAAATTAAGTTCTTTTCTTTCAAACTAAACTTTGATTGCACAAATAACATGGCTAAGTATGAATCTTTATTTTTGGGTTTAGAAATTTTGAAAAGAATGGGTGCCCAAAAGATTACTATTTTTGGATATTCTAAATTAGTTATTAAACAAGTTGAGGGTGTATATAAAACCAAGGATGTGAGAATTAGGGCATACATAAATTTTATCATGGAGATGTTAGAGAATTTTCAAGAATATTCCTTTATTGTGAAGACTAGGGACCAAAACTCAGTAGCTGATTCCCTAGCTGTTTCTGCAAACCTGTTTATTATTCCTACACATTCCATTGAAATCTATGAGGTTGAAGTTCGTCATAGGCCTGATATCCCTGACAACATAATTCATTAGCAAGTTTTTGAGGATGACAAACAAGTCAAAAAATCTATAGAATTGAAAGAAGAGTTTGAAAGCACACAAATAGAGCAGCAAAACATGCATGCTGAAACAAAGGGGAATTCTTAAGTGTTACAGTTGAAGAATACTTCTATACCCAAAGGTCTCATACCACTTGAAAAGATTTTTGACTATAATGATGTGTTCAAATATCCTAGGATACAAGCTGATGATGAAGAGGTAGAGATTTGTAACCTTGGTACAGTAGCAATGCCAAAAATGATCAAGCTTTCAAAGTTTCTTTCAGTTGACATGAAACAGAAATATATTGAGATGATGAAAAAGTTCATAGATGTTTTTGCATGGAGTTATGCTGATTTGAAGAAATATGATCCTACTATTATTCAACATACTGTTCCTATTAAAGAAAATGAAAAGCCTTTCAAATAGAAGCTAAGGAGGATTAATCCACTTCTCATGCCTCTGATTGAGAAGGAAATCAAGAATTTATTTAATGCCAAAATTATTGTTCCAATAAAATTCTCAAAATGGCTTGCAAACTTGGTTCCAATCAGAAAAAAGAGTGGAGAAATCAGAATCTGCATTGACTTCAGGAACTTGAACAAAGCTTCTCTGAAGGACAACTACCCTATCCCAAATATGGACCAAATTATGCAGAACATCGTTGGTTTCCAAAGGATGTCTATGCTAGATGGTTTTTTAGGGTACAATCAGATACTAGTGCATCCAAAAGATCAGGAGAAAATTGCTTTTACCACACTATGGGGCACATTCATGTATGCCAAGATGCCCTTTGGTCTGATGAATGCAGGAGCGACCTTTCAAAGAGCAATGGACATTGCCTTTGCTGAAGAGAAGGATAAATTGGCGGTTTTCTATCTATATGACATAACAGTCTTCTCAAGGAGAAAGGAAGACCATTTGAAGCATCTAGAAAAGATTCTGCTGAAGTGTATAAGGTTTTGAATTTCTCTCAATCCCACTAAAAGAATTTTTTCTCTGACTTCATGGAAGTTACTTGGGCATATTATATCTAAATATGGGCTTAATATTGATCCAAACAGGGTCAGTGCCATTCAGAAAGTGGATCTACCTAGAAGTAGGAAGGAAATTTAGTCTTTCCTTGGAAGGGTGAATTTTCTGAGAAGGTTTATCCCCAATTTTGTTGAGATTGTCAAAGACATAAATAAGATGTTGAAGAAAGGAGATGATATAAAATGGACAGTGGAAGAAAAGCACTCATTTGAGGAGATCAAGTAGGCACTCACTCAAGCACCAGTATTGATCAGCCCAAATTTTTCAAAGGAATTTCTGGTTTTTACATTTGCATCAGAAAATACAATTGCTGGAATTTTGGTGCAGAAAGGACAACAAGGTACTGAGCAGCCCATTTCATTTTTCAATAGGACCTTAGCTAATTCAAAACTAAAGTACAATATCCTAGAGAAACAGGCCTATGCTTTGATCAAAGCCATCAAAGATTTCAGAATTTACATTCTGCATTCTCATGTCATAACATTTGTTCCTAATGTTGTTGTGAAAGACATCTTGACTCAAGCTGATCATAATGGTAAGAGAGGGAAATGGATATCTAACTTGTTGGAATATGATATAGAGATCAGACCTACAAAATTGGTGAAAGGTCAGGGGCTAGCAAAGCTGATGGTACAATCCAATTATGGTTGTCTTGATATGAATTTAATTGTAGAAATTTAAGAGTTATCAAATAAAGATGAAGAGAAGATTCCCATTGAAGAAAAGTACATCCTTTCTGACTGGTATAGAGACATTTTTTTTCTTACATCATCATAGAGCGCCTGCTAAATTGCGACAAAGTCTAAAGCAAGGTTTGTGAAGCTAAAATCCCTGAGGTATTGCATCATTGATAAAAAATTGTATTGGAAAGATACTGGTGGTATTCTTTTGAATTGTTTGCTGGAAGAGGAGGAAAAAAATGTGATTGAGGAGTTCAAAAAGGAGATTGTGGAGGTCATCATTATTGGAAGGCCACAACAAATAGTATTCTCAGAGCAAGGTACTATTGGCCTACTATGTTTAAAGATGTCTATAAGAAGATTATTGCCTGCCATGAATGCCAGATTTTTTATGGTAAGAAAAAACTTGTTCCTTTACCCTTGATGCTTATTAATGTTGAGGCGCCATTCCAGAAGTGGGGGCTATATTCTAATGGTGAGATTCATCCATCATCTTCAGGTCAGCATTGCTGGATCCTGACAGCGACTAATTATTTCACCAAGTGGATTGAAGAAATCCCAACTAGGTAAGCAAATGATTTAGTTATCATTCATTTTTGGAAAATAATATATTTTCTAGGTTTGGCTACCCTATGAAGATCATCACTAACAATGCATAAGCATTCAAATCCAAGAGGCTGATTAGTTTCTGTCATCAATATCACATTACACTTGGTCATTCCACTGCATATTATCCACAAGGTAATGGTCTTGATGAATCTTCTAACAAAAGCATTGTGAAGATTATTAAGAAGGTGTTGCAGGAAAAGAAGAAGTCATGGCATTTGAAGCTGAAGTATGCTCTGTGGGTTGATAGAGTGTGCACAAAAAGGTCAGTTGGAACTTCACCTTATGAGTTGGTATATGGGGCTGAAGCCATTTTTCCTACATCCTTGGGAGTACCTGTCATGAAGCTGATACACGGATTAGAGGAGGAGCCAAATGCAATTAAGAGGAGGATAAATCAGTTGATAGGGTTGTAGGAAAAAAGGGAGGAATTCTACAATAGCAATCAACAATATCAAAACAGAATTAAGAAGACATTTGACAGGAAGGCCAAAGAGGAAAAATTTTAGATTCAAGATGTGGTATTGAAGTGGGAAGCCAGGATTGAAGAAAATGGGAAACATGGTAAGTTTGAGAATATCTGGAAAAGTTCATTCATAGTGGTTGCATTTCATGGAAAAAACACTTACATACTGCAGGAGATGGATGGACAACTTTGTGCTGGAGGGCCTGTAAATGGCAGGTTTTTAAAGTACTACTCCTCTTAAGTTCTACTGATCTTTCATTCCATTGTACATATTCCATTTTTATATGTTTTTCTTCTAATAAAGACAAGATAATCATCAAGCTTGAGCTCGAGGTGAAGGCCATTATAATTTGAAGGAAATCTTGGCAAATTTCAGAGTTTTTGTTTTCAAGAATATGGATAACACTGGAAATACAGGTTCTTGGTGTACCACAGGGGCACACCATCCCAAGTGGAGCCACTTTTATCACTCAAGAAAAGTGAAACATCATTTGATATAGTCTTAGAAGTTCATTTGTCAAAGGTATGGTCATAAAGTTCATTTGTCACAAGTTGGTAAAGGAAAATTTTTAATTTTTCATATTAACCTATCCTAAGGTCCAAACCCACTCCCATTCAAGTCATATCATATCCCATCAGTCATCATTTGCTGACATATTTCATTTTCCAAGATTTTAAATTCGAAAAGGTCACTTTAGCCAATTTTTCTTATTTTCTTAGCGAATTACACTGTAAAAAGGCATTTTTTGCTACGAAACTGCTAATACTTTCGTAGCGAAACTACTAGGAAAGGAACTAACCACGCTACGAAAAAGGGTATTTATGTTTGTATTGTCAAATTCGATATGATATTTCATTCCATGATTAGAGGAGTTTGGTTGGAGGTGTTAGGGTCCCGCGATTTGGCTGATTGGCAAGCCAAGTGACAGGGTAACATCAAACCAACTTTGGAGCCCAAGGACCTAGCCTTCCTGGACTCAGAGAGGGCTCTCTCTATTTGTGCAAGGGATGTATAGTTGTGTGCTTCTTATGTTTTTTATTTTAGGCTAGTTGTTAAGTGTGTTTTTAGTTTGTTTTAAGGTTTTTGAGGGAGGAACTGATCAAAGTTTTAAATAGATAAAAATATTGTTAGATTAACTGGGCTATCGGGTCGAAAAGGTCGAGAAAGCCTCAGATGACGGACAAGGTATATTGAAGGGCCGATTTGGTCAAGGTAAAATGGATCTTTAGGTGGAATGAAATGGGATGGACACTAGGCTTTGTGAAGGACAAAGACTTTTAGACATAAATAGTTCAACAACAGACATCTATGTGGTAGGGCTAACCATTAATCACGATAAATGTAACTTCAAACTGATAGATGCATAAAAATAAACATTCAAGCGATACATAGAGTTATATGACTCTCTAACTTTAGGAAAATCGCTATCAGACTTTGGGGAAAAATAATTAAGACAAACAAATAACTCAAGCTACTAAGAGGGAACTTCTAGACATAGTATTTTGAGCTATTGAGCACTTTGAACTAAGATTGCAGAGTTTTATGCAAAGGGCAAGATCGATACAAGACCTCTTTGGTTCAACTAGGACAATCAAACATTCAAAGAAAGGTTTTAGAGATGGAGCTTTGACTAGCCATGAGTAAGCAAGGCGTACCGTAAATCATACTTAGCATGCATAATAACCATAAATGAAATTGAAAACAAGTTCTTAGGGTATCAAAGAGCATTTAAGAATTCATTTGACATAACTAAGAAAGAATACAAACATAGAAGCTGTAATGAATCAGGAAATCTGAGGTGCCTCCATGGACATGTCTTAAATATATTCTCTACTATCTTACAGCAAGCAAAGAACATGAAATATGTATGAAAACTAAGGAAACATAGCAGAGAGGAACACTATACCATTTTACCAAGTCAAGGAATCCAACAACATTCCTCTTTCATCATCCAAAAAATTCAAGAATCTATCCAATGCATGAGACAAAGTATTTCTTCCAAGCTTGTATAACCATATATTGCTCTATATCATCAAGTTCAGCCTCGTTTACAATGAAATTTCTTGGAATATATAGGCCAAAGTGAAGGAGAACCTCCTAGTGCAACTAGCAAGCTCATTGGCCCATCAAAATTATCTGATTTTGTCCTTGAGGCTTTGCAAAGCCCAAGGCACAAAATATCTATAAAAATATCCTAAAAATGCTAAAAAATGAAATTAAATTGACTTTTCCTAACTGAAAATGGCCAAAAAAGGGTAAACGCACATTTGGAAAAGCCACTTCAAAAAACTGCATTTTTCTAAAAAATGCTTCAGAAATATAGCAGCAGAAATTTCGTTGTCTTGTGGGCAACTTTTGGAGGAACTATCGATGTCGAAACGAGGCCCGTGAGGGCTCTTTGGAAAGCCCTAGATGTCTAGTTTCTGAAAATACTTTTTTTTCCCCAAAATGATCAATAGAAGCCTATGAAAAACTAACATGTGTGGAAAAACCCAGAAATTAACCTTTGTTGATATGCAAGGCAGAGTGTTGAAAAAGTGACTGTTTTTCGCCACTTTGGGGGACCAAAACATCTTCAATTGATCTGAAATTTTCTGAGTAGATGCCCCTAAAATTAATGCATCCAATGATACCACTTTCAACCTTTGAGGATGCTTCAAACTAAAATGGCGATGCCCATGATTTTATGCAAAAAGCCCAAAAATGTCAAAAAACAAAAACTTGTCGAATTATGCCCAATTTTGGCGAGCATAACCCTCATGGGTTTTCAGAAGCATGCTGAGAAGCGGAGGCCAAAATTTCAAGCCTTGATATGCCTTTCTTCACCTTTTGTACCAGGTGCCTCTTTCGGGCCACCTTGAGCTTTTCTTGTGTAACCTTCAATTTCTTTCGGGCAAATTGATTTAGCTTCTTATAGTGCCCGGTCATTTTCCTTTGAAGGCTTAAGTCTCTATTAGCTCTTTATAACTTATCCTCCAAGTGTTTATTCACCTTTTCAAACCATTCTTCTCTATTTTTTTCTATTTCTTAGGTGAATAAAGAAGTAAGAGGAAAAGATCGGAAAAGGGCTACCTCTTCCTCTTTATGTTTCTCCAAAGCTCTTTTGAGCCCCATAGTCCTAGGCCTCTTCCTCCTTGGCTGATCTTCTTCTTCAGTGTCATTGAATTCGCCCATAAGTTCTTCCAACTTGATTTGCGCTTTGGAGACTTCCCTTTGGTACTTGATAGCCCGTGCCTCATAAATTGCCATGTGGACATTCATTTGCTTGTTTTGTGTCTGTAGAAAATGTATGAGGTCTTTAGACCTCTATAGATTAACTCTTAGGTCATGAATTTTCTCTTCTCTATTTCGCAAGAGGAACTCAAGGATTCTAGCCTCATTGTCACTATCATCACTGTTTATCTGAATTATATCAAAATCCCTTTCTTTCTCATGGTTACTTTCATCCTTCTCTTTTCCCTTGCTTTGGGTGGCCTTCTTGGTTCTCCTCTTCTTTGGTAATTCAACAGTGGATTGCTTGGGAAACTTGCCTTTGCTTCGGAGTGCTCTAGTAACATTTGGAGTTACAATTTGAGCCACTTTCTTTCTTGATGTTCGGGGCTTTGTTACCTTTGGAGAAGAAAGCATGGCCCCTTGCCTAGGAGAGGTAGCTAGCACATGCTCTATTTGGTCTTTGCCCTTACTGCTCCCATCATCATCTTTGTCATTGTTTTCCTCCTTTTGCAGACTGCTTCGTTGGTCTTTATCACTGACAGGATCATGGTCACTGATTTGGCCTTTTTTCTCTATGTTGCCTTCTTTAGAATGCTCATTTCTTGAAGTTTTCTTGTCATCATCCTTGTTGGCTGGTGGGCATTCCTGTTTTTCATCAAAAGTGTCCCTTTGAGGATTGTCTTGACCCTCCTTATAAGTGCCTTGGTTGTCACCTTGTATGTCTCCTTGAGGGCTGCCTTGTTCACTTTCGTCCTTGCTTTCTTCAGGACTGTTAGGCTCTGTATCCTCAATGTTTTGTGCCTCATCATCATCATGCTCACTGCTGTGTGGGCTGCCAATAGTTTCCTCTTTGTGACTACTATGTTTCTCATCAACTTGTTCCATCTCTTCATCATTTCCTTCCTCATGCTCATTGTTGTGCATTCTTCATTTTTTCCCTCCTCATTACTTGTTTTCCTCCTTTCACTTTGCTCTTCTTCACTGTTTTTCTCTTTCTCACTTTTTTCTTCTTCACTTTCAATCATAGGATATTTTTGCTTCTTAGGAGTGGATTTTCTAGAAGAAGGATAGACATGATGAGTGGATGGTGAGGAAGGTGCATGAGATGAAGAAGCAGTGGCGAAATCGGGATGTGAAATGAAAGAGTCCCAAGAAACTCCCTTTTTCTCAAGTTGATGGAGGATGATGATCTTGATAAGGGAATGATGAAAAATACAAGCTTGCTGCTGAGAGGAAGGCTTATTTTAAACAGTAGAAGCCATCTTGTCAATGCTTCTATAGAGGAAAAAGGGTAGGTTTAGCAATTGAGTTCTTGTGAAGTGCATGAGTAGCCTGATATGATAAGCATAAACCCAGGAAAACCTCCCTTTGCATGTGAAATATTTCATGATGATTTTCATGAGAGGAGCATAGCTGGTCAACTAATAAGAAAAAGGAAAAATAGATGGGCATGGATCCCAATGTTCTAGTTTCAAGAAGGGTTTGTATTGATTTGAATCTAAGTAGGTTTGCTTAAACCATTTTTCTCCGACATATGGAATTTTGGTAGCTCTGGAGATAGCTCTAGGAGAGAGCTTGAAGTCTAAACCTGCTAGATGAACATGCTTCCCTTGCAGCCTTAAAGAAAATAGATGTGTCAAAGGAAGATGACCTTTCACTTCTTGAACCTTCTGAAAAAATTGTAAACATCCTACTTCATGAAATTTAAAGAGCACTGAAGGAGAGGCATTCACTTCTTGAGTTGAAAAAGGCTCATACCTTTTGTGAGGACCACTCCTGTTATCTAGCTTAGGAGGCATTTTGTTTTTGAGATCCTTGGCTGACTTACCCAGGCAAACTTGTTCAAATGTTTTTGAAACAGGCTCTAAATCAAACACTTTTACTCTTTGAAAAACTAAGCTTGTCCTTAGTTAGCCCACAAGGTTTTTTTAGACAAAACCAACTTTCTTTGACCTTGACAATATGAACTTCTTTCTCTTAATTCACTGTCTCTTGTGATTGTCACTGTTTTGAAGGGAGTGATTTAAAACAAAGACTATATCCCTCAGAAAACATTTTTTTCTGCTTTTGAATAAAACTGCCCTTCTATGATGATTAATGTCTCTCCAAAACAAAAGATAGCCCCCCTTGTTATTGAATAATAAACCTCCTAACAAAATCTGTCTCCCCTTAGACAATCACTGGTTTCTGTCGTTTAGTTGAAGCAAGAAAAAGGCTCTTTGCACTTACTATCTTAAGGGACTGATTTAAAACAAAATTGTGCCCTTCTGTGGATGATTATTGTTTCTCTAGAATAAAGACAACCTCTTGGTCACTGAGTAATAAACCTTCTAACAGACTCTCTCTCCTTTAATTATCACTGTTGTTTCTTTTTCCTGACTTTAGCAAATAAGTCTTAGCAATTTCACCTCTTTAGTACTGTATTTGAGCAAAGAGGTTTTTTGACAAGTCTGTTGGTGGTTTTTTGAAAAGAACTTCCTTTTTGTTTTTATCACAAGGTTCTTCCCCTCAAAACACTGCATTTTTTAGAATCTCTGCTGTGTGAACCTTTAGCTATTCCTAGCACAAACATTTCTTTAAATTTGGCATATTTAACCCTTTTGTTTAACCCCTGTTTATCTTTGAAATTACAGCGAGAAAAAATTCTCTAAACTGACACAAAACCTTCACTATTTCACAACATAAGAAAACCTTCCTTCTTTTGATAATTATGACTTAAAACCCTCCTCGAACTCAAACTTCAACTTGGAGGTAAGGAATACCTTTGGATCAAAGAATTTGTGGTTCCCTTTGAGCATTGGTTTAACGAGCAAGGGCACGTCCTGACCAGGTTGATTGGGTGGGCGTTTAGCACTGAACACACCGCGCAGAAGGGTGTCGAGTCGGCCTCAGGCGCCCAGTGACCGCCGGCACAGGCATGCCGCGCGAGGCTACAGGCACGCCGTGACTCAGTGTATTTTCTATAGTCGGGTACTCACAGGCGTGCCGCGCAGTTCTTTTGAGCCTAAAATCATCAAAATCTCCTAAAAAAGCTTCTTTCTTTGGTGAGGGCTTTGAAAAGTGATGAATGGACCACGTTCAAGATTTTAAACACTCGAAAATCCAAAGTTTCTTTCTCTTTGATTGAAAGACAAAACTTCTCTTTTTTCTTTTGAAAGAAACTAAAAAATGTTTTATACCACCTTTTAATCTTCTGAATGAAATGATTACTGTGTAAATATTTGAGGAGCTAACCTTCTGTTTCTCCGTGAAGGAAAACACTTTCATATTTTTTCTCACAAAGGTAGCATTGAAAGAATCACTCTCTTTGTATGCATATGCAGAAGTTACTGTCAAACCCAGCTAGCTCTCCCTTTCTTTGGCCATTTAGATGAAGGTCCTTAGCCCAAGTTTCACCCTTATTACAGTTTGAAGGAGGCCTTTATAAACATAGGAAACAGAGACTTTATAACACCAGAATGCCATATTTTTGCTTGATGTGAAATAGGTTTCAACCTATGAACCCTTATTGTTTTATCACTGTTTTTCAAACCTGTCTTTCAAAAGGAAAATTGCTCAAAAACCATATGAAAAACTGTTGATGCATCTTTTGTTCATCTCTTGGAAGGAGGTGGCCTATAATTTTTGAAATCACTCAAAGCACTTTAACCCTCTGCTTTTAAATGAAGGAGGTTCTATTATGATCCCAACCATCTGCTCTTTTAAAGGAGGAGGTTCTCACTGTGCTCTTAACCATCTGCTTTTAATGAAGGAGGTTAGCACTATAGATATGACATTTCATCTATTTCAAAACTGTGTCATATTTATGCAAATCATATGTCTGCTTGGTATCATATCAAATGGGCAAGAAGGTGAAATTTGACATTTTGCTTTATGAGTCATGGTCTGAGATATATATCCTTTGTAAAACATCCATGTGAACCCTTAGACTAGAAACCATGTGATTTGAATATGGAGAGTATTTGCTTGCTAGACATATTTGACTAACCTCCTTTGACTTTGTTTGCAGAGGCATGTTGAAATTGCTTTTTGGAGGAGATGCTGAAAAACTGCTGAGCAGCGTAACATCAGCTTTTTGCCTTTATATGACTTGGAGGCTACTCTCTGTTTTTTTAGGCAACTTTGGCTTTCAAACTACACCCATTAGTAGCCCTTCACTTACTGTATTTCACTTGTTTTACTGAGGGCAAGCTAATTCAGTCATGCAGGACCCTTTTGACTTTGTCCCTTCGCTCTTTTGCACATTGATCATTGTTGCAATCACACCCCTACAGAGATGTAACAAACATATGACTTTGAACTCTGAAGAGCTTCCTTAGGATCTTATGGAGATTTTTCCTAACCTAAGCATGTTCTTTTAGACAGTGAACATACTTATCTTCTTCTGTTTTGGATCTTTGTTGAACTTCTTCTGGACTGAGATAGAATGACCTCTTAGTGGCACGACCTATGGATGGATCAATTTTTTTTTTTGCAGATTAGGCACTAATTTCGGGCTGGCTGGTACTGAACAAAGGCTTTTGGCTCAGGATTTTTTTTCCAAGGGAGGGATTCCCTAAAGCACCACTATCTAACTTAGGGGCGATCTTGACATGTTCTGAGTGTTTCTTAGGTATGATTAGATTTCCAAATGACATATGACTAGAGATAGGGTTGCAGAAATTTTGTCAACAGTTGGATAATGAATAGCTTGAGGAATAAGGGTGAATGATAGCAGAAAATCTTCAGCTATGGAAATTATGGACAAGGTTATTTTGCTGAAACCAGATAGGACTTGACAAATGGGTTTTTTTCTCATCATAGACTGACCGGAAGGGGTAGGAGGCCAAAAATTGTTTTGGGGTGTTTTCTAGATGACAAGTTTGACAGTTTGGAGATCAGCTTCTAGAAAAATTAGCTTAGGAAACTAGTCATCATCAACAGGTGAAAAATACTAATGACTAACAGGAGGTCATTCAAGTCTCTTATGGTTAATTCAAAGGTACATAGCCATGTCTGAGGTCATCATTAACATTTTTGGCATGTATGTGTCATTATTAAAGCATGAGTTGTCATTTAAAACATAAAACCTTATCCTATGCTACTATTTGTCACTCAAAATTCATTATTTCATGTGAAACATCTCACTGTCACTTTTTGAGAGTTGCCTCACCACACCAAGCATCTTGATGTCCAATTTGTCTTTACAAGTGTCACCTTTTTAAGAGGGCATCTTGGTTATAAAAGGAGATGGTCATGCACAAGAAAGCATACAAAGGTGGCTCTGTGGATAATATAGAAGCCCATAGACCTTAAGCTATTCGTGGAGGACCCTAGCTTTGTTGAAGCATGCATCAGTTCAAGTTGTTTGAATTTCTGCTGGAGCTAACAAGGATATTGTTGTGTTTTTGGACTATTTGAGTAGTAAGTTTAAAGAGAAGATTATGGATGAACAGAGATGAATTTGGAAATACTGAGAGAATTTATTTTCAAGCACCAAATAATGAAAAAATACCTCTTTCACTTTTCTCACAGGTGCTATCATTTGGGAGATACAGGGATGTCTTTGGGCCTTATTTTCCAAAAACAAAGTTTTCTTGTTTTATACATGTTTTTCAAATGCATATTATGGACAACTGGAGATGGTTTTCAAAAAACCAAGAGAGGTGTTTCTTAAAAAAATTATTATTGACAAACACCTCCTCCATTTTTTCAAAATACATCATGGATTCATATATATAAGCTATGTTCTAAGACCTATTTTTCAAAAAAACAGGAAAAATTTGCAAAGATGTTTTAAATATGCAAGGTGATGGTGATTGTGTTCCTCATTAGTTTGATGAGGTCCATAACATGAAAAAGATCAATTTTTAGCATCAGAAGGTCATTTTGTGAAGACAATTTTTAAATAGGCAAATTATGTGTTTTTACACATTTTTTCCTGTTTCCGTAGCGTTTCCTAGGCTGAAAGCCAGGAAAACGCTACGAAAAAACTTGTAGTAGCCTTTTTGCCTCTAAAGTCATTTTTTTCAGCTTTTAAGAAGGGAGATTTATGGTGTGCATGTGTCATGACTTGATTGACACCATGGAACAAAAAAGGAGCAAATTTATTGGGTGCAGAAGTCATTTTTCAACACTACCAAAGTTCGCTACGAAACTGTCTTGTTTTCGTAGCGAGTTATTTTTGAAGGTTTTGGAGCATCTTGATAGTAGTTTTGGATAGCTGGACTCCTCCAACATGTAAAGGGACCTTAAAATCAAACATTTATGACTCGAAGGAAGTGTTGTGGAGACAAATCATGAGCCAAATATCTTGTTGAAGATGAGGACTATGCATTCCTGAAAAATAGGGTTTTGTTCCACATGTCTAGGAGATTTTTTAATATGTAAAGGTGGTAATGAATCTATCATCTATCCTTCAAGCATGTGATGCTTATTTGTAGCTGATATTTAACTATTTCAAAGATAAGGTAGACTGATGTAATAAATAGGAGTTTGATTCCTATTAGGAAATGTCTTATTTAAGGTGTAGTTGTTAGTTTCTTGTCAGAAGATATGTTTTTCAGTTATGTGATGTGTCATAGGAGAATTCGATGAATCTAGCCACCAAGAAGATCATCCTTTTTGTAATAATGTCTATTATAAGGCAAAGAATCGAAGTAGTGAAGGGTTCGATATTTTTTGCACCAAACTACTCCTTTATGTATTTTGACTTATATCAGTAATACATAGGATTTTCTTCTTGACATACCTGAGATTATCATGGGGTTTTTAATGTCTTAGTGATATACATCTTATGTTTTACCACTTGCAGTAGATTTTATTACTATTACTCAAAATTCATAACCCTATGCTCTGACTTCCTTTAGTAATGAAATGATTGTGTTTCTCTATGTTTTATGAGTGAATTGCCTTTGTTAAAGGCCCTTATTTGCCTTAGCTTCCATGTCAAGAAACCTTGCCACTAAAAATACTGATTATTGACTCCATAAGCCCAATGGTAGCAAGCCTGCATTATTTTCAACCTACATACATAAAAAATAAGTTAATTTTCAAATAGAGTTACCCATCTAGTACTATCATAATAAAATATCATAAACCCCTTTGAGAGAGCCGTCTCATACTGAAGAGGCTAAGCTTCAATCAAAAGCTTGTTTGAAACAGTTACATAGAGTTGTCTAATTAGCAGCCAATCAAGTGCAATTTTGTGATAACATATCCTTTGTCCAATAGTTCTTGCAACTTCATTTTTAACTCATTCAGCTTAGGTGCATTCATTCGGTAAGGTGCTCATGACACAGGTGTTGTCTCTGGCATTAGCTAAATTGTAAAATCGATATCCCACTTTGGAGGTAGTCCAGGTATGCTTTGAGGGAATACAATGGTAAAGTATTGAATCACCAATATACTCTCTAGCGTAGGGTTTTTCTCCTTTGAGTTTTCAAATCCTACTAGAATAGCATAAATCTAACATCCTTTTCTGATGCATTTTCCCAACTGAGATGCAATGATGGGCCGCAGTTGAAGTGGTTTCTTGATTCCTTGTATCTCATGGAAAGTACCATCTTCAACCATGTAACTAATGGTTTTCAGTTGCAGTCTACCACTGACCAATTCCCCTCTAACCATTCCATTCCCAGTAGTAAGTTGTAGGAACCCAAGGGTAAAATGTTCAGCTCAACATTTATATGTTGCTTCCCTATGTCTAAAGGGCAGTTTGAGAATTTGGCATTAACCCTTCTTCTTTCCAGAGTAGCTAATTGTACCAACCAGGGACTTTTAAATTTGACAGTTTGTAAATTACATTTTTCAACCATTTTGGGATTGATATAACTTAAACTGGCACCAGGATCAACCAAAATAGATATAGTTTGGGAGAATAACTTACCTTCCATCTCTATCATGGTTAGTTGGTAATCTTCTTGCTGATCTTCCAATGTAGCATTGATCCTAGGTTTATTTCATGCCACATCTCCCACTGTAGATGCTTCTTGCAGATTAGTTATAGTTTCGTTTCTTCCACGACGAGGACAAATTTTATAATAATGTGCTTCTCCCAACCCTCGAATTGCAAAGGGCGTTTCTCGAATTGACAGTGGTCTGGTCTACTGGATGCCTCCGTAGGCCGCTCTTCTGCTGCCCATTTGGGTTTCTGCTGGCTTTTCCTAGATTGTCTATTAGATGGATTCCTTGAGGCATTCTTGTAGTTACCTGATCTACTGCTTTTAAAATTCTTAGTATTCTTCTGCCCTTTCCTTGGCAGCCATCTTCTACTAGCATCTCCTTTCGCTTTCGATTGTTGATAGCACATTTGTGCCTTTCGAATCACCTCATCCATAGTATTTGGATTGACGAACTCAATACTTTCCTTCATGTGAGCAAGTAATCTACTCAAAAACTGTTGTACCTTTTATTTTTCATCCCTCAAATACAGTACATACCTCAGTAAGGAGGTAAATTTAGTTATGAATTCATCCATAGACAACTATTCCAACCTCAAATCATGAAATTGTTGAGATTTTTCATCGTAAAAATTCTCTGTTCGATATTTGTCCTTAAAATACTATTGGAACTCATCCCACATCACATTCTGGTCTTCAATTCCCCTCACATTTTTAACTTCCTCCCACCATAAAGTAGCCTTTTCCCGCAATTGGTAAATATCCAAATGAGATTTGAGATTTCTACTATACTCGTAAACTTGGAAATATTTATTCATGTTAATTATCCATGATTCTTCCACTTCTTTGGCTTCTCTGTCAAATTTGGAAGGCTTAATTTTCCTAAATTATCCTTGGAGTTCTACTTTTTGTTTTTTCATTTCTTGCCGATCAGAAACATTTCCATATTCTGCTTCATTGTAAGTTTTGCTTCTGTTACTTTGCTGAGTATGGCTTACTTCCAGATTTCCATTAGCTTGCTGTTGCTATTCACCCTCTTCATGAATACCCCTCTCAGGATTGGGTTGTGTTGTACAAGGGTTTTGCCTGTCTGAGAGGATTTTAAGATTTTTCTCTTGTTCTCGCACCAACCGCTCATTATCACTTCTTACTCGAGACATTTCATCCTAAAGTTGTTTCACCGTATCCAGAAGTATGTTGGTTTATTGTTGTTATTCCTTGAGTAATATGTTGGTTTGATGATGTTGATCCACACTCAATTGTACCCACATTTCCAGGTTCATTTCTAGGTTATGAAGGGGGTGAGCTTCCCCTGTGGCTCTAGGTGCTTGATACCCAAGTCCTCTCCTCATCGTGACCTGTCAACAGTTTTCTTGTAATTGTGCACAAATTTCAAATGCATTCATCATTATTCAAATGGCCCATCCGTCCCTAGCGTATGAACGTTTCTCCGATAACACTTGTCACAGATACAAAATTTCATCTTAAACTTTGAAACTAGGAAAACTGGAAAAATGATATACAAAAAGAACAGTTAAAATTCAAAACCTTAATACATAACTTTTACATGTTTATTATTGTCTTAATACTCCAAACTTTATGATTTTCATTGTACGCATCTCTATTTCACCATGACTATTCCAATCACACCTAATCAATATGCAATATAAATACACATATGGTGTGCCGTTGTAATTAAACCATATGGATTTAAATGTACATCCACTCTATAGATTTGGTCCAAATTGAGATTGCGTTTTTAAATTATTTACTAAGGGTTTTAAATTAAACATTCGTCACTCAACTGGCCACCAGTATAGCTCAATGGTTTACCTCTGTCTCTAGTTTGTTTCACAATTCTGCTAGAGTATTCTCGAACCCTATAACCAATCGTTGTCAGTTGGGGGTTCGCGAGGTGGCTTCTCCATGGACGCCCATCCTTGGGCTTTGAATCAAAAGATCTAGGTAAACCGGGAAGTGGTTAGGGTAAACCGTCGACCCTACCCTTTCGGAAAAATATCATTCTTCCTTGCTGCGATGATGGGTGAGCCGCTTTGCAATTTACCTTGTTGATTCAACGCACATACCCGAAGTTCCTCCTGCTTGAGGTATTCTTACTTCTCTTTCATTTTTCGCATAGGAGATAAAAATCTCCGAAATTAGCATGCTACCATTCCTGCATAATTTTTTGATGGCTTCCTTTAAACTATGAAATGTTTTGTTGGTTGCAGTCTTTTCTCTTTCAAGGATGAGGTTCTGGTTCGAGGGTTTCAGTTTGGTTTACCTGGATATAACTCCTACAGGTAAATTCCTATTTGGTTTAGTTTTGTTTACCCAATCCTTTTAAATTATTTTTGCCATAATTATTATATGTTTACAGAGTTAACTCAAGTGCTTTCTCTTTATATGCAAGGTGCTTGTGGTGTTGCTTCTCGAGCGTCTTCACACCACTCCATTTTGGGTTGAACATCTTCAACATGACAGCCAAATAGGTCTCATCTCGGTCTAGGTATGTACAACCAAGACTAATTTCTCTCTCTGTTCTTAACCCTACTCAGGTACCACTAAGGGTTCACCACTGGTCTCTTGTGGCAGGTTTCTGGACAGGTTTATCCCTCATTTAAACTTTGTTCTTTCCTTCTGGAGTATATTGTGTACCCATATGAGAAATATCTTTGCTCTGAAGTTGGTTTCTTCAATTATTAGTGGATGCATGTACTTTTGAATGTGTAATTTCTACTTTTAACAACAGTGTGGCCTATCCCGCAGTCTGCCATACAGTTCTGTTGAGAACTTGATTATTTTATTTAAGTGATGAATTAGTCATTATTCAAATATTGTTATGAACTGTTATAATTATATAATTATTATTTTCGGAGTTGCATTGCTTGGTTCGTCTCTTTTGTAGATAATATTTTCTTCTATGTGTTTAAGTATAATTCTGCATTCAGACTCTTCGAGTCGAGTCAGTAAATTCCTTCTGCATTCAAGTTACTTCAAACGCATGAAAGCTTTCCTTTTATTTTCACTGTATCTTTTTGTCTAGGTTATGGTGACGAGTATTTGTATCTGTTTTTCGCTTCTTCTCTGCAGCTAGATGATATTGCTACTATACTTTGCAATTTTTTTTCTTTGTAACTATGTTATGTATTCTCAAGAGCAGAGAATCACTTCCTCGCTAAAAATGATATACGTTTGTTTTTGTTATGGCCTGACTGTCAGACTACTATGTTTTATAAATCATTGTTTGCTAGAGGAATATCTCACCTTAGTTTTCCCATTCCTTCCAGATAGGATATTGGACCGAGTTGTTGCCTGACTTCTACAGGCTGGCCAATCCCAAACCTATGCCTAATGATTTGTTTTCTTTTTTGTTTATTTCGATAAGGGATTCAAAGTTCTTGCTCTGTTTTCACACATAGCAGACTGTGTGATGTCGTTATCCTAATGAGGTTGCAAACCCCTAGGGTTGTTCATGCATACTATTCCTTAACGTAAATAAAGATGTACATATAAATATTGTTATTAGCACATAATAATCATCACCATTATTGCCACAATTTTTGGAGTATTTAATTTGCTTCTTATAGAATTTTTAAGCATAATTTTAAAGTATTTTCTCTATAACTTATAAACTTATATTTGTTGTAGACTTATAACTGCTACAGTGATCAACAATTCGTAACTATGGAATTCTTTCCTAAATCAAGGAATGAAGAACTCTAATACTTACCTCTGAATTTCGTACTCCAAGTGTTGGTTCCTCCCAACTGTGACTGAGCCTATAACGTCCTCAGCTCCCCCCGTGCACCTCACTAGAGTGTGTTGGTAGCAGTTTTTCCTCTCAGCAGAGATAGGCCTCAGGACTCCTGTCCAACTAATACCTCTCCAACTTACAGAGTTCTAGTGGTCATAACCAGCTCTAGAACCTTCCTATACTTCCTCAACATCCTGCTGTGTTTTTTTTTTAAAGTTTTATAGAACCGCTTCTCCTCACTGGTATCCTTCATTTATCCCCAAAGGAGAAGGTAGTTGTTTCTACCAAGTGCCCTTATGATCCGGATTTTATGCAGGAACGCAACAGAATATAGATATAACCATAGATACAGAGATGCAGCGGAAATAATGCTTCATTTTATTAATAAAAGAATGACTGCAATAAGCTTACAAACATAATGGAAATAAGCTAGGGCGTTGGTAGCGTATCTCTGAGAAGAGATGTAGCGTACGCAGGCCTCTGAACTGTGTTACATTGAGGCTCGCAGGCCTATTACAGACATAATGGAAATAGATGAGCTAGGGTACTGGCAACGTATCCCTGAGAAGAGATGTATCGGCTACCAGCCCTTGAACTGTGTTACAATGCAGACATGATGTAGATGTGGCGAGCTAGGGCACTGGTAGCGCTTATCTTTGAGAAGAGATGTATCGGCTCCCAGCCCCCTGAACTGTGTTACATTGAGGCTCGAGGGCCTATTTATTGTTGAGAAACAATGTAGAATCCGAAACGTCCAAAACCCTAACCGTAGGAGATGAAGTGCCAAAACTGTGGGCCCCGTTTGGGTAAATTGGTGGTTCAACTTCCTGGGGACGTAACTTTGGCATCCGATCTCCGTTTGACGCGCTCAATAGCTCGTTAGAAAGATCTATCCGAGGACTTCAATTTTTGAATGAGAAACATCGGTCCATGGACCCATGTTGCTCTCCGTTTTCCCAAAAAACGTCGTTTAGGGCCTCAAAACGGCTCCGGAAGTTCAGGACCCGAAAAACTGCTAAAAATAGTAAGTTGTGCCGAAACTTACAAACTGAAATAACTGATGGTGGGGGTTCAAATGGACTCGATGGGTGGCCACCAATATCCACCTGGATTATTAATGTCCCAAAACGGCTCCGGGTGTGCAGGACCCGAAAACCTGCTATAAATAGTAAGCTGTGCTGAAGCTGAAAAACTGAAAGAATTGATGCTGCGGGTCCAAATGGAATAGGTGGGAGGCCACCGATATCCACCTGGATCATTCCTCCCTCCTTAGGAAGCAATGGTCTCCATTGCGTTAAGTTCCTCCATGGGGGGGGAAATTTTGCTGAACTTGGTGTTGGATTTAGATGTGCCACCGGTGGGTAGCCATTGAAGGATCTGAAAAAAAAAAAATTGTCCATCATCACGTTGCTCTGTTTCTTGAGGGCATCCTCGAGCAATATTTTGATAGGATCTCCTGCTCCCTCGTCTTTCTTTCCTTCCGCCATGGGGGGTCGTCGGGGTTGCGAGGTTGAACTCCTTATACCCTGGCCGCGTTGGGGACATGAAGAGAAAAACAGAGAAAGAGCAGACCCGCTCTGATACCACTGATCCGGATGTTATTCAGGAACACAACAGAATATAGATATAACCATAGATACAGAGATGCAGCGGAAATAATGCTTCATTTTATTAATAAAAGAATGACTGCAATAAGATTACAAACATAATGGAAATAAGCTAGGGCGCTGGTAGCGTATCTCTGAGAAGAGATGTAGCATACGCAGGCCTCTAAACTGTGTTACACTGAGGCTCGCAGGCCTATTACAGACATAATGGAAATAGATGAGCTAGGGTACTGGCAGCGTATCCCTGAGAAGATATGTGGCTACTGCCTTGAACTCGGTTACAATGTAGACATGGAGGAGATGTATAGCTAGGCACCGGGGTAGCCGCTTTATCTCCAGAAGAGATGTATCGTCTCACAGCCCCCTGAATACATTGAGGCTCTAGGGCCTATTTATTGCTGAGAAACAATGTAGAATCCGAAACGTCCAAAACCCTAACTGTAGGAGATGAAGCGCCAAAACTGTGGGCCCCGCTTGGGTAAATTGGTGGTTCAATTTCGGGGACGTAACTTGGCATCCGCCGATCTCCGTTTGACGCGCACAATAGCTCGTTAGAAAGATCTATTCGAGGACTATAGCTGTCGGGACGAATTTAATCAGCAAATTCGCTGGCGCTTTCATACCCAAAAAACGTCGTTTAGGGCCTCAAAACGGCTCCGGAAGTTCAGGACCCGAAAAACTGCTAAAAATAGTAAGTTGTGCCTAAACTTACAAACCGAAATAACTTCTGGTGGGGGTTCAAATGGACTTGATGGGTGGCCACCAATATCCACCTGGATTATTAATGCCCCAAAACGGCTCCGAGTGTGCAGGACCCGAAAACCTGCTATAAATAGTAAGCTGTGCTGAAGCTGAAAAACTGAAAGAATTGATGCTGCGGGTCCAAATGGAATAGGTGGGAGGCCACCGATATCCACGTGGATCACCTTAACCACTCTAGAATCTTCACATTTATTTACCAATCAATTGTAGTAATTATGGAATCAATAAATCTTTATTCAAAAGAAAAATGTAAACACACATTTCATTAATATTGTTAATCACAATCATTGTTTTTTCCTTAATAATAATGCATAATCAAGTGATAAACAAAAGCTAATTAAATTAGAGTCAGGGGATGTTACATTAAAATGTTTTCTTTTAACAAATTTTTTTATTTTATTTTTTGTATATATGGAGTGATATGGACATAAATTAGTTAGCATATATATTTAAATTCTATGTTGAATTTTTTTTTAAATATAATGTTTAAACATATTCCTCACATTTTTTTTACTTATAATTACTTTACATGAAATTATATTAAGTTATATAGATATCTACCTAAACATATCTACCATATTCCTTTTTGTTTTTATTATAGTTAACATTGTAATAATTTAATTTTAAGATAAACAAGTGTCAATTTTACAATAAACACTATGAAATTACACATCATTCTCATACAACAAAAATAAGCCTCTAAACTCAATCATTATTATTTTTTAAATATTTAATAAATTTAATAATTATCATTTTATAAAAAAAAATTTCTTAAAAAAAATTGAAAGTTATAAATATCATTCATCAATCACCTTATGACATACATTGAGATAGCCCACGATTTCACTTTCAAAATCTATCCAATTAAAGTCACACTCTAGCCCTCACATTACAAGTTGTAAAATTTTGTTACTTTTTATAATCAAGAATAAAAAACATATACTTGTTATGATATTGACATAGCACACGATTTCACTTACAAAATCTCTCCAACTAAAGTCACACTTAAACCCTTCTCGACATTATAAGTTGTGTTATTTTATAATCAAGAATAAAAACACATATACTTGTTATTTGTTGGATTATTATTTGTTGGATTATTAAGCTTATTTTGGAATAAAGATTTTGGATTTTCAATTTAATTGTTAATAATTTTTAAATAAAATAAATAGAAAGTGGATATTTAACTTTTATGAAATATTTTAAAATTTTTTTAGTAATAATTATTGATGAAAAAATGAGATATATCTTCAAATAGTTATACTATTTCTATTTTTTAATTAAATTGATTAATTAAAAAAATATAACATGAACAAGTGTCAATGAAATGAAATATGGTTTTTTGGGTGGTGATATTGATAAGTCATTGTATTGTAAAAAAACTTATTTACTTGTTAACATCCTCCATGAGGTTGAATCCTTACTTAAAAATTTCATTATATGTTTTTTTTAAATGTATAGATGTTTAACTCATATATTAATTTATTATTAATAATAATAACAATTTAAACTAATGTTATAATTTAGTTAGCTTTATGTATTTTTAAATCTTAGCAATGTGAAATATATTATGGAGTAAGTATTTTGATTTTTATCATGGATTGATGCTTATAGGCATTTACTAGACATTTAATTTATATGGTTGAACTAATTAATAACATATTTGTATTTACCACAAAATGTGATTTATTTTGAAGTTTTAAAGATTTTTTGTTTAAATGAATTTAGGCACTTTACATTATGTCAAATGAGGATTACATAGACCAAAAATTTTCTACTATTGGTCTACTCGTAGGGAAACTAGACCACTAACACAAGTTAGAGTCTTGAGGTTGCTAAGATCTCGTCTAACTAAAGCATCTTGTAAATAGAAACTTATAAAAATAGTATGGTTGTCCATACTTGACATACATCCACATGAGAAGAAAAAAAAAGATTACTAGTGCTACAAACAATAAAACTAGTGATTCGTAACAACTATTGGAAAAAATCTCTAAGATACCCTCATCTAAAGAAAATGAGATGTTGGATGATATGGTCTCTAGAATGATAAGCTTGTGGTATGTATTGTCAATTTTTTCCTTGTCTATGCCTATATGATAGAACTCTCTCGTTGAGTCCTCATGTGCCTCTCTATGCCGCGTGCAATATTCAAGTGATGTTTAACCTTATGCCGACTTCGTGTCATGATCGATGAAGTGATGAAAGAACATGCAATGTACCAAGCATAATAGGAGCCAGCGCAACTCCTTTTTGTGTGATTTGGCATTGACATATCAAAGAAGAGGAGAAATGACCCCTCCTCGACACCCTCCATGGAGGGAAGTTTTAAAAATTATTATTATTATGTTTTTTTGTAAGTGGGAAACCCTATCATAAATAAGTTGTCAAACTAGTAGTGAGGACAACTATTAGAAAATCTGAATTGACTCATCACTCTGAATTGACTCATCACCATTGTTCAAGAAAATCACGCCGCTTGAAATGCTGACTCATCACCATTACTCACGAAAAATCATGCCACTTGGAATCACGAGCTGATGGTTCATAAGGAGGAAGGCTTTCACTCCTGCCATATGTCTCTAGGTCTTAGATTGTTAGCATACTTCCTTACATCAGAAAAAAAAACCTTAACTGAAAAAACACAATTTTAAAACATATTTCAAACTCAAAAATTAACTAAAATAATTATATATATATATATATATTTCACAAAAAAAAAAAATTAAAAAATAAAAATAAAAATCACAAATTTAACTCTTTTTACATTCTTAAAATAAAATATTTAAAATTTAAACCCCAACACTTTACTATAATTACATGTTACCATTACATGTTGATGATAATGAGCCATCTTAAAAAACACAACCAAAAATAATTTCACAATACTCATTACTTCATTGCAACACAGTCCTGAAGTAAACATTTCACGAGAACAAAATATAATAAAGTATTTTCAAATAAATAAATATATAAACTCAGCTGAAAATTTGAATTCCTAAACCTGTTAACTCATTTCATTTGAAAATACCATTTTATCTTAAAATATACCACCAGATCCTCTTTTTCTTATGAATGCAGAATCTTTCTGACATTAGAAAAATATGTATAGTGCACAGTAAGAAATGGGTAAATCCTTATTTTATTCACTTGAATGGTGCAACTAGTGCAAATCATATAAACGTAAATGCAATTAATAATAATGCAAATGATCCTCTTTAAAAAGTGACTTTTCCTTAAGAATCATATATCTTAATGCACTAGTAAAAGGGTTTTGAAGGTTGCATATGTGATACCAGACACTAAAATCACTAACATAGTGTACATACGTTAACATCATAAATTCCATAAACACATCTCCTTGTTTTCCATTTGTGCCCAAAAGTCAAAAGCTTATCTTGGCTTCACCATATGACAAAAGTTCCCTAGAGGAGTGCCCCACCTTAAAGTGATAGAGAGCCATTGTGTGAGTCTCTTTTGGATTCCTTTCTACACAACCATGGAGGGGAAGAGTTATTTAACTCTAATCAAATTTAAGTTGTCCTAATATAATTCCAAATTCTATTTAATGATTCTCGAAATAAATTTACTTTAAAAGCTTTATCAAGAAACCTTGATCAGCCTCAAGTTACAAGACCAATATAAAACTTTAAATAGTCTTATGTAAGAAACTTTAAGCATCCTATCATTGCAATCAAGTTCCAAGATCAACATAAATTATTTTATAGACTTCACCTCAAAAAATTCAATCATCCCACTATTAACATAAATTATATTTTATGGACTTCACCTCAAAAACTTCAATCATCCCACTTTTGGCTATTGAGTTACTAGGTAAAGACAATTTAGGAAAATTAAGTGTTTCAACCATATCAAATATACAAATGATCAAACTATATAAAATTAGTGTGTTAAATATTTTATTAATATTTTTTTATATATAATTTGAATTTTTAAAATTATTAATATATTTCATATTTTTAACATTTATATAAAATTAATTTTATATTTTTTTAATACTTATGATATAGTAAATAAATCTTTTCCCAAATATGAGTGGATACATTTGACAATATAATTTTTTTTGACCTATATTTTGTAACATTGATGGAATAAAAAACCACTTTATATATTTTAATAAAATTATTAAAAATAATAATATTAATGTATTATTGCATTCTCGATAATTAAAATGAAAAGATTTATATTTTTTACTTCTTATAGTTTAAATAATTAATGAAATGATTTTTTGGAGCATTAATCCATTTTTAATAGATATTTTAAAGATTATAAATTTAAGTTATTTAAATGGTAAATTTCTACAGTTTTAGAGATTTTATTAGAATGTTAAATTAATTTATGTATTTAAAAGTGCATTTTAAACAATAAGAAATTACAATATTATTTAAAGTTGTATTCTCTCTACATAAACTATTACTTAGATTAGTTATACTCCACTTTTCTATTTTATTTTTAGTTCAATATGATAGAGATACTGTAATGTAATGTACTTTAAACATTCTGAGTATATTAAAATAAAATAATTAATAATTATAATTATAAATTAAAATTTTTGCTTGGCCAAATAATATAAATATGAAATCAATATTTTTAGTTACAGTTATAATTATAATTAATAATAATAAATAATCGAATTAGTCTAAGTTCATATTAAGTCTGCATTTATTAAGTATTGAGAGGGATGAAATCTCTTTTCACTTTAAAATATATTTGTATCTCAAAAAAATTTAATCCTTCACCACTTTTAGTAGATCCGAAATTAAGATGTTCTTTTAAATCCTCATAAATTCTTATATAAACTTCATCTACAAAAATTCAATCATCTCATTATTGAATATTAAAGACAATTTAAGAAAATTAAGTCTTCATTCCATTATTGGAAAATTAAGTATTCCAACCATGTTGAATATACAAATAATCAAACTATATAAAATTAAGATGTTAAATATTTTATTTTTTATATATTTTGATTTTCTAAAAATTATTAATACATTTCATATTTTTAAATTTTATACAAATTTTTTTTTTATGTTTTCATATATATATATAAATAATAGTATGTCTTTTCCCAAATATGAATTGGATATATTTGACAATATAATCTTTTGATCTACATTTGTAATATTGTTGGAGAAAAATCAGTTTATGTTATTTTAGTGAAATTATTAAAAATAATGATATTTACGATTATTACATTTTCAAATGAAAAGTTTTACATTTATTTTTTTATTTTGTGAAGTTTAAGTAATTGATAAATTTATCTATTTTTCGAGTATTGTTTAATTTTAACAAATATTTTTAAAAATCATAAGTTTAAGTTGTTTAATTTGTAATTTTTTATGGTGTTGAATTCATTTATTCATTTAAAAGTGCATTTTAAACAATAAGAAATTAAAAATATTACTTTTCTTTTTTGTATCATCTGCCTCACAAGATCTATATCCATTTCTTTTATTAATTATATTCTACTGAGCCTAATGGTTAAGAGCATATGTTTCCTCCTAAGAAGTCACAGTACAAGCCCCAAGATAGGTCTCTTATCACACAAATGAAAGTCTCATACATTGGGATTATTATTATTATTATTATTACCTTTATTTAATTGACCTCCAACTTAATATGATAAAGTTATCATAATATACAATGTACTATAAACATTTTTACTATATTAAAATAAAATAAAATTAAATTAATTAAATACAAATATAAAATTAATATTTATATTTATAATTATAATTAATTAATTAAACCAATTTATATAAAAATAGCATTAAATACCATTGACATTTTAATTCTTATCTACCAAATGTTAAAATGGATGAATGAAATATCTTTTTATTTAAAAAAAAAAGATATTTCAACCCATTTTTTCATTTAAAAGAAATTTGTAGCTTAAGCCTCTGGAGTCCTAATGTATCTACACATTTCTTTTCTATAAAAGAAATTTGTATGTTAAAAGATTTTATCATCTAAAATCCTGGTAAATCCGAAACTAAAATATATTTACAGAGTATCCAAAAATAGATGTTTGTTGAGACATTGAAACGCTCAGCAATAAAGAAGTTAGTTACGGCCAGTCGGCACTTACATACTTTCTTTTCAGAATCGTCTCGCTCCAAAAGAATTTGGAAACACTTTTATCACTGTCACTAGGCACTAACTTTACAAAATTAGTTGAGGTTCAAAACATTTTTGTCACTGTGACTTCACTCGGACGCTCTTGCAGAATTGCCGGAGTGAAATGTAGCTTTTCTGCACCGATGAATTCACCGGTATATTGCCTATTACATGACTGTGACACAATATAAGAGTGATCTGATTTTATGAAGAGGACAGTTTCATTGACTATTTGATTCTGTTTGGGGGATGTTGCTGCCTTTGCAATGAAAGATTTCAAACTTTACAAAAAGCAGAGGAATACGCTTTCGTACTGTTTTGCAGACCCCTGATAGTAACTGGAACAACCTGCATTATCGTCACTACCAACCTGTAAATGAATTGTGAAATCTAAAAAGGAGGTCTCAATGATGCTCTTTCACTTCAAATGTGAAAGTTCCAATTGGGTAGATACCCTATCTGCAGATTGAAAATGCCCCAGATAGTTTTGATGCTCTTTCACTTCAAAGGTAAAAGTTCCTTTTGGGGTTAGATACCCTACCTGCAGATTGAAGATGCTCAATCTGTACAAAGCTAGAATATATGTGATATTCTTGCAAGTTGACACATGACACCATATATTATCTTGTTCAAAGAGGAACATATTATGAACCAAGAGGTATTGATTCTGAATATTATCTTGGACTTATATGGTGCTAGAAACAGCTCCAAAGAATCAGACCCAAGTGTGACCAGAGAAATTTATAGCCAGTGTCCACAAGATGAAATTGTACTTAACAACATAATAAGCACTTTATCCTTAATCTACCCATTTCGATTTAATGTTTAAAAGAAATACCGTGTCTGAATATTCAAACACCCTATGGCTCAAACGTTGGTTAAAGCAAGTACAATATCAATTGTCCGGTTAGTAATCTATACTTGAAATACTATTTGTAACAATGAGTCCCTAGTAAGATTTGAATTGATGTTAAAAGAGTTAGCAAAGCACTAGAGTAACAAGCAGAGGCTATTAGGTAGTTTGTTAAATCTAAATAAATTTAGAATAAATTGTGTTTGTGTTTTTCTTTTACAAGTAGGTTGACTTTAGGCTGGGGCCAACCCCATAGTGGATGGAGTGGTGGAAGGAGGAACGATTTGCTCTCCAGTGGGATGCTATCATTAGGAATGTGTAAGCTTGGATGAGCTTGGATGTCACTTGGGATAATTTAATTCCCCAAAGATGGTTTCCATCCTAAACACCTCCCATGAGATTTCAACTTGAGACATAGTAAGGACTAAACCCCAAACCTCATGGATAATAAATTGTAAGTGTACTTGTTAGCTAAATAAGAATGACAAAAGAAGCTAATTAAAACACTAAATTTGTGCATAGCACTAATGAAAAATGTTATTGAATTCTGAACATGATAGTTGTTAAATTAAACAAAAATTCACTCTTGAACAATATACAAAACTCTCTACCCACAATGTTAATTCCCTAGATGCGGAGTACCAACTGCAACCCAAATTAAATAGTTATCTAGATTCCAACCTTTTGCTTTCCCTACTTCTACTCTCTTCCACTACAAAATCTCTTGGGCATCTCCAAGATGTGACATGTGTAAATGGGCCTGTGAATAAACTCCACAATGGAAATTTGATTGCATTCATGATGAGAACTTCATTTCTACAAATGTAAGATAGGTTCAAAATAAAACTATCTCGATAACTTATTAATGGAAAAATAAAAAATAACAATTAATTAATATTTTACAAACATAATCCTTAAAGATTAGTTAACATTCCTCCCTTAATTCGAACGAACATCTGACATGCCAAGTAACGTTCTGAACTTTTCAAACTTTTCACATCCCAGTGCTTTAGTAAATATACATGTGATTTTCTCTCAAGTAGGACATTGTGGAAAATGAATGACTTTTGCCTCAACGTAATGTTGAATCAAGTGATATTTGGTATTAATATGCTTGCTTTGATCATGAAACTTGGGATTCTTGGTCAACTGAATTGCAGAAGAATTGTAAACAAATAGAGGAGTTGAAGCCTTTTGTTTCTCCTACAAATATTCAAGTATTTTGCGAAGCCAAATGATTTATTTTGTACCTTGATTCGTTGCAACATATACGGCTCCAGTTGTATAATCAACAAGAACAAATTGCTTGCGTGATCTCTAACTGATATTCGTTGATCCAATATTCATCAAATAACTAGGAGTAGAGACCCCATTCTCCTTATCTCCATCAAAATTAGAATCTGAATAGCCAGTGAGATAGAAATATGCAACTTTGGAATATTTGATGTTGTATGTTTGAGTGTCTTTTAAATACTTGAGCACTCATTTTGCTGCATTCCAATGACCTTCACAGGGTTGATGAATGAACTTGGAAAGTATCCCTACAACAACATCTATGTCAAGATGAGTAGTATTTAGAAAATTCAAACTTCCAACAAGTTTCATGTACTTATGTTGCTTCAACTGTACTTCCTTGAGTAGAAGTAAGCTTCGCTCCATTGGAGTAGAAACAAGGTTATAATCCTACATTCCAGATATGTTCAATATTTTTCCAATATACTTCTTTTTAGAAATGAAAATGATCTGAATATGGGCAAACTAGTTTTGTTGTGCTAGCTCCCTCATCAATATTATAATACTGTGTTTATAATTGTCTCAAATTAGTGAGTTATGTGAGGGTTTATGTGTCAAGTTTTGTGTTTTTTATGATAAATTCATGAGTTAATTAGTTTTTAAAAACACATATACAACAAGTAAATTGCAGAGAAATAACACACGTCAAATACATTACACAATAGCTGATAACATAGTTCACCCCTCCTCGGTTACATCTCCATGGACCTGCTTCAACTAGACCCTCTTTGGATTAATGGTCAATTCTCTAATTACATGCACCTATAGTGCTCCAATGCATTTTCAACCTGCTCCATTGGATTTAGAAGACCCAAAAACCTAAAAATAGACTCTTCAAGCTCTGCAAATGGTCTTCAAATGATCTAGGCATGGCTTCCTCTCCTGGTGGCCCTGGGCTTCTATATTTTCAAAGTGGAAAAATTGCTTACAAAAGTGCTCCAACGCCTCTGCAACTTGCACCGTCATGCTCAAAGCATCCAAATAATCTATGAATGACTGTTCTTGAGTCAAAATTGGTCGAAATATGCCAAAGTTATGGCTTCTTCAGTTTTCCCTAGGAAAACTTCACCAAAAGTGGAACATCTCCAGTTAACTCAGCCAAAAATAGAGCTCCACCAAAAATGGAGGACTCCACCAAGTTAATTGTGGATTAATTAGTTATTAAGTGGAGTCTTAATGTGGTTTAGTTCTAATTAAGGCGCACTTAGCGCTAAAAATGCACTCTTATCATAATTCTAATTTATTCTCGTATTAGTGCACATTAAACATCTTTATGCGCTTAATTAAACCATGTTTTAAAATTAACCCCACCACAATCATTGGGGATCTCTGCTCCTGGATCTGGGGCCACACTCCCATGGTAAGGGCTAGCCCTTCTTTCCTCCACTGAAACTTATTTCAAACGTTAAATACAAAACGCACCCTAAGTCTATTAAGACTTACGATCATGGTATGGTGGTAAGTGTGTTGGTTAGTGCGAGGGAGGTGGCGGGTTTGACCTCGACCTCCACGCAGCCATACATAAAAAATTTGCGCCATAAAATAATATAATTCGACCATGAACCTTCCAAATTCGGCCTTGGAGGAGGGGCACGTGGCGACATCTAGTCTTGCCACGTGTCCTCTTCCCATTGGCTTAAAAATTAAACCAATAAAAATTGCCACGTGCCCAGAAATTTGGGCTACTTAGAAATTGACAGTTTTCATCCTGTCATTGGGTTGGAGAAATACCCAAATTTTGACCTTTGACTTTTTTTGACCCCTTTTTCTTTTAAAAAAGTGCTTGTTTGACACGGCAATCAACATGCTCTAAATTTCTCATATGGACTCTATTTTGAATGAAATTAATTGCGTCGGATTCTTGGAGATGGGCCCTATCTGGTCGTTCTGGTTTGGTGTGATTTTGAGCACTTTTATTTTTTGGAATTTTTTTTCCCCCAATCTAGATTCTGATCACTCCTTCCCACTGATAGAATTTTGGACCCACAAAAGTTGGTGATCTGATGAGAGTTGAATACTCTTCTCTTTTCCAAGTTCTATAAACTTGATTCTACTTGGAAAAATATCCATGAAAACCACTTGGGTTCACTGACATGCCTTGCCTTCCAAATGGCTTGGCACTTCAATCAATGTTATCCTTTTTCTGTTGACCCCATCCAACACTTGTTGGTTGCTTGCTGACTAATAAAAAAAAAAATTGTACCAAATAAATCCCTCGGTGCTTGGAAAGCTAACTGATGGCCTTCCCACTGAGAATATCGTTCCTCCTTTGCACAAAGATGCATTCGATGTAAGCTTCTCCTTGGAAACCACTTCTCCAAGTTAAGCCCATCTAAGTGAACTACAAAAATGAGTTCCAACATCAGTAATCATAACAAAAGAAATGACCATTATTTTTACCTCCATGGTTCCAAATTCTACATTTGGAAGAATGCATTTTCCATCTCCTTCACCTCTTGGTGTCAACACATCAAACGTTCTACAATGGTTGATGTTTTGGCTACAAAATTTTTGACATCTTGTCCCTCTTTCCATCATCCTCCAGTGTTGACATGCTGCTCATGCCATGATTTGGGAACAAAGGCTAATCATGAGCCTCTCACTCTAGAATGGACCTTCCCAAAATCTTGTGACATCTTGTCACAAACACAACCATCAATCTGAAAAACACATCATGCAAGAAACATAACTTGACAACATATCATTTCACTCCTTCAAAGAAATAAATGTCACATCTTGTGAACATCGCCATGTACTTTTACATCTTGGTGTCCAAACTCATCGACCAAACACAAGTCAACAAAACATGCCTCTTGAAACAATTGACTCTCAAGTCAACAAACATACATGATAGACAAAGAAATCAACCAACACAATTCAGTCACTCATGCATGTTCAAATTGGCATCTTTGCTGCATCTAGGTGAGTCAACATAACTCCACTTTCAAACATCTTTCTTCATGCAATATGCAACATGCTTTCAAGAGAAAATAAATGCATTCAATTGGAAAAGAAATGCATCAATCATCAAAATAAATGCAAGGCCTTAATTGGATAATAATTCTAATCATCTCTTTCCAAACCACTTTAGTGGCAATTCTTTCAGTTGCACGTCATCATGTGAATCATCCTGACCCACATCTAGTTATAGAATCATCTTTTCCATTCTTGTCAATATCACTCTCCACCTTCTTCAAATGTCGCGGATGACTTATTGGATACAAGTCCAACACTTGTCTACAAGGTGACCCTGCAATGAGTGCAAAGCAATTTCATCTTATTTTCAACATGGTTTCCATTATCCAATAGACCTTTGGATTTTTGTCTCATTTTTTTAGAAAGTTTCCTATGCATAGATATACTCTTCCAACACCTTGAAAAATTATGGTTATTCAAACCTTAAAAGGAACATGTAAACTTTCTCCAAATATTATGTGGAGATTTACAATGTTTATCATAATCAAAAGAAAATTGATTAAAAGCGGATTTATACCTTGTACATTCACCTTTTTCACCTTCTTAAGGACGTGAATTTGATGAGGTTGTGGCTCTCTTCAGAATACCAATAATGGATTTGATGACTTTAGACATTTCAACGTCCTCTTGTTTTCCATTCTAATTAGTTGCATGCTTATGAGCATCTTCTTGCAAAGTGGGTGCAAAACTTTTGCATTCCTCATGAAAAAAAAATTCATAAGCTCTAGGTAATGAACATTAAATGAAAGCACTTTTTGAAACACCTTCAAGTGCCTCCTTGGCTTTGGAGCATTCTTCATCATGTTTTCCATAACCAAGACCCAAATACCTAACTTTCCTCAACAAAAATTGGCTCAATTATGCCTTGTGCATGTTTTCCCAATCCTTTACCTTTATAGCCCATCTTCATCAATAATTTGGACCCTATTACTCTAGTGTGTCTCTCAAAAGAACCTGCACATTAATTTTGAGAATAAATAGAAGATAAACTTGAATTGCATACCTCTTTTTCATGCACGTACTTGGCTAAAGTTTCTTTGGCATCATGGAGTTGAGTCTCCATCTCATGCATCCTTTCTAGATTTTTGTTTGAAATATGGAGCTGAGTCTCCATGTCATGCATATTTTCAAGAAGCTCTTACTTCTCCTCCTTCATGAAAATCAACTGCTCTTGAAGTATAATTCTCTCCCTCTTATCTTCATACATCTCTTGCACCATATCATTCATGATGTAGAGCTTATGCAACATCTCTTTATCAAAAAAAATTTCTAAGGAAGAATGACTAGAAGCAGTGCTTGATAAAAGTGCCATCACACTTGTAATGCATAAAAATACTCTTTGTTGTGATTTGAGAACTGAGTCCTCAACCTTGACCTTCTCTTCACACACATAAACTTGCACGTAGTTAAACTCCCCTTGCACAATTACAAAACCAATAGTTAATTCTTCTAGCTAAGCTTGGCTAAAATGAGCTAAATTTTTCTCTGATACCAACTTGCTATGAATATGGGAAAACTGGTTTTGTTGTGCTAGCTCCCTCATTAGTATTATAAAAATGTGTTTAGGATTGTCTCAAATTAGCCAGTTATATGAGGATTTATGTGTCAAGTTTTGTGTTTTTATGAGAAATTCATGAGTTAATTAGTTTTTAAAAATGCATATACATCAATTATATTTCAGATAAATAACACACAACAAACACATTACACAATAGTTGATAACAAATTTCACCCCTCCTAGGCTGCATCTCCATGGAATTGATTCAACTAGCTACACCCTCTTTGGATTAATGTTAAATTCTCTGATTAGATGCACCTACAGTGCTCCAATGGCTTTGCAACCTGCTCCATCGGATTTAGAAGACCCAAAAACCTCAAAATAGACTCTTCAAGTTGCAAATGGTCTTTAGATGATCTAGGCATGGCCTCCTCTCCTGGTGGCCCTTGGCTTATTTAATCTTCAAAGTGGAAAAATCACTTACAAAAGTGATCCAACGCCTCTGCAACCTACACCATCATGCTCATAGCATCCAAATCATCTAGGAATAACTCTTCTTGAGCCAAAATTGGTCAAAATATGCCAAAGTTATGGGTTCTTTAGTTTTCCCTAGGAAAACTCCACCAAAATTGGAACATCTCCAGTTAACTCCACCAAAAATGGAGCTCTGCCGAGAATAGTGGACTCCACCAACTTCTCTGCCAAGTTAACTATGGATTAATTAGTGGTTAAGTGGAGTCTTAATCTGGTTTAACGCTAATTATGGTGAACCTAGTGCTAACCATGCGCTCTTATCATAATCTGAATTAATTTTTGGATTAGTGCACATAAAACATGTTTATGCGCTTAATTAAACCATGTTTTAAAGTTAAACCTGCCACAATCATTGGACTGCTCCACTCCTATTTCTAGGGCCACGGTACTGTGGTAAGGGTTGGCCCTTCTTGCCTCCGCTCGAAAGTATTTCAAACGTTAAATACAAAACATGCCCTCAGTCTATTAAGACTTATGCTCATGGTATGGTGGTAAGTGTGTTGGTCAGTGCGGGGAGGTCACGGGTTCGACCCTGACCTCTGCCCAACCATACATAAAACTTTTGCGCCATAAAATAATATAATTCGACCATGAACCTTCCAAATTCGACATTGGAGGGGGGGGGCATGTGACACCCTTCAGGCTTGCCATGTGTCGTCTTCCCATTGGCTTAAAAATTAAACCAATAAAAATTGCCATGTTCCCAGAAATTCGAGCCACTTAGAAATTGACACTTGTCATCCTATCATTTGGCCAGATAAATACCCAAATTTTGACCTTTGAACCTATTTGACCCTTTTTTTAAAATTACCCTATTTGACACGATGATCAACAGGCTCTAACTTTCTCATATGGACTATGTTTTGAGTGAAAATAATTGCACCGCATTTTGGGAGATGGGCCTTATTCGTTCATTCTAGTTTGGTGCAATTCTGAGCACTTCAAGTTTTTGACAAATTTTTGCCCCCAATCCAGATTCCAATCAGAAAATTCATTTAGGTTTCTAATCAATTTCAATCCCTAAATAATAATGCAATACAACAAAATTTGTCATTTAAAAAAAATTCAGTAATTTTTTTTTAACGGACGCTATATAGTCATAATTATTTCCTGCAATCATCAAATAATCTACATATATAACCAAATATACAACCAACTTTCCAACCTTCTTAACAAAAAGAGTTGCATTATCCAGATCAAAAAACTTATAATTCAACTTGAGAAAGTGTTTAGTTAGTTTTTTATGCTATGAATTGGATATATGTTTCATTCTATACAAATATTTCACCAATTTATATACCTTATGCTATTTTCCTTTGATAGCAAAACCTTCTAGCTGAAACATATAAACACATTCCTTCAAATCACCCTTCAAAAACATTGTTTTTACATCCATATGATGTATCTTCCACCTTTTTTGAGTTGCAAAAGAAAACATAGTTCTATGTGCCCCATTTAGCTATAGGAGCACATGTCTATGCGTAATCAATACCTTCTGTTTGAGCATAGCCTTTTGCTATAAGTACTGTCTTATATTTATCAAGTGAACCATCTACCTTGTACTTGTTCTTATATACCCATTTACAATCAATAAGTTTGATGCCAACAAGAGGATCCACTAACCTTCACTTTCCATTTGTAACGAGGGAATCATACTCCTTTTTCATTGCATCATTATATTCATCACAATTATAAGAAATGTTACCAGAACTTGAAGTAACATCATATTTAAAAGAAATTCTATTTCAAAATCATCATACTTTCTTAGAACTCTCTGAACACATGTGGATCTTCTTAAAGGTTGTTGAAGTGGCTCTGATGGTCGCTCATCCTGAAGTACTAGTTCTTTGGGAATATTTTCTTACCCTGTAGAAACAACACTATCCTCCAAATTTTCTTTAGTAGGAACATTCTCATGAGTAAAATATGGAAAACCCACATACTGATCCATAATGATAATTCCCCCTTTAGTATGTGGAACATCCCTATTAGATTCAAAATAAAACTTTTTGGATGCAAATTTCTCCAAATGAGTCAGTTTTCTATCAATAGTGGAATTATCTTTGGCAGTGTTAAGAAAAATAACATATCTAGAAAGAATAAATTTCTTATTACCTCATCATATAACATGTATATTTTCAAATTACTATAATATCCTATGAGTATGCATTTTTGGCTTCTGGCACCAAATTTATTTCTCTGTTGTTTAGGAATTAAAGCATAACATGTAGATCTAAAAACTCTGAAATGTTGAACAGATGGGAGTGTATAATACCAAAGTTCATATGGAGATTTTTTGTTGATACCATGAGAAGGAAAATTATTTCTAATATAACTTGTGCAAATAACGTCTTCTCCCCAAAACATCAACTTCACACTTAAAAAAAAAAAAATCATGGATCTAACCATATTAAGCAGTATCCTATTCATACATTCCGCAAAGAATTCTATTGTGGATTATAAGGTATTGTATTCTAATTTTTGATGTCTTTGTCCTTCAAATATTTTTCAAAAGAATTAGAAGTATCTTCACTACCATTATCAGTTTTGAGAATGTTAATGTTTAGTTGAGTTTCATTTTTTATCATCCAATAAAAAGTTTTTAAATTTTAAAATACTTGTAACTTATCTTTCAATAGATACACCAAACACATTCTCGAATAATCATCAATAAATGTCATCATATATTTATTACCATTGGTAATTACAATAGACATAGATCCACATAAATCTGAATGTATGAGACCTAATTTTCTTGAAGTTCTAAAAGAAGAACTATGAAAAGGTTTCTTAGAATGTTTCCCCAAAATACAAGCCTCACATGGTGTAAGATTTCTTGGAATTGTAGGAAATCCTTTTATACCTTTATATCTCATAATTCTGATACTATTATAGTTAATGTGACCAAAATTAGCATGCCATAATAAAATCGAAGACAACTTATCACTTTGATGTGCTAAAAGAGTAGAACTATGATGATAATTTATAGTAGATGATGTTCCATTTAGTTTTAAAAGTGTACTTTCTTCAACACCAGCCATAATGAATGTATTGTTAGATGCTCTACGTATCTCAATAATGCCATCAAAGATATGTATTGAGTGCCCTTGTTGTCGAATATGTATAAGAAACACTAAATTTCTTTGAAATTGTGGAATATAAAGGACATCCTATAGAACATAATCTGCAAGTTTTTGTATCTTTAAATGAATGGATCCAATTTTTGAAGGCTTGATTTGAGATTTGTTAGCAAAATATACTACTTCATCAACTTGGTCACTGAATGTTTAAAAAAAAAAATCTCCTAAAATTCATATGACATGTAGGTCCTAAATCCAAAATCCAACTTCCTTGCCATGAAGAAAATGTGGCACTAAAAACATCACTAATGTTAAAATTTCAATGGAAACTTGATTGCATTCATGATGAGAACTTCATTTATACAAATGTAAGGTAGGTTCGAGATAAAATTGTCTCGATAACTTATTAAAAAAATAAAATAATAACTAATTAATATTTTACAAACATAATCCCGAAGGATTAGTTAACAACTTGAATGAAACATTGTAACAAGCATCTATAGTTCCACTGACTATCATCTAGGTATTAAATGTTAGTTTATAGAATTTTTTTCATACGAGTCTAGTCATCTGTTTTCAAAACTCGAAGTTGATTCTACTGTCAATACTCTCAAAATCCACTATCCGATTTGAGGTTTTGAGTATTCTGCACAAATACTAGAGAGGCATCCAACATTTTGTTTATGTCACAAAATCCATTACCAATTCACCCAAAAATATTAAGAAAAAACACAGTTGCATTCCCTGCCACAAAACATTAAAAATTCAAAATTTTGCATCTTGCTTGATGCAGTTATCAACGTTCCAATTCCTAGACAAGAATGCAGAAATCTTAAAGAGAAGATGAGAAAGGTAGTCGAGAGGAAGGTTTCTTCACAAATTTTGGAAACATAGTACGATAAGTTATGAAATAAGCTATGTCTAGGGTGTTTATGCTGGACCACATCTCACACAATTGTTTATGACAATATTCCATTATTGGAGAAATTGTTTTTCAATTCAACATTTAACAAAGTTGGAAACCAACTAAACTTCACCTAACTAGAAAAATGATTAAAAAAAGTAAGGAAACGTGAATATAAATATATAATGTTTTTTTTCCTTATAATTCAGAAGGGATAAATAGGACACATGCATGTCATATTCATGAGTGTACTTACAGGTCATTGAAATTCCTTGACAGCTAGATTCCTCTTTACGAATTTCTACAAGGACAATCATAGTTTATATGGATGACATGGATAATTATAGGTCATATGGTTGAAGTAGTGTATGTTTTATCCATGGGAATATTTCTTTGGTCCATGCCTAGTTCGATAATATATATATATATATATATATATATATATATATATATATATATATATATAACTCTGCGTATTTTGATTGAGTACTTAGATTTTGTACTTACAGTTTGTCTAATGTTTCAAAATGTTATTGATCTGGACAACTTAAAATAAAAGTTATATATTTTAAAATTTTTAATTAAAATGTTTCATTAATATTGAGATAGAATTTGAGATAGCTAAATATTGGTTAAAGTTTTTTTAGAAACTGAGATTTTTTTTTCTTGGGGTTAAATTTGTAAAAACAAATGATATACTATTTAAACTGTTATATTTAATAAAAGGTAATTTTTTGTGGTTAAATAATTAGAAATGTTAATAATATGAACTAAGAGATATTAAAAATAAATTTTTACAACGAAAATGATCTTCTATATGAATATATTTACATTCATTAATAAATCTAAAAAGAAAATATGTAGAGAAATTTTCTCTTCCAAGTTTATCTTTACATTCATTAATAAGTCTAAAAAGAAAATATATAACTGAATTTTCTCTTCGAGGTTTATCTAACATGGTGATTTTAAATTCTTGTAGTATTAAAAACAACCTAGTTGTTCTACCATTTGTGTTTGGTTTTTTCAAAAGATATTCAATAAAAAAATGATTGATGTAAATAAAAACTTCTTAACCAATAATGTAATGCTTAAGCTTATTAATAGCATGTACACCACAAGAAAAGACATTTCGATCACAATATAATTTGATTCAAGAGTAATTAGATTCTTACTAATGAAATCAATAGCACAAGGCTAATGATCTTCCTTTTGTCCAAAATTTCTCTAATTGTTATATCTGAATCATCTGTTGGCATGTGAAAAGGTAGAGACCAATTTGGTCCTCTTAAAACTATCTTTAGAAAGTTTAACTTAAAAAAAATATAATAAGTAATATTAAAAAAAAAATCATTATCTTTTGTAAGAAACATTGTTAAAATTGATAAGTAATATTCCAAAAAATTTATAATCTTTATAAGCAACTTAAACAATGGAGATTCTATTTTTGTAAAATTTTCTATAAATATAAATAGCCTACATGTCCTAAGAACCTTCTCACATCTTCTTGAGGGTTTGTAACTAGAGTAATACTTATTATAATAAAATTTAGGCTTTGTATATCCTTTCCAAGTGTAATAAATATAGATTCCCTTTACAATTCAATCCTTTTAAAACCCTTCGTCTCTCTGCACATTTCGTTGGAAAGGATGTCTCATTGAAAACTCATGAAGGCTCCTCAATGCATGAAGAATATTTACCATGGTGACCTACTTACACAACTCTTTGTGATCTCAATTTGATTGTTAGTTATTGTTGCACTAACATCAGTTTCAGATTTATAATAAAGGTACTTGTGTTTTCTTCTTGTACAAGGGTTTATGAGCGTGCTTATGATTGAAAAACAAGTAAACTTGTGGAGATTAAGTTGATTTCATGAAAATAAAAGCATGGAAACTAAATGTTTAACAAGAAAATATAAACACACAACAAACCATGACAAATGAATCAATAACACATTGTTTTTATGAAGGAGTTCACCCCTCCTGAGCTACATCTCCTTGGTCTAGCTTCCATTGCATGGGCCTTTTTATTAGCTTCAATTGTGCAAAAATGTTGTTTAAAGTCTCCTACAGCCTCTGCAACCTACTCCAATGGCTCCAAAACATCAAAACATACCAATAATGACTCTTGCTGAGCCAAAATTGGTCGAAAATTGGCTCAGTTATGGAAAAAACCATTTTCCCTACTATTTCTCCTCCAAATCTGGAAAAAATCCAACTAACCTTGTTAAATTTGGAAATTCTGCCTAAAAGGCACTACTGCCAAGTTTTTCACTAGTTTAAGAGCGGATTAACACAGAGTTAATGACGGCTTAGTTGGATAAGCGCGTCATTAACTGCGCTTTATCCAATTGTGTTGAGGGAGGATTATATTAATGTTAATCTAGGATTAACATTTAATAAAACACATTTATGGTTAATACAAATCCCACTAGTTCGTTAGCCCTATGCCACGGTTTAGCATTGAAGACATATGGGAGGGGGTTGGCCCCCTCCAGAACCCCTTCATTTCCACTGATAAACTTTAAATAGCAGTGATGTTCTTCATATGCCTTGCATTAACTAAAGAAATATTCAACTTTTTGCGATGAGCTCTCATAATATACTCCACCCCATCCTTAAGAAAATGATATTTGTTCTCATGGTGATAAAATACCACTTTCATGTCATACAAATATGGACTTCCCAAGATAATACTGGAAATGTCAAGTGGAACCACATCTAATTTGACTTCATCAACAAACCGAAATATGCATTTTCTGTTGGACATTGGTTTCAACGCTCCCCATGTGTTTCGCGACATGGACTAAATGCCTCTCATGGATCCTAACTCTGGCGATGTAGCGGAGACTAACGCCTACGGGTTTTGGTCTAACGACAATTGTGATTCCAACAAGTGGTATTAGAGCGACAGGTCTCGAGTTCGAAACTCACCCGGCTCGTGTTGGGGTGGAGATTGTTGGACATTGGTTTCAACGCTCCCCATGTGTTTCGCGACCTGGACTAACCGCCTCTCGTGGATCCTAACTCTGACGATTGTAGCGGAGACTAATGCCTGCGGGTTTTGGTCTAACGACAATCGTGATTCCAACATTTTCATGCACAGGGGCTTCACTGCGGGAGCAATACTATACCACGTGGGTTCGTATTGGGGGATATATAATGAGGAAAAAATGACATAATATATTGGGTGATATATAGGGGGTAAAGGGTTTTTATATTGGCTGGTATAAAAAATGGAGCTCAAAGTTAATGAAAAAAAATAAAGGGGTATAAAAAATGTTAATGAAAAAATGGATACCTACAATATATAGTGAAAGTAGGGTATTTTTAAATTGGGAAGGTGTATTGGGTTTATATTGGTAGGGGGTTAAATAATGTGATTTTTAGAGTCATTTTCCAATATGTACTCAAATTAAGGGTATTGTTTAATATGCTATGATCGCACGTGATATGTTAGAGGTTTATTGTGTGAAGCCCTTGTGTTTTCATGTAACCTGTAAATTGGCATTCTTAAATATCCAACTCAAAGGGTATGGTTTATGATGTGGTACGGTTTCAAGGTTAATATTTTTTACCAACTCTTATGAAATCAAGTTTGCATGTGAGCCACTATCAAAGAATGCATCAATCTTTTTATGATTTGAAATCACCCTTACATGGAACAAGTATATCATTGTGTCTTCATTTGGAGTGTTGTTGTGACAATTTGAGGAACTAGTACTAGCTATGGCTTCTTTTCCCTTTTTGACCATGGATACGATCTTGGTCTCATCATTGGAATCATATCCAAGATCATGTTGTGTCGTGCCAGTCATCCTTTGTTTCCCCTTGTTGTTTGATTTCTTAGGCCTTAGTTCGAGATGTAGTTTCCAACAATGGGCTTCATCATGCCCTTCTTTGGAACAATGTTTGCATGTAGTTTTCTCCCCTTCTTTCTTAATGGTTCCATTCTTCTTTCCCTTCCATTTTCCTCCCTTATCTTTTCCCTTACCCTTGAATGGCTTCTTCTTACTACCCTCTTCCTGAATGTTCTTTTCCCTTGCTTCAAAATGTGTGGCTTGCACACATACTTCAGCTTGGGTTAAACATAGGGATAGTATGTTTCAAATAGGAATGTAAACCCCCAATGTATTTCAAGAGTGTGTCTTGGGAATTTAATTTTACTCCTAACAACAAAGCCCTCTTTCTAAACTCCTCGGTATACTCTTGAACTGTTTGGCCTTTGAGTTGCCTAAAGTTTTTGCAACTCATAATTTCTCTTTGCATATAGGCTAATGGATAAAACTGTCTTTTAATGGAAGAAATAAATTCAAATGAAGAAATGGATATCTTACCATGTATTCACATTTCCTCTTGAGTATTTTCTTCCCACCAGACTAGTGTTTCTCCTTCTAACCTCAATGAAGCCAACTGGATCTTTATTTTGTCTTCTTGTAGATTTTGAATTCTGCAGTATACCTCTAATTGATGGATCCAATTGCCCAACTTCTTTGCATTTACCTCACCATTGTACATGGGAAGTTCAAACTTAATGTCCAATTTAAGTAATGGAGTTTTTTCTTTTGGGGTTTTTGAATGAGTGTGGGTGGTTTTTTTGGTGGAAGTGGAAGATGATGTTGATGAGGATGAGGATGGTGGAGACGGAGGTGGCTTTCCTCCACTACCCTTCGAACTCTTCTCTTCGTCCTTCTTATCATCTGAAGTTCCTTCTCCATGTGGAGGATTAAAACCTTCTCCTTCCCTTTTTGCAGTGAATGCATCAAACATGATTTTAACCATCCTCTTAATTTCATTGAAGTCTCTCTTGACATCTTCCTCTACTGAATGTCCTTGATTCTCTCCAACACCTAACATAATGGCTAAGGATTAAAGCCCAACTTCTGATGCTTGTACCTTTTCAATCAACTCAGCGTCTTGTGCAATTTGTACCTCTTCAATCTCAACTTTTGGAGATAGAAATTGAGGCGCTTAAAGTGAAACTATGAGTGGAAATTTGGGTGAAGATGATGCTCTCTCAGCTCTCCTTCTTTTGGTCCTAACCTCGGGACTAGCCACAAATAACTTCCCTTTCCTCTCTGCAACTTCAACCTTGTAAGAAACACAAAATTACAACTATTAAAACCCTGTTTGCACAATCTCAAGCAAAGCAAGAAAATAAAATTTGCTCTGATATCATCTTGATCTGGATTTGATTGTTATTTATTGTTGTGCTAATATTAGTTTCATATTTATAATAAAAATTCTTATGTTTGCTTCTAGTACAAGGGTTTATGGATGTGCTTATGATTGAAAAACAAGTAAACTTGTGGAGATTAAGTTGATTTCATGAACATAAAATCATGGAAACTAAATGTTGAATGACAGCATATAAACACATAGTAAACCATAAAAATTGAATCAATAACACATTTTTTTGATGAAGGATTTTACCCTTCCTGGGCTACATCTCCTTGGTCCAGCTTTCATGCCATGGGCCTTTGTATTAGCTTCAATTATGCAAAAATGGTGTTTACAGTCTCCTATTTCCTCTGTAATCTACTTCAATGGCTCCAAAACATAAAAGTATACCAATAATGACTCTTCCTGAGCCAAAATTGGTCGAAAATTGGCTTAGTTATGGAAAAACCCATTTTCCCTACTATTTCTCCTCCAAATCTGGAAAAAATCCAACTAACCCTGCTAAATTTGGAAATTCCGCCTAAAAATGTGTTGCCGCCAAGTTTTCCACCAGTTTAAGAGAAAATTAACACACCATTAATGATGGCTTAGTTGGATAAGCGCATCATTAAATACATGTTATCAAATTGTGTTGAGGGTGGATTAGATTAACGTTAATCCGTGATTAAAATTTACTAAAACACATTTATAGTTAATGAAAATCCCACCTGTTCGTTAGCCCTACACCACGGTTTAGCATTGAAGACATATGGGAGGGGGCTAGCCCCCTCCATACCCCCGTCGTTGGCACCAATAAACTTTAAATAGAAGTGATGTTCTAAATGGTTAATAACCATTGTGGGATCATGGAAGTAAGGCATAGGCAAGCACAAGGGTGGTCGTGGGTTCGACCTCGACCCCCGCACCAATTTTTTGTTCTGCATTGCAAACACAAACCCATAATTTGAAACTATGGTATATAAATATATATATCCTCCTATTATTGCAATGAACCTATCTGCCAAGGTTAGAGCTAAGGTTATATGGATCTTCCATATGTAGAAGCCTATCCACTAGAGTTAGATAGCATACCCACCATAATAAAGTCTGTCTGCCCACTTTGTTTAGAGTTCTTCCATCCATCCGCTAGTTTAGAGTCTAAGGTTTATACCTTAGGCCAAAAACATATATGCAACCCATGATATATATCTATCAAGAACTTTGAAATTAGAGCAAATTAAAAAATTATCCAAGGTTGGACGGGTCCACACTAGAGGGGGCACGTGGCGGCCCCTGGCTGCATCACGTGTCTAGCTTTGGTTGGACTACTCCAACCTAAAAAAAAATTCTCATTCAACCTCAGAAATAGATGTAAAAAAATTTCACTTCCAAAGTTCACTGGCGATTCTGACTACGACACTTGTCACATTTTCATTGAGCTAAAAATGGAGAATATTCCCTGGATATACATGGAGTGCTGACTGGACTGCCATGTCATCAATCTATCATTGTTCTGCACATTTTTTACTTGTTTGAGAAAACGGATAGCAGGTCATAACTTCTTCATCCGGAGTCAGATTTTGAAGAAACGAATTGTGCCAGAATCCTGACGACGAGCTCTACGCATGCGTTCTGTTTTGGGGAATTTATCAGCACTTTATTTTTTGAGCTAAATACTGAGCCTCTAATCACTTTTTCCTCCCTACCTTTTTCCACGATATAACACCATTTCTTGTTCCATCACATCCTACTTACTATATTTCTTCAAAATTAATATATACTACTATTTCTTTTATCCTCAATGCTATTGTTGTCTTGCTCAACTAGAAGGTTGCTCGAGAGAACTCCACACTGGAACTATAATCCGCCAACAAAATGTCATAAATTCAATTATTGTAATTTCATTTCTATGGAGGCCATAGACTTAAATTTTGATTATTATAGTCCTACAACAAAATTTCATAAGGTTGTTGGCTATAATTGCATTTCTACCTAGACCATAAATTTGAATTTCATTATTATAGTCATAACATGTTTCAATGTTGGGTATTTAGATTAATCACAAGTTTAAGCAGTCATGCATATAATGATTTTAAACAAATCCCTAATTTATATTATTATATGTGGGAACTATATGCAATTATAGACAATTTCTATATGTTGATGTTTCATCTAAAATGGAAGTTCATATTTCTATTTATGTTTGTAAAACAAGTTTCTATTACAAACTTTGTTGAATACTTTGGGGGAGGGGGGTGGCAGGAATTAATATTATTGCTTCCCAAACTAAAATTTCACTTCAATTCTTATTTCTTATTCATTTATGAAATAAACATAAAACCATCACATAATTGCATGAACACATAGAAAACCCATGATTTAACATGGAAACACATAAAGGGAGAAAACCATTTTTTTTTTCTTTTATTTAAGTGATTGTTGTAGGAACCCACCTACAGTTACATAATTTGCAAGCACACATTTGCATGATATATCTATCCCCTTTCTAATTTTGTAGTCTCCAACCCGTCGGAGACGCCTATCCCCAAAGTTTAGTAGGCACCCATCTACAGGGAACATCGATACCCAATTAGTGTTATTCAATTGTTTATGTATTTGGATTTCCCAACTTCCTTTATATTATCTGATATTTATATTAATAACATTTTTTCTTCACCGCACCCTTAACCAACCTATACAGTTATTTCCCTTTTCTATTTACAGTTTAGATCCTTCTTTTACCATGGGTATAGGTCCATGGTTTTATCCATGGAAATCCTCACTTGACTATATCAACACATAAAGTTTTATCAACTTTTGAAATATTCAATGGTTTTGGAGTGCTTAAGCTCCTTTTATTTTGAATATTTTCCCAATATGACCACATGATGAAATTAAGGGTGAGTCTTATCATTCCTTTTAGTAGCATGTGTCAATTTCTTGGTTTCTTGTGAGTGATGGTGGGTACCACATCCTTAATTCCTCGAACTGAATTTGGCATATAAAACTTCCAAACACCAAATTTGTTAAATATCTACCTGTTGGGGTTCCTATGTTTTGGCAGATTTGGAAATACCAAAGGATAAGACAACATCAAACCACTTTGGGACCTCAGGATCTAACCCTCCTGGGTCCAAAGAGGGATCTCTCTATAAATACAAAGATTGATATATCTTTGAAAGCTCAAAATGAGGTATTAGGCTAGGTATGAAGCACAAAGGGGGGTTTTAAATGATTTGGTTGTTGGGTTGAGTCGAAGATCATCAACTGAGAAGGTTAAGGAATGAAAGGAACGAAATAGCAGGATGTTTTGGTAAAAGAAGATTGGTCAAGAAAGTGTCATCCATTGGGCTATGGAGTCATGAAAGGGGATTACTTGCATAACAGCTAACCAAGGCTTTCATAGGGCAAGTCATCAATACTAAAGGATATTTTATATAGATGGTGAGATGGAACAATAAGAAATGAAAGTGAAAGAAAGAAAGAAAACCCAAGTGCAGTCTGGAGATCAGGTCAAATGTCATTTAAATCCATACCTGCTTTGACATACTCAGAGGCAACTCTCAATGAAGGCACAAAGGGTAGCTTAAGATTAGGTTAGAGGTCATTTAACTCTAGGCCTGCTTCAGCATACTCTCAAGGAAAAAATAGAGTTAAGATTTAACATAGAGCAAGGCCTAAGATCAGAGAAGGGCTTCTAACCTTCAATTCTTTTGACACCAGCTCAAAGGGATCTTAGAAAGGCCAATATTTTGGAAAAGGACCCAAGTGGACAGGGCTAACACTAAATCCTCGGTATCCCAATTCTTCCAGCTTAAACCCAACAAGAACATCTAAGAAACAAACCTCGAATTCACACATCAGAAAGAATGGGCCAGACCAACATCTTTAACTAGTTAAATTACATGAATTTGTTCTCAGATACACATTAAGAAGAAAACATCAAAGACAAGAAGAGCAATGGGCATTAGGGTACCATTCATGGGTATATCCTAAGCCTTATTTACTGATTCTTATTAGAGAAATATGAACATCATGATTAAACATGAAATAAGTAAGGAAACATCATTAGAAATATAGACTAGGATCCTGTGAAATTGCTTGTTCAATTGATGTGCAAAACTAGTCACATACTCTCAGCTCAATGGCTAATACAGTCCAAAATTTCTCCTCCCATCCTACTAAATTACAAACTACTCAGCTACTCTCCCCCAATAACTGTTCTAACAGTCTAATGAATCCCTATATTAACAGCAACAACAACAACAATGCAACCCTTTACAATATGTTCTTGAGGGGTTCTTATAGGAGAATGAGTAACTATGGAAGTAGATATGAATTTAATGGATTCATTAAGTCAGAGTGGAGGAAGTGTCCATGCCCACTCTACTTAATAGCTCTATGTTGTACTCTGTAGTCTGGTTCAGAGCCTCTGTCAGGTCGATATTTGACCTCGGATGTGTTCTTTGAAGTCCTCTTGGCTGTCTGGTACTCTCTGTAGCCTTATGAAATAAGTAATCGAGATGGAAAGGTCTGCAGGTCTCCATACCACCATGAATGTTGTTCTGACAGTTCTTTAGAAGCTACTATCAGTGCACTATATGTTAAGGGCTCGAGGAGGCATGGAGAGTGCTGTAGGGAGGTGTCCTTTCAGGAGGAAATACTTGTCGCTGATGCTGAAACTTGATATGACCTTTTTGAGCGCTTTAGGCCTTATTAGGCCTCTCTAATCATCTTCATGATATTTGCTGCATCTCTGTCCTTTAATCTCGGGGTTAAGGCGTTAAATATTAAATAAATAGTGTTAAGTCTCTTAATCTGTCTTCTCTGATGTTTCTCTTCTACTGCTATGGCGGTCTCTCTGCACTCTCAATCACAGGGCTGTGGCCATGGAAACAGAGTGGATTTACTGGTCTATATACCCTGCACAATACAATAAACTTCATTATGAAATCCAGGGGAGGGAGTGGAAGATTGCTGCGAAGGCCTGGAGGAATGATGGATGCGGGTGAAGAACCGGTGAAAATCACAGCGGAATGGTGAAGAATAGAGTAAATGAAGGTTTGGTGTGAAAATTATCGCAGGCCCTTCGATTAGATGAAACAATGGTGGTCAACGGCCAATATTGATCATGGAGGGAGGTTAGACGAAGAAAATGGGCCTTTCATGTTAAAACACAAAGGATTAACCTTTGGGCGAATACAAAGGGAAATGATAAAAATGAATGAAAGTCGGGCGCCTCTGGTGGTGGGACCCGGTGGGCGGAGGGCGATTAATTGTGAGCCGTTGGATCTCAGGGGGAGATCAATGTCGGGGATTGAATGTTGAAGTTAATAGAGGCTCCGATGAAGAAATATGGTGGAGGATGCATTGCAATGTAGACCATAGATCTAGATCGAATGGACGGTCATGATTGAATCAGAGGATCGCAATCAGGGGAGGTAGAGAGTGACACCTTAAGATGTTCCGATTGGCAATGGTGCGATTGAGTGCCAGCCGTCCGATCTGGAACAAGATCGACGGTGGAGATTAAATTGGTGGGGAGAAGGATAGGGGTGAATGAGTAGGTAGCGGAGGAATCTAGGCCGTTGGATCAGAATGGATGAACGACAGAGATCGGATCGGGGATCGACAATCGGGGCAATAGGAAGTGGCGCCTTAAGAAAACTCCGATTGGCGATGTGAGATTGCACCAGAGCCGTCGGATCTAGCAGGGATATCAATGGTCTATATGCGGTCAGCGAGGTAAAAAGAGACAAGTGATGGGGCGCGATGCAATTAGTGCTGACTGTCGAATCTTGTAAAGATCGATGGCTGATATTGCAGTGCCATTACATCGGGGATTTTTCATTTAACAAAGGAACGCGCTCATATGAACGCCTCGATTGCAATAAGTGCCCAGGGCCTTAGCGCTTGGTTCCAGCACCAGGTCGTATGGTGGGGAAGTGGTTTAGGGCTTAGCTAAAAGGGGCTTAGGCCTCAATGAAAAATAAGCGTTTTAAAGCCAAAAAGAGGGTTTTTGAGGCTTTAAAAGGGGTTTCAGCAGAGGGTATTATGAGGTTTAAAAAGGGTTTTAGGATGAAATGAGGGTTGATGAGGGATTTTAGATGAATTTGAAAAGGGGAAAATGGTGATCAAAACAAAGGCTCAGTGGGAATGAAAATAAGGGGAAATGGAGGTCTTCTGAGCATTTTCTTCCACAAATAGAGAGGCTTTTTAAGTGGAAACATCAGTGAGGATTTTTCAAAGGATGAAAAACATAAAGAGGTTTCAAGAATGATATGTTTTCAGGGGAAACGTATTTCTTGAAGGCTCAAAAAACCCTTTATCCACCTGTTTGCTTGTCAAAAAATTCATAGGTGGCTAACACTACCAATTTCTAAGGTGTGTTAGGTGATGAGATCGAAATTGATGGTAGAGAAGCCACTACCCACCCCTCCTTGACTATCTGAAACTCAACATGGGGGTCCAATTTTTTCTCTTATGTGAAATTAAATATCCCTCAACTTTTTAAAGCACACCTTGTGATCTCATGATATGAGAAAAATGGAAAAAAAAGAAGTCACCCCCACCTTTATTCAAACTGTAATAGGGGGGTCCATTTTTTTCCTATGAAGTTTACTACAGTCCAATGTGACACTACATGAGCCAGTTAATCGGGCCCATTGCATTTCATTTCAATCATGCGCCAGTGGTTTATGAACGATAGGCCATGTCAAATCGATGTCAATCCTGAATCATTTTCTACTAATTGTCATGCCACATCACCAAGATGTCATTGTGAAATGTCACTTAGAAAATTTTTACTTAGCCACCCGAAAAGGCCAAATCCACCTGCCACATCACTCCAACCTAGTGCTACTTGAATGCCACATGTTTTGTCATTTGGATACCATGTGTATTATCCTCTTGCTACCATTTCATCGACCCACTAGCCACCTATATACCACATCATATTACAATGGAAGTTTAGTTCCATGTGTGCTACCATGTCATGTTGGGTCCACCTGGTGCTAATTGCTGGGAAATCTCAGATTCAACCATTTTCTTCGTTCATTTCCTATTAAGCCTCCTACACCTCAGATTCATGGATAACCTTAATAGGCCCATATTAATCCAAATATTCCACCTATATATATATATACATATATATATATATATATATATATATATATATATATATATATATATATATATATATATATATATATATATATATATATATCTATAAATATTTAGCATAATATTATCTTTTCACCATCCATTTTTTTACGAATATTGATAAGTTTTATTTATTTTTCCTAGATCTATAATTTTAAATACATCTAACTATATTCTCTACTCCCATCATTAAAAGTTCAATGGACTTCTAATTCCAAGAGCTAGGTTCCATTCTTGGGATTTTCTTCATATCTCAATGTATATTGTGGGATGATATACTTCATCATATATATATATATATATCCTATCACTTGAATAAGATAACCTTTCTTGTCCCAAATGCCAAATTATAAATGCATTGAATCCATTTGTACTTTATAACACTTCCTTCACTTTAAAAATATTTTTCTTTTCATTCTTGGGGAGTTACAGATTAAGTGCCATATACCAATATAAATATCTCCGAGAGGGATATGTAACCAAGCACTTCTCATACTCTTTTGATGAATATAATTACAAGAAAAATGTTTTCCAAATTAGCATGTCCTACATATTTTCATTCGTGACTTCAATTCAAACAATATGAAAAATATATACTCAACAATCAATGAAATTGGACACCTTAAACATAAATGAAATCATTATCGCTATAAATACTCAATAAGATCCCCTCAAGTTTAACATCACTTAAAATAAATGACTAAACTTGACATTAATGACAACAACAAACAACGAACAATCTCCCATTTTTTCATTGTTGGAAAATTCAACACTAGACATTGATGGTCATTGATGGCTGCAGATTTGAATCCCCCTGTCAAGTTGTTGAAACTCCCACTAACTTTGAAATTCCATTTTCTTCCCACTTTTCCTTTCTTTGAGTTGCCAATGTTTACTCAATCTCCTCCTTTGACATCAATGGAAAAGGACTTTATCTTCTAACTTACCCAAGTCATGTGAATACATAATATCTCTAAATTTCTTGTACCAAAGTAAAATTAGGGTTGTTCCAAGGGAAAATTTCTCCCCTCAACTTCAATATATCATATTGTTGATATTGTTTGAATACTGGAATGAATAAGATGAGTCGTATAAAAATAAAAAAATTTCATTTCATAATGTTGAGTGAAAATACCTTCCCTTGAACATATGCTACATTTTTTGAGCTTGCAACTTCTAAGTTGATTCTATATATTTTCTTAAGTATCCGACATACAACTATCCATGCAACATTTGGATAGATTCCCTCTTTCATGTTTATGAAATCTATGGAAGAGATGAGAAATATGTCATTCTCAATCTTTATATGAGATACTCAAAAGGATCTCTTGGAAGATTTTTATAAAATATGTTTGCAATTTTCTCTTTAGTAGGCACATATTCTAACTTAACTATTTGACCCAATACTTGTTTTATGAGAAAATTATATTTAATAGGAATGTGATTTTTCTTGGAGTGCATCGCAAGATTATTTGATATATTAATTTCACCTGTGTTATAAAAAAATATAGATGCATGTTGAGTGAAATCTACCTAAATATATTTAAGAGTTTTCATCATCCATAACATCTATGTACAACATGATGCATCTACAATTTATTATTCTTTAGTAGTAGACAAGGAGATTGAGCTTTATTTTGTGTTGAGCTAGGAGACAAGACAATTTCCTAGAAAGAAATCTCCACCACTGTTGTTTTCCATGTCATTAATAATTCCTACCCAATCAAAATAAATATAAGATTATAAAGTAAATTTTGTATCCTTGGGATACAATAAAACAAAGCCTATATTTCCTTTTAGATATTTAAATATCCTCTTGAATGCGTTGAGATGAATTTCATTAGTATTTTATTAAAAGCATCCCACGAATCCAACTATGTGCATAATATTAGGTCTTGTCGATGTGAGATAGATAATACTTCCAATCATTGATCTATAAACATATTGATTGAACTTATTGGGATTTTTCATCCTCATTGTGGTTGTATCATGTTACCATGGGTGTACTTATAGGTTTTTAGTCTTCCATCCCAAACTTTCTTAGAATTTCCTTAAGGTACTTAGTTTGAGAAAGAACAAAGTCTCTTTATATTTTTTGAAATTGTAGTCCAACAAAGGATGATTCTCCAAGTGTAGAAATTTCAAATTCTTGATTTATAACTACTAAAAATATTTGACTCATTGATTCAATATTACTGCAAAAAATTATTTCATCAACATACACTACAACTAACAACAGATTATTACCTTCAACCTTAATGTAAATATTGTTGTCAGTTTTTCCTTTATTAAAGCCTTGTCGCTGAAAATATTTACCTAACCTATGATACCATGTCCTTGGTGCTTCCTTTAATCCATACATTTTTTTCTTGAGTTTAGATACATAATATTTGTTGTTTCTCAATAGAAAACCTTTTGGTTATAGAAATTATATTGTATATTTACAACTACTCATGAAGCTTTAATCAAAATCAAAAGAGACAAACCTACTTTACTGATCTACGAAGATTAATTCAAAATTTATAACAAAAATTTTAAACACGCAAGAAGAAATCACACACATGCAACAAGTAGTTTTCCTAGGGAAATAAATTGGCTAAAAAGCCAAATGCCTTCTTGCATTAATTCAGAAGAATATAGATGTATTACAATTGCTTTGCTCAACAGAGAACAACCTGCCAGTGCATACCCTATATCTCTACTCACTTAAGGCCTCTGACCCATACTTAGTAAATTTCTTCCTTTTCTTGAGCTCCTATTTCCTTGCGATGTTCCTCGAGGAATCAGGTCTCTATTATTTAGGAAATTCCACAAATTGATTGTGTAATTCCTTTAGGTTGATCATCTGACTACATGTAACACATGTACACTCAATACTAGTCTAAAACTGATGTTAAACAACCTTGGAATCTCCACAAAGCCTGGGGAACTCAAATTATATGCATGCAATAGCTATTTTGGGATGGTTGATTAGTTAACTGGATGATCATTGAGTTTGACTGAACAATTGGAACTATTTTAACTAAAAACAACCTTAATAACTGACCTTGATTGCTAAAAATTATCAATCACACATGCTTAATTGAACTCTAACTCCTCCTATTTGAATTTACTAAGTAAACCAGGTGACCCAAGCCATTTCACACAACTTAATCCAAGTTGTTTGTTAATGTGGAAATTCAAATTTTCTCAATTTAATCAAGGAATAAATCAAATTGATAATTTCTTTCTTTGTTTTTCAACATTCCCTCTCAACAAGAAAGGGATTATCAACCACCCCTATCATGTACCTGTGGAACTCTAAATTCCCTCTTGACATGGCCTTTGTCAAAATTTTAGCATCTTGTTCCTCTATTGGAATGTGCTACAACAACATTATCCTCCTCTGCACACAATACCATAAATGGTGATACTGCATATCTATATGCTTGGATCAATCATGAAAAACATGATTTTTAGAGAGATTGATGCAACCATGATTATCACAATAGATCATAGTTGGATCCATTATTTGACCAAACAATCCAACAAGTACCTTTCTCATCTAGATAGCCTCACATGCTGCTAACTTTGAGACATGTATTCTTCTTCTACCGAGATGTGTGCCACATATCTTTGCTTCCTTCTATACTAAGAAACTGCTATGGACCCAACACTGAAAATTCCACATAATATACTATTTCGGTCTGATGGAGTCCCCACCCAATATACATCTGTGAAGCCACACAAATTCACTCCATATATCTGTCTACCATAGTCCAAACTGGGTAGTTCCTCTTAGGTACCATAGAACATACTTAGATACCCTCCAAAATAATTTGGTTGTCCTAACCATATATTTTCTCACCTAGTCTACTACATAGCACATATCTATTTGTGTGTTCACAAGGTCATCAGTGAATGCACTAACTACCAGTAATATTAGGATCCACATCCTCACCTGGAGTGGCATCATCTTTCCTCCAGTTTTTTGCTAGAGGTGTCTCCATGGGTTGCAATTCTCCATGTTGAACCTCTGAAGTATATCATTGACATGCTTTCCATGAGAGAAAAATAGTTCCCCATATCCTTTCCATACTTCGAATCCAAGGAAATAGTGCATGGGATGCATGTCCTTCATTTAAAACTCTCTTGCAAGGCCCTCTTTGCAAGATATGATCGGTTTCTCATCACTAGTTAAAATTAAGTCATCAACATATAAGACAATAATCAACAATTTACCTTCTGCCAAAATATGATAAAGGTTTACATTTGCTTCACTTTTTGTGAATCCCAAACCGGTGAGATAATTATCGATCCTAGCATACCAAGCATGAGATTATTTCTTGAGACTGTACAATGCTCGCTTGAGTCTGCACACATGAGACTCCTGATCAAAATCTTGAATACTTTTGGTTGCTCGATACACACCTCCTCCTTAATATCTCCATTGAGGAATGTTGTTTTCACATCCATCTGGTGGATCTTCCACCCCATTTGTGTAGCCAGAGCAATAATTTATCTAATGGATGAGTACCTTGCTACAGGATAAATCTCTCCTCCTAGTCAATCCCCTCAACTTGAGAGTACCCATTGGCCGCAAATATTGCCTTGTATTTTTATATGCTTCCATCTGCTATCGCCTTTAGCTTGAAGATCCATCACGAACCCATAAATAATTTATTTGTTGGTCTTGGGACCACTTCCCAAACACTGTTTCTAACAATTGATTCATATTCCTCAAAAATTGCATCAAACCACATATGTTTATCTACTTATTCCTCAAAATAGGATGGCTTAGTATCTATGGGCTCAGTCATTAGATCCATGTAGCCATGATACCAATCTGGTGACCCTCTCTTCCTGCGCACATTTGAAGGAGCACCCACATTCTCCATTTCATCATGCACAAGTCTCTCAACTTTCCTGGTTCTGTTGCTACCTTCTTTGGATGGTTCTCCTTGAGTGGTGGTCTCCACTCTATGATCTTCAATTTTTTGTTGCTCCACGACTTCTTGAGGATCCTCCTTTGGAGATACAAGCTCCTCTTTTGGTGGGATCTGAAGCTCCGTCTCAAGAGAGCACCACATCGCTTTTTCCTCATTAAATTCTACATCCCTCCACATAACTGTCATTCTGAGGGATGGAAAGTACACATGGTAGTTGTGGGGAGTTTCTTTGTAACCCAAAAATACCCCCAATTCTATTTTCGGCTCTATATTCTTCCTTGATTATTTGGAGACATGGCAGTAAATAGAGGCTCCAAAAATCCTGAAGTGTGATACATCCAGATTTATCCTCGAGAAATACTCCATTGTAATCATGCCCAAAAATTAATGAGGACTCCCGTTCTGCAAATAGACTGATGTGTTGCATGCCTTGACCCATAGGTGCATAGGTATTCCTGTGTCATGCAACATTTCCCTTGTTTCTCCCAAAATGATACAATTATTTCTCTCAACCTCCCCATTCCACTGTGGGTTGTGGGGTGTTGTCAACTCTCATCAAATGCCTTCTTTTGAGCATAGATTTTTAAATTCATTCGACACGTACTCACCTCCATTATCTCTCATGTGAGCCTTCACCTTCTTGTCAGTTTATTTCTCTACCAATGCCTTGAATTCTACAAACTTGGAGAATGTCTCATATTTCTTCCACATGAAGAAGATCGAAAACTTCCATGAGAAGTCATCAATAAAAATGACAAAATTTTTGTGTATGAGAGTGAAGTGTGTCGAGGAAGGTCCACACACATCAGAGTGGATCCCTTCAAGGATTGCATGTTCTTTACTATCTCGATCATGGAATGTGCATTTTGTGTACTTCCCCAAAGTACATCCTTTGCATACATCTTGCTGCTCAAGTGCTTCTTTGGGGAGGCATGCGGTTATCTACTTCATGATCTTTAGGGCACCATGATGCAAATCACCGAGTCTTCTATGCCAAAATTCACCGACATCGCTTCTCTGCACCTTCTCCACCTTAGTGCTTAATGCAACACAATCCTCCACATCTAGATTATATTGTCAATATTGTAATGATTTGTGTTATAAATCTCCAGTAAATGACATGTTTGTTGTCTTTTCAATAGGATGCCATTGAAAATACTGCAATGGAATGTGTTATAAAGCTCCACGGGTAGTATGTTTTTGTTTTTAGCGGTTTTGCTAGTTGTAGGTGTCATTGAACATCGAGGGAAATTTCCCCCCAAGAGGGAGGGTTCTGTAACAACCATGGTTAAAAATTCATATAAAAAATATATGGTTAAAAATTCATATAAAAAATATAAGACCGAGGTCATGGGACAAATATTCCAAGTTGAATGGTGGGAAAATACATCCTAGCGAGTGTTCATTTGGTTTATTATGGCTAAGGAAATTTGCAAAGGAAATGGATAAGGAATTGGAAATGAATGAGGCATTTATTGGAATTTTATTGATGAAAATAATGGAAATTAGGAGAAAACGAAGGTGAAAGGTCACAGGTTACATGTGAGGAGTAAAATGAAGGAAAATAATGGAAAATTAAATAAAATATAGGCCTCATTAATAAAAAGGCTTATAAGGATCAATTCATGGCTTTTTGTCAGTTCTATGGTGGAACTCTCTCTATTCTCTCTCTCACTCTCATACTCTTGGAAACTTAGAGTTTTATTGGAGAAATCTTGGAGAAGTGTGGCATACTTGGTATTTGGAAAAATAAGGTAAAGGGAGAGGAGGAAAGTGTAAGAGGACGCCAGGATCAACATCTAAAACATGTTTTTCTTGCAAATATCGAGTTTCATGTATGATTTCCTTGCTAGTTTGGAATGCATGGTATATGCATGTGGTTTCTTGGCTATGTTATGTCATTGGCATAGAGGATTTCCTGGATTAACATAGGTTTTCCCTAGCCTTTCCATTCCCTTGATAACCATGGTGTTGTGAGTTTTACTTGTGTTTTCTATTTGGTTCTCTTGTGCCTTTGGTTGTGGGTTGAGTTACTAGTTCTTGGAAGCCTTTATTGGACAAATGATCTGAAAGCCCTATAATAGCTTGGGTTGAGTTACTAGTCCTAGAATCCTTGGTTGGAAAAACTCTTTGAAATCCCTTGGTGGGTTGCATTACTAGTCTTGGAAGCCCAACTTGGTGGGTTGAGTTATTAGTACTGAAAGCCCTGGTTGGACAAATGCTTTGGAATCCCAACAATAGATGTGGTTGAGTTACTATTCCTAGAAGCCTTGGTTGGAACAAACTCTCTAGAGCCCTAGACAGCTTGGGTAAAGACCAACTGGGTGATGTTTAGTGATGTTTGACCATGATGTGGAATCACTAGTTGAGGGTTCAGGTGGTTTGGCCTCTGGAAGCCCTGGTTTGGTTTTAGTTGTACTATTCCATGAGATCCCACATTCATTCTTGGAATATAGCACGTGGGTGACTGGTTGAAAGAAATTTTTGGTTCAACCTAGTCCATTGTTGGGTGGTACATGGAAGTCCCAAACATGGTTGACTTTTACACATGTTAATAAGAGCTTCTCTCCTCTTGTATTCGATGAGTAAATGTACTTGTTATTATGTGGTTTATATGGTTTTTATATCCATGTTATTTTTTTTGTTTATATGTTGGTTATGAGTATTTAAAAAAAATGATTATGTATGGCTTTCATAATGTTTTGATTAATAGATGAATGAAAGCTGAATATATGACCTAATAGTGGATACTGCAACTACTGTGATGAGATACCAATGCTTAGCAATTCTCAGATAAGTACGAGAACCCCTATACTCAGACATGTTGTTATAACTTGTAGGATGCATATTTGTGATATGTTTGACAAAATTCCTGTCATGGCTAGTAGAGGTCTAGTCAAGACCTCGATAAATTTTGTTATCAAAATATTTTCTTCATTTATTTTATGAGTTCTAGAAGTTTCATAAGTTTTTTGGCAGTGAATGGATCCTAGCCCTATAAAATAACCTTAAATCCTATAGTCGTTGACATAGCATTGTCAGAAAGAGGCTACATTCACTCTTAGGTAGGATCATGGGAGTGACTGGGGCTCTCAGCTGCTTGGAATTCCTGGAAAGGGAGAAACTGGTGCTCTAGGTCAGTAAAATTTTGATTTCCCTCAAGGTTTGGTAACCTGTGTTAGCTCCCCTGTAAATTTTTGACAGGAAAAGTAGGGGGCTAAATTGTTTGTGAGCCTTCAAGGAATGCATCTCCCCTGAAGACACATCATCCTTGAAGTCTCCTGTGCCTTTGCCCTTGATAAAATCCCCTCTGCTAATTCCCATTATAAAGCCTCTCTGATTGTGACAAATTTTGTTTTCAAAGGCCTTCATTTACCCCTTTGTCAAAGTCCCCTTTTTCTTACCCCCAAATTCTCCCCTTAAACCTTCTAAATCATCCCCATGCCCCTCTAAACCATACATAATACCTATGGTTTTCATTATTTCCCCCTCTTTCCCCTATCATTACCTTTCCCTGGCCTTAAAATATATTAAAAATGGCCCAAAATCCATATTCTCCATGTATATGGGGGCTAGCCCCTTCCGGCCAAGCCCCTGCACTTTCCCCCTCCACATGACCCGACGCTATATCCACCCGCCAGCGTGAAAGGTGCTTACTGTAGAGTATGTATCGGAAGCATTTTAAACCGTCAATCTGTACAGATCAGACGGTCGTCGGGGTCCCACAGTGTCCACCACTCTACCCGTTCGCTGCCCTGATCACAAATCCATCGTCCATTTAACTGTTGATCTGACGGCTCATAGTATACCTGTCCCGGTGGTCCCACGCCCGCACACTATTTAGAAACCATTGGTTTCTATCGCACCGCCTTTCGGAGGTAGGCGGTATTTTCTAATGGCCCAGTGATTCCACTCATCGCGCGACGCGTGGTAGCGGCACTGTTTCAAAACCACCTGCTCATCACGCGTTAACGTTCAGCATAGGATACAGAGCGATATGCATGTCAACCGTCTGATCTGGGGCACCTCATCCAACGGTTGTCACTCCACGAAGTTGCGTGCGGGTTAATCAGAGCCATCCGTACCCCTGGCCCACTGTCCGTCGCCCTCCGCCGCGTCCCTAGTCGTCGATCTCCTCCTGAGATCGGACGGCTCAGATTTATTCTCAACCCCGCCGTTGACTATCCCGTTATCGCCCGGTCCCGCCACGTCACCAATTCCATGTGTCTCACCGTACATTTTCCCCTCCCATTATATATATTCATTCAAAATGTCAAGGTTCACGTTTAAGTTTCTTTACACTCCTCCAACCTCCACCAAAGAATTTCTCCACCATTCCTCTGCATTTTTTCGCCATTTTTCCGCAGTCCCACTGTCATCCTCGTAGTCATCCACATCATCCGACCCCATGCATTTTTTTCTTAACAGTTTCGTGTTTTTGCAGGGTTACAAAGAGGTGGAAAACCTCCATGGTTCATATGTACTATTGTAATGGCGTGTTGCGCAGAGAAAGTTGAATTTGGAAGCTGGTACTACAATGGAAATGCTCGGAAAGGTAGCGGAGGCATAAATATTATCCAAGGACAGTTCAATCTCTGTGGAAAACCTATCCGGTGCCATTAAAACCTGGATTGTGCAGATTGAGGCATTTATGAAGCGGTGCAGAAATACCAACTAATGATCAAGGATTTCAACATTCAATATTGAGGATTTTAAGCCTTAATCCAGAGTTCTAAAGGCAGAGTACCAGACCGAAAATCCCGAGGATCACACAGGAGGTCCAGCGCGCAAAAAAAAATGTAATCAGGGTTTCAAATCAACAGAATGTTTCTTCTTGAGAAAGGACATGGTACACATTATTGTTTCAGTCTACATTGTGTCCAAGCGAAGTTTTCCTCCACCCTACAGTAGTCCTATGCTATCAAAAGAATTTGTTGCATAGTATGGCAGATCTTAGTGTCTTGATTCTACATTTTTGTTTAATTCACCAGAAGTACTATAGAGTACTGCAGCCAAAGTACATCAGAATCATACTTGGAGTAAATGGAAACCTAACGAAGACCACTCTTTCACCCAAGAGTGCTATAGATTAATACACATAATTTATATAGAATGGGCTTCGGCCTTCTTCCTCTTCTGAGTTTTTAATGCTGCATTTAGTTTTTCACCTACCTTATTTGCTCCACTGGAGCTATAAATTCATGAAGAAACTCATTTTAAAGGTTGTTGATAAGTTATTAGAGAATTGAAAGTAGTTTTTTTTTTTAGACACAGTCTTTGTGTAAAGTTTTAATATAGGCTGAGGAATATGGTTTCAGACTGAGTATTCAGCTATTGGAAATGTTGTACTTGACTGGTATTGCTATTTAATATGACAAGCACATTTCTTTGGATCTTGATCTGAAGTAGCGGTGATGTTTTCCTATCTCTGTGTTTTAATTCATTTCATTTCGTTTCTACTGGCTTGCATCAGAATATTGGCATAGGATTTACCCTTTTTAGGTATCCTATGTTTCTACTCTCCTTGCCTTTGATGTTTTCTTCTGAATGTGTTATCGAAGATTTGATTTCAGTTGATTTAACCAGTGTAGTGTATGTTATTGCCTGCTCTCCGATGTATGAATTAAATGAATCATGTTCTTAGATTTTTCTTGTTAAGGATTTAGCTGGAAGATTTGGGAACACTAGGGATTAGAGTTAGACCTGTCCACTAGGATCCTTGTGCGACCAGCTGGTATTTAACTTTGTGTTCTAAACCTTTATTGTTCCACCTCCCTTACCATTCCATACCACACTATCCTCTTTAAGATCCAATGTTTTATATGACTAGCCCAATTGAAAGCTTGCACATTGGATAGTAAGCAAATCCTTTCCTGACTCCATTGCCCAATGGTCTTGAGTGCTCCCTGGAATACTTCACCTCTGCCTTATTCTTCTTTGCTCATCCTTTTCATACATTAAACCCTTCTTCCTGATAACCAGCAACCAAATAAACAATCAAACAAACAAACCTTGTGCCTATAACTAGCCTAACATCTTAAACCTTTGACCTTCAAAGACATTACCTTTAGAAATAATAGAGAGATCCCTCTTTGGACCCAGGAGGGCTAGATCCTGAGGTCTGAAAGTGGTTTGATGTTGTCTAATCTTTTGGTCTTGCCAATCTGGCCAAAACATGGGAACCCCAACAACCTAGAAAGGTTGGTTATCTCCTAGAGGTTCCGTAGGATGTGTGAATGGTAAGGTTGGATGTATTCCATCAGTTCCACTTCCTTAAGGTGACCTATGAGGTTGAATAACATCATCGTGGCTTCTCGTGACATGTTTACCTTGGTGGACCAATTAGCTTGGGTAAATGTGGGAGGAGGGTGGTTACACCCACCATTTTTATATTTTATTTTTGGCCACCTATGTTCACAATATTCAACACCTTTCTATATGTTTTCATAATTTTTCTTTCCTTAATTTTTATTTTCAACCTTTCCATCGTGTTTGAAATTTTTCCTTTGCATTAGCTTTGCCTCCATCTTACAACCCATCTCACTCTTTAAGAGAGACGACTTCCATGAGTGGATTTCCATTTCCAAATAGTTTTCCATTACCTCTTTCTTTGCTTAGGTTAGTCCCATAAGACTCAAAACAATTTGCATACCATTATACACTCATCTCCCTAGAACAAATTTATTTTTATCTTTTATTCATGCTTGTTAAGTAATGAAATTCCTTAGCTTCTTTTTCCATCTTTTCATGTTCGTTAAACAACCTGAAAATGTCAAGTTCCTTCCATTCTTTCTGACTCATAGTTAATATTAAAGTCAACGAGAAATATCTTATCCGTTCTCATGCTCATTAAACCATGAGAAGGACACAATTGTACCATTTATCTATTTTTCATCCTCACTATAAGACTCACAAAAAGACGTTATTTTAGGTATTATTTTACCTCTTTTTCAAGCTCGTTAAAACTCAGTGAAAAAGACACTCTCAAGCTCAATTGTATTTTATTTCATGCTTATTAAAATATGAAGGGAATTAAATATACAAAAATGGAAATGGGGTAATATTATTTTGTTATATGTTTTATCATAACAATCATCAATTTCCCTTAAATATGGCACTTGTTTGAGTCATTCTCTTATATCTGGTTTTTTTCGGGCTTTAGAGCCCTGCCATCACCTTGAGTTTAGTCACTTTATTATTAATCTAGTATCTCAACAGACTAGTTACCATTCTAATATTTGGGTTGAGGTGATGCCTCTTGTGTCACAACTGTGTCTATATGGTATTCTTCAGTCTATGTTGCAAAGTTCACATTTGTGTCATGTCATTATATGTTCAAGGGAAGTCCTAGCTAGAGTCTTCCATCTTCAAGTATCATTGAGCTTTTTGTGTTGGGAATTCCTGTGTCAATTTTTCATTATCTCTTTAGCTTTTATCATCAAATATTCACCTTGGTGTCAGTTTTATGTTGAATGGTGGTGGATACATGACAACCCTCCTTCAATGAATCTCGTCCCATCCTCGCAAAAACTTTATATGGGATGTAGATACAGATACAATCTAGTAACTTGGAGTTTGCAGTATTTAGTGGTAGGTCTCCTTATAGTTGATAGTGGTTTTTCCTCATTCAGCCATGTTGATCGATTCTATGATTTCTCGACATCATATCGTTCAATCACACTCTGTAGATTGTGTTAGGTACTTTGGGAACCATTTTCATCATTTGTGATCTCCCTCGTGTCTGTTAATGGGACCCTTCAATGCTTGGAAATTAGACAGTATCCCTGCATGCTTGACATTATCTCATTCATTCACATGAATTCAAGTCATACCATTGGGACGAGTCAAAGACCTTAGGTTTTGGGGCTACCTCACTCATATAGTTTGGTTCCGCCAAGCTTCTTTGGAGAATGTATTATGTACTTTGAGAGTCATCATATGGGAACTCCTCTTGGTGTTTAAATCCATACGAATGGTTTATTATGCCAAATATATACATTGTATCATTGGCTAAACCACCTCCACCCTCACCATACCGTGATCACACCAAACCGGTGCTCCGATCACAACACTGAGCAGAACTTAGAAATTTCATCCATAATCCATCACTATCCTTGAGGAATTTTCCATCTCCATGTCTCACGGGCTTTAAAACAATCCAACCTCAGATCACTAGGCCTTAAACCGAGACACCTTCTCAGGCTTTACTGTGTATCCCACCAAAATATGTCAATGGATTTCTATGCCTTTGTGAATGAAGCTTGAGACCACCTCTGCCCAAAATTCTAAAATCCATATGGAAATACCAAATCTCAAAACCAAGATCAAAGTCCCAACACACCATGTCATCTAGAAAAAGGCAAGGCAAGTCTACAAAGCATTGTTGAAGCCTAGAAAAACCAAGCCACCCACAACAAGAGAACCAACTACCAACATGCATGTTATCACTTAAAAAATTTCAAAACATCATTATGAAAAGATTACTTATGATCATGGGTCAAAATAGGGTCTTAGGAGTCATTTCTTGAGTTTGACCAAGGGAAGTATTAAATTTTTTAAAGTTTGAGCCTACCCTAGTGTTTAAATAAAATCATTTTTAAGGTCTTTCATGTCAAGTCTTTCATCATTTTAGGATTCATTTCATTTCCCAAAGTTTTGGCATCAAAATTACCCAATTAGCCAAGAAACCACAGTTTCATAGCGCCACTTGTTGAAAAAAAGTCACTTTTCACTATGAAAGAGTTGATAGTTTCATAGCGCAAATAGAAAAAATTACACTACATGCACTACGAAAGCACGGTTTTGTAACTGTCTTGTTAGCTGAGTTGTCCAATGTCAGAAACTGTTGGGAAAGGGAAGGGTAGTGGCATGTTGAGTCATGTAATGATGAAATTGAAGTACACACCCACGTTTGCAGTCATCATGGTCAGTTTAGGTATGAGTGAGTCATCAATTTCAATTACGAATGGACATTTGAAATTCAAATTCTTTCCTAATTAGTCATTCCCATTACTTTTTCCCTCATTCATAATGTCTGAGCTCTGAGTGTCGAGCCAAAATTGTGGCTGGTCCTTACAAAGGTTTATTATATCCATTTCAAGTGAGGCTGCTGTTACATTTATTCAAGCGAGGCTGATACATTCATATCAAGCAAGGCTGAAAGATTTATTCAAGCGAGGCTAAGAGTTTCTCTGAAGAATATGGTAGAGGAAAGAAAAATACATAGAGGAGGACAGTGCTTAAGGCATGAACCTAAAGATATGAAGGAATTAACTGAAGACCTAGCAATGATGGAAGCATTCAGAAGAGTAGATTACCTACGGTTTTGTGAGAAGTTGTAGGGCTGTCACACACAAGTATCCAAGGAATTTGCTATGAATTTCAATGGAACAACCACTAAAGTGGGGATGTTATGTTTGACTATCACACTAGAGGTCATTGTTGCTGTTACAGAGATTCCAAGAGGTCAAGAAACCTGGTTCAAAGGGTTCAAATTCAATATGGAGCAGTGTAAAGAGTTCATGAAGCCTAAGCACATTGAGATGGATCTCAACAATGCTATCCCAAGAAGTTGTATCAAAGATAATTATTCAAAACTATTGCTCAACATTCAAAATTTTTTTACCCATGAAGGTAGATATCACAAGGTTTATTCATACCATTTCAAATTTCTTCTACACTTCATTGGTAGGATTTCACTTGACTTACCTTTTTATTTGCATAGAAGTCTTTCAAATATGGTTTATAATGTGCAAGCAAATTATGAGGGGAGTGAGACATCATTATTTCATCATCGCTTAATGAAATTATTAATTTTAGATGAACTTAAAAATATAGGAAGAGATTGGCCATCATTCTTGTTTATAAATGGTTTTGAGTTGGAAACCCTAACTCCTGTAAGAAACCCTACAGTTAAAGGGGTTCCATCACCACCAACAGCAGAACCAAGCCAACCCATGGTTGCAAAACCAAAGGAACCTGCAAGAGTAAAGCCAAGAAAGAAAACTGAGAAAAGGCCAGAGTAAATGCAAATGCTTGGTACACTAACTCTCCCACCCGCAAAACAGAAATAAAAGGTTGTCAAAGATTCAAAACAGAAACAAGTTGTCAGTAAACAAGGGGCCAAAAGAATAACTAGAAGCCAAGTAGTGGTTTTGAAAGGGAAGACAGTTGCTACAGAAGACAACCCAGTAACAATGGGGAATCTAGAGGATATTCTTCATGCCATTGACATAGAGGAAACACCTATTGTACAAGCTGAATTCATAAGGGAAGATGAGCAGAAGTTGAAAAAGGTCAAGTCTGCAAAGAGATTATATTTTGAGGGGGAAGATGCAGGTTTCATTTTTGAAGCAAGAAAGCCTATGACAAGGTATGCTAGGAAATTAATGGAAGACAATAATGAAGTTCAAAATCCTACTGAGAGAGCTAAATCACCTAAATATATTATTGATCTCTCATCACCCACAATGAAGTATGCAATCACCAAATTTAAAAGGGGAAAAGAGAAAGTGATAGAGAAAATAAAGTTTCAGCGCCTCGAGGAAAAGTTAAAGCTGGAAAACCAAGAAATTGTTGTCATGAAAAATAGAGCTAGAAAACACAATGCCGAAAAAGTGCAGTTTAAAAGGATGAAGGCAATGTGGGAAGGACAAGTTGATTATGTTTCTCAAACTTTAGACAATGCAGAGCAGCTTGTCAAGTGGACAAGTCCAGCAATAAAAGAAGCCAAGTTTGTCAAAATAATAAACACCCATTTGAGAGCTACTAAAAAAATACTTAAAGACCAGGTGAAGGATTTACAAGAGCAACTGGAGTTAATACATGATGAGCTACAAAGAAAGGGCATTAAAATGACAGTCATAGATGAACCAATAGGTCAACCAATTGCAAATGAAGAATGAATGCCTCAAGGGAGCTAAAATGAAATTGATTTATGGTTTGTATGTTTTGAAGATGATGAGGACATGTTTTATTTTGAGTTTTTGGGAAAACACAGTTTTCATTTGACAAATTGGTGAATAAATCTGCATACTCAGCAGTTTCGTAGCGCCTCCAGGCTTAAAAAGCAGAAAAGCGCTACGAAACTGTTGTAGATGCCCTTTTTGCTTCTTTTGGTCAGTATTTAAGGTGTTAAAAGATGAGTTAAGTGATAAAATTTCTATGAAGGGTGTGTTGAAAGGTGATTAAAATGATGTAAGAGGAAAGAGTCAATTTTTTGGAGAATAAAGGCTTGAAATGGCAGTGCTACAAAAAGCGCTATGAAACTGCTGTGTTTTCGTAGCGCAATACATTACAGCCTTTTGAACAGTTTTTGAAATGGTTTTGGACAGTTGGAGCCTAGGAAATAGTGATGGGACATGTTAATCTAATCTTCAATAGCCAAGGACCACGAAATAAAGATTAAATGATGGTCAAAATGTTCAAAGAAGGAAAAAGATTCTATGCCTAAAAAACAGGGTATGGTTTCCTGCTTTTGTGGAGGTCAGGAAAGTGGTCATGAAGAACTGAATATCATTATCCAAATTTGACCATGTGATGATACACTTGTCAATAATGCAATTTCAAATATATAAGGTTGTTATATATAGTGATAAGGAGTTTGAGTCCTTTTTGAAATAGGACTGTTAAGTAGGATAGGTGCCTTTTTGTAATAAATTCCATGTTTTATGGTTATGCAAAGTGTCAGTGGACATAAATTCGATGTATCTAGCCTAGAGGCAGATCATCTGAGGAGGTAAGATGTCTATTAAAGGCCAAGAGGTCGAATGTGCTAGGGGTTGGACATTTTTGGAAAAACTGTGCTTGTTGTGAATTGATTGTTTTCAGCTAATACAAAGATCTTATACTTCACCAACTTGAGATTATGAAGGAGTTCTAGTGTTTTCCTATTCTATTTGTATCTCCTGTATATCTCATTTGCAGTGTTGTTCATATATATTAATCAAAATTCATCTATTATATTCTCTAACTTCCTTCATAAGTGAATTTGCCTTATCACTAAAAAATCTGATATGCCTCAACTTCCATGTTAAGTAGATTCACTGAATTACTCAATGTTTTGACTCCATAAGCCCAATGTATACATGTTGATGCTATCTTCAACCTACAACTATCATTATCAGTTTATTTCGTAAATAGAGTTAGCCATCTATATTTTTATCCATATCATTAAACCTTGAGAGATCCCTCTCAGGCTGAGGAAGCTAAGCCTCAGTCAAAATATTAGGTTTGAAATAGCTACATGAGATTTTCTATTCAATCAACCTATCAGGTCCAATTTTGTGATAAAAATGCATATGTTATGCATGTCCAAACTAGCTAGGAAATCACACATGCAATATGTTACCTACAATTATTCTTGTTGAAGGTGATAGATCTTGTTATTCCTTAATTTATCCTTGCTTTCCTTTCCTTTCTTGTCCTTCCTTTTCTTTCTTTCCTCATCCTTGGCACAACGCTGAATTTTTCCAAGAAAAATCTAAGTATCCAAGAGTGAGAGAGAGAGAGAATAGTTAGCCAAAAAGCTTGGACCAACAAAAACTTGCCAACTGATCCTCAGAAGCCTTTTTATCAATGAAGCCTCTAATTTATTTATTTTCCATTATTTTTCTTAATTTTCCACCTCACATGCAACATGTGACCTTCCACATACCTTTTCTCCTATTTTCCTTTATTTTCCTAAATAAATGTGCCAAAAATACTTTTGCCTCTTTAATGCCTTTTCCTTTTCCTTTTTCCAATTTTCCTTAGCCATAAACACATATCGAGTGATGCCTTAGAATCAACTCCAACTCCTCGTGATCTCTCCCTTCTTAATTGATCTAATAGATCCACGTGGGATTAAAACCCCACTAAATCTTTACTTTAACTCTTCGAGGGTGGCCAAGTTAAATGGCCACCTTTTTTCCTATTAAACTCTTTATTCTCGACATTAACTCATTTAACCAAATGATGCATAGCAAGAGGGTGAGGGAGACATACCTGAGCCTTCCTGATTCTGATGAGTGGTAGGATCCTTTGATTCATGGAGATGGAGCATGGTGATGGCCATAAGTGATCCTTGTACATTTTTAGCATGTAACCATTGAAAAGCAGAGGGATCCCCTCGTCATCTATAGTTCTGGTATGAACAACCCCATTTTCATGGAATTCCTCCACTTGATAAGGTCCTAGCCACCTGGTCATTAGCTTTCAATTGAATTCCTTCAATATGGATTCATAGAGAAGCACCAAATCTCCTTCCTGAAATGTCTTTTCTTTTATGTGCTTGTCATGAAAAACTTTCCTTTGCAGCTGGATTACCTCTGTGTGAAGGAGGGTCTACATTCTGAATTCACCCAAACCATTTAGCTGCAAAAACCTCTCTTGTTTTTCTTTTGTAATGTCCATGTCCAACTGAGCTACCATTTTCAGGGTGTTATACTCAAACTCAATGGAAAGCAAAGTTTTCTTCCCATAAACTAGATCATATGGACTAAACCCCGTAGTTTTCTTACACGTGGTATTGTAAGCCCAAGTGGATTCCACCAATTTTTTTACCCAAGATTTCCTACGGTTGCTCACAAACTTGGTGAAGATGTTTTCAAAGGCTCTATTTTTCACTACCACCTCGCCATTTTCTTGAGGATGATAGGAAGTGGAAGTATTATGCTTTATCTTGTGTTGCCTCATGAGGTTTTCAATGAGATGAAATGTGAATTAAGCCCCCTGATCAGTGGCTACCTTTCTGGGGCATCCAAACTTGTAGAACACATTCTCTCTAAAAAACTCAGCTACCTTATCTTCTATTCTTTCCTTCACAACCCTTGTTTCATCCCACTTACTCAAGTAATCGGTGTAGACTATGATAAACCTCTTCTCCCCGAAAGGTGGATCAATGGGTCGAATGAAGTCCATGCCCCACTTTTCAAATGGCTCTAAAGCCGCCTGAGGTTGCAAATGAATTTTATCCCTCGGTGTAGGTATCCCCATCCTTTGACATTGGTCACACCAACTGGTGTATCTCTTGGCATCTTGGTACGAAAATATAAACAAAAAAAAATATCAAAGAAATAGAGTATCGTTTATTTCAATAAATCAATAGAAAAATAAAATTAAAGTAATTTAAAAATGAAATACTTTCACAATAATATAGCTAAATAAAACCAAAACTAAAAATTTTCACCTATAATAAACTGAGAACAAATTAAAATTCCATAGTAATCAATAGATCCAAGACCACGTAAAGGAAACCCTGGGAAAATTTCAATTTTTTAGAGATCACATAGGTATCTAATGCATATAAGTGTGATGAAAAGGGGTAGTTGCAGTTTATAAAAAAACACAGTGTGATGTTGATGCACTATCTTTCACAGTAGAGTGTGACAAGAGTAAAGCTTAACAAAAAAGATAAAAAATAAAAATATCTAAAAGATATGGGTTTTTAATATTAAATAGGGTTCACCAGAGACTCGGGAAATATTTTACTTAAGAAAACAAGGAATAATACCAAGGAATAACTTGTTTCCAAAAGATATGCCAATTTTGTTTGGCAGATAAATCACTCTTGTGGAAAGGAGCAATCTCCCTAAGTTTGAAACCAAACACCTGGACAAAACACAGACAAAAATATAAAATATTTCCCTAGAATACTTTTCAAAATGTGAATATGGACATACCTGGTAATCTAAATTTTTTCCTCGCTTGTTCTTTGTTTGTGGTAACTCTCATTCTACCTTGAATGCTCAAATCCAAAATGTGCAATGTCACCAAAAAAAAACTACTCAAATCATTTGATATATAAAATACTCAACAAATTCAAAATAAATTATCAAGGAGTTCCATTACAATATTTTCACAATGATACAACATATGTGGGAAAGAAATATACCTTTTATTAATAAGGAAAATAAAAGAGTTACAACCAAAGCCTTGATGTTCATATCTTCCTCCCAATAGTCCTCAATTCCAACCTTGTAATCAAAATCCTTCAATAGATACTTTAGTAGAGTGAAAGTATGTTTCAAAAGTTTAAAAGCCAACCCATTTTACTTTGAAAGTATTGTATTTACAGGCCAACGAGAGAATTTTGATATCCACTTAGGTGTGAATTACATCCACAATGGAGGGTATGGGATCCACTATGGTAGAGATGAGAACTACTTGAGCAGGGATCTGAGCCCATACCCTACCTGATAAAAAATATACCTTCAAGAGGCTTCTAGAATGGAAGCTTCATACCCTTTTTAAAATTTTTTGCCTATGTAAAATGACCGACACACTTTTTGATAAGGAAAATTGCAATGTCGACATAAGATCTTAGCTATGCAAGGAGAACTGTCACAAGTTGTAATGTAGAATGCCTACAATAGCCTCTAAAAATAGGGATTTTTAAGGTATGTCATTCAATATTCTTATATTTTATGGAGATGTATTTCTTCCATATTTTCCAGGGATTGATGACAATAGTTCTTTGGATGGTGAAATATCTATATTTGACATCATTTTCCTAAATGTGAAAAAATAATGTGCAATAACTTGTCTCTTTTCCATGTCATAACATGGCGATAGAACTTATATACATGGATGCCTCAGATTAGCACATATTTTACGTGTTTGTGTCCATGTTACATGATTTTATCACCTAAAGATTCATCCTTTTGATTTGTAATGCCTTAGAAAATGAGCCTCATTTTCTCTTCATCATTTTTTGGCTATTTTCTATGAGGATTTCAATCACTTTATGCCTTTCAATTTCTACTATAATATACCTTACTTATGCATGTTTATGAGTTGTGGTCTTGTTTCACCACCACCATCACATTTCATTTGGCCCATTTTTTTCATTCACTTGGTGTTTCTACCCTTCTTGCAGGTATCACTACGATGAGTGGTTTCCTTTTCCTAGTTCTTTACCTCTCTTTTCTTAGGTTGGTTCTATTAGCATAGAATTATATGTTACCCTTTATACCACTCATTCCTCCAAAACTTTCATCCTTTGTGTCCTTATCATGCTCATTAATAAATGAAGGGAATGCGCATACGTTAGTCTCTTTTTTTTGCTCGTTAAAACCTCATGAAAAAAAAAACCTTGTATCAAGAACACTACTATATATTATTCAATATCATTAAACCATGAAGAAGACACCATATTGAGTATCCTTTTGTCTCTTTTTTGATCTCAATAAAACTGAATGAAAATACAATTTCATGCTTACCTGTCTTCTCTTTCATGCTCGTTAAACTATGAAGGAGATAAAAATAGAAAATGTAAGGGAGACCACTTTACTTACCCTATCAGTCAAAATGGTAGCATTAGTCATGTTTCCATTGAACATGGATCCTATTTGTGTCATTTCCTCACACTTGGGTTTTAAATTACCTAAGATATGTATGATTTTTTCACTCTAATTGGTTACTCTTCCAACCACTATGGATATTGCTTCAATTCCTCTTCTGATGTTGGATGATACCATGTGGTGCTCATTAGTCAATTCTTCCAAGTAAGTTTTTTTTCATGTCATGTTGTGAAACCAGCTCTAAAAAGAGAAGAAAAGAGATATCAACGCCTTAGAAATAAGCCACTTCGAGGGGAAACCTCCAATACATTACATTAATGAACAATTCTTGGATGATACAAATGACCAAAACCTCCTTCTATATATAGGAGTCCATGGGGCCACAATATAATCCTAGAGGGGCCACAATGTAGTTCTAGCTGACCTAACAATAATAATGTAAGGGCACAATAATAACAATATGGGGGTTACAGGGGTACAACAATAACAATAATGGGGCTACACTAACATAATAAGGGAATACACTATTAATATAGGGACTTAACATGCGCCTCTCCTTCAAACAAGTGTTGTCCTCAACACTTGATTATTTCTTGATGCTTCTGTATAAAATTATCATCCTCCCATGTGGAATATTCTACAGGAAAGTTCTTGCACTTGCTGAGATACTCTGAAATTGATCGCAGTTGTCAAGTTCTTATATCTGTGACTGCTTCAGAAATTCTTTCGATGTGATGTTGATCTTCATGTTGTTTCATTAGATTCTGCACCAAAGTTAGGTTATCCTTTGAGAGTTGGAGAACTTGTTGTTGATGCTCGATGTGATCTTCCACTAATTTATCATCCATATTAGCTATTATTTGATCCTTCAAACCATCCAACTTAGCCTTCATTTCTGATTTTAAACCATCTATGTCATCTTCAGTTGCTCTTCGTAAGATCGAAATTTGTTGCACTTGGTACCGTAATTTTGATATCTCATACTGCAATTCTTCCTCTTTATGTGTCATAGTATAGATTTTTGAAGGCTTAATGGGTATGGAATTATTTTTTGGAGGCATTATAGAACCCAATACTAATAAAAATTCTAAAATATGCCTTTGGAATCACTTCAAATTTCTTTTTCAAACAAACGTTATGCAATTTAAAAAACCAAATACACACCTTTTACTTGCTTTTGAAGATCTTGATATTGAAATTGAATTATCTCTATAATTACAGATCCTCAATATCTGAAATTCAGCCCTGTAGTAGCCCTCTGAAGTTTCTTTCAAATGCCGTAGGTCTGACCTGATTTGGTTTCTTCAAGCCAAATTTATCTCCAATCTCCCACAATGACCCAATTTTGGACTGGTTCAGTAGAGCGAACTTGTACGAATTGCCACGTATTAGTGTTTCCTCCTTTGGCTCTGAAATTGATATACCAAAAACTAAAGTCTGTGTACTTGCAGCCACTTTTTGCAGCATTCCAATCTCATGATCAGAGAGAGAGCTATGAATATTTTCCCATGATCACCTCTTTGAAATGAAATTCAGAAGCCTCAAAAATCCCTAACTTCTACAGATCATATCTCCGAAAATATTGCCAACCAATAGCTGAAAATTTGTGATGATGTTCCTTAGGATTGCATATTTGCACTCTAAAAATTTAAGCTTTTGGACCTTCGAAGAAAAAAAGTTATTACTAAAATACCATGATGACCTGTTTAGGTTAAATTCAGAAGCCTACAAAATGACCTAACTTGCACAGATCATATCTCTGAAAATATTACGAACCAAGCTCTGAAATTTTGGGACGATGTTCCTCAGGATTTTGGCTTCGCACTCTAAAAATTTTAGATTATCAACCATCGTAGAAAAAAATTTATAGAAAAAATGCCACTATGACCTGTTTGGAGTAGCGAAACCCTAGAATCTCAAAGCTCTGATACCAAATGTTGTGAAACCAGCTCCAAAAAAAGAAGAAAAGAGATATCAACGCCTTAGAAATAAGCCACTTTGAGGGGGAAACCTCCAATACATTACATGAATGAACAATTCTTGGATGATACAAATCACCAAAACCTCCTTCTATACATAGGAGTCCATGGGGCCACAATATAATCCTAGTGGGGCCACAATGTAGTCCTAGCCGACCTAAAAATAATAATGTAAGGGCACAATAATAAAAATATGGGGGTTATAGGGGTACAAAAATAACAATAAGGGGGCTACAGTAACATAATAAGGGACTACACTATTAATATAGGGACTTAACATGTAATGACAAAGTTATGCTCAGAGAGAGAGTTATGTGGGTGCGCCCTGGTCCAAGTAGAGAGTTGGTGCATGGCCCCCTATCGAAGGGCAGAGTTTGGAAGCTTCTTCTAGAAAGTGTCATGTGGCTTAGAGAGGAGGGGACTGCATGAGGCTGGCTCTCACAGAGCAACGACTACCTCCCGCTCCCTGCAGTGGAAGTTAGGTCTTTTTTCAGGCTCCTAAACAGGTCATCGTGGAATTTTCACTATAAATTTTATTCTACGAAGTTTCAAAAGCTGAAATTTTTAGGGGGCGAAGCCGAAATCCTGAGGAAAATTTTCAAAAAATTTCACAGCTTGGTTTGCAATATTTTCGGAGATATGATCTGTGGAAGGTAGTGCCTTTTCAGGCTCCTGAATTTCATCTCAAAGAGGTGATCGTGGGAAAATCTTCATAACTCTCTCTCTGAGCATCAGATTGGAGTGCCGTAAGAAGTGGTTGCAAGTAAACAGACTGTAGTTTTTTGGCTATCAATTTCAGAGCCGAATGAAAAAATAGCGACACTTGGCAAGTCGTACAAGTTTGATCTACTGAACCAGTCCATAATTAGGTCATTGTGGGAGATTGGACACAACTTTGTCTTGGAGAATCCAAATAAGGTCAGACCTATGGAATTCAAAAGACAATTTAGAGGGCTACGTTGGTACCAAAATTAAAATATTGAAGTGCTGCAATCACAGAGATAATCCAATTTCAATATCGAGCTCCTCAAAAGCAAGAAAAAAGGTGTGTACTTTTTTTTTCCTGAATTGCATAAGTCTTGTTTGAAGAATCAATTTGAATTGATTCCAAGGGAATATTGTAGAATATATATTAGTATTGGGTTCTAAAATATTCCCCGTAAAAATAATTCAACACCCATTAAGCCTTCAGAAGGATCTACTATGACTCATGAAGATGAAAAATTGCAACATGATCTATCAAAATTACAAGAGCAAGTGCAACAAGTTTCACTCTCGCAAAGAGAAACAAAAAATGAAATGAAATTTTTGAAGAAAGGCGTGGAAGCAAAGATAGACAGTTTGAAGAAAGGCGTAGAAGCTAAAATGGATGGCATGGAAGCTGGCATGGAAGCTGGCATGTAAGCTAAGATGGATGACATGAAAGACAACATGGAAAACATGAAGAATGATCTAAAAGCATACATCGAAGGTTTGAAAAAGTTGATAAAAGAAATGTTTCCTAATGGTGAAAAGATAGTAGAAGAACCTAATGATGAGAAAAAAATAAATGTTAATCATGATTTCATAAACTCTAATGTTGGCGGGAAGAACCACCATATTCCAAAAATGGATATGAGGAAGTTTGATGGAAAGGATCCTGTAACATGGATACTATAGATGGAGCAATATTTTGATCTCCATAACGTGCAAAACACGCAAAAGGTATGCATTGCAACTTTACATTTAGAACAAAATACATTTGTATGGTATCAATGGCTTTGCTCCCGTAAAAAAATTGTCACTTGGTCAATTTTTACGGAGGAAATGATAGCACATTATGAGGATACAAAGAGCAACACCTTCTTTACCCAATTGATAAATCTCTAACAAAAGGGTTTAGTGGGGCAGCACATTGAGGACTTCCAAAAATTGAATATAAGGGTAACTGATCTTACAGAGGAACACAGGATTGATCTCTTCCTAGGCACTTTAAAGGATAACATCCAACATGAAGTTCGCGTTTTGGAACCTGATTCATTTGAGAAGGCATTCAGGTTGGCAAGAAAAGTTGAATGTAAAATTATGGCGACAAGGAAGCCTACCACTCAATTCTATAAAGAAGGAAGTGTTGCTACGTCTAGATTTCCACAACCTACAAGGTTGACACGACAACAATTGGAAGAAAAAAGAGCAAAAGGGCTTTGCTACAGTTGTGATAGCAAATACACTAAAGGTCATAAGTGTGCTGAGAAGAAATTATTTTACATAGATTGGGAAGAGGAAGAAGAAAATGAACAAGAAGAGGATATACACCAGGAACCAGCCCTAGAAGAGGAAGAAATGAATCCGACCATATCGTGTAATGCACTAGCAAGAATTACCACTCCTCAAACTCTCAAGATAGAAGGACATATCAAGAAGAAAAAGGTAATAGTGTTGATTGATTCAGGTAGCACCCATAATTTTATTCATTGTAAGGTAGCCAAGGAATTAAATTTGTTCCTATACCCAGCACCAGAATGTCAAGTGATGGTTGCAAATGGAGGAACTATAAATTGCTCTGGAAAATGCCATAATATTAAGCTAACCATGGGGGAATATGTATTGACTAGTCCAATGCTTTCCATTCCTATGGGAGGTGCCGATGTTGTACTAGGAGTACAATGGTTACAATCTTTGGGGACGGTAGCTTTTAATTTTCAAGAACTTTTCTTGAAATTTTTTTCAGAAGGAAAGGAAGTCGAATTACGGGGTATTGCGGGGAAGCCAGGAAGCATAATAAGCTCTAATGTCATGACAAAGCTTCTAAAGAAAGAACAGCGAGGCGTAATTGCACAATTATGCTCACTAGAAGTTCCAACATCAAAATCATCTATTTCTGCATATCTCCAACAAGTCTTGGACAATCATTCCAAGGTGTTTGAAACTCCCAAAGGACTCCCACCTATTTTTTATCATGATCATGCTATTCATTTGATTCCAGGAAGTGTTCCTCCAAACATCAGGCCTTATAGATATCCTTACGTCCAAAAGAGCGAAATTGAATGTATGATTGCAGAAATGTTAGAGGCGGGTATAATTCAACCTAGTCAAAGTTCTTTCTCTTCTCTTGTAGTATTGGTACACAAGAAGGATGGATCATGGCGAATGTGTCCGGATTATAGGGAGCTCAATAAGCTCACCATTAAAGATAAATTTCCCATTCCTGTGATTGATGAATTATTGGATGAATTACATGGAGAAATTTATTTTACCAAGTTGGATCTTCGTTCAGGATATCATCAAATTAGAATGAAGACTCAAGATATTCCAAAAACAACATTTTGAACTCATGAGGGTCATTATGAATTTTTGGTCATGCCTTTTGGCCTTACCAATGCACCTTCTACATTTCAAGGGTTGATGAATTCATTTTCAAACCCTTCCTTAGAAAATTTGTGCTAGTATTTTTTGATGATATACTAATCTACAGCAGGTCTTGGAAGGATCATGTTGAACATGTTGACAGGGTGCTCAAAATATTGCAGAAGAAACAATTATATGCAAAAACATCCAAATGTTTCTTTGGAGTACAAGAGGTGGAATATCTGGGTCATATTGTATCTCATGAGGGTGTTAAAGTAGACCCTACCAAAATTAAAGACATTAAGGAATGGAAAGTCCCCACAACCATAAAGCAAATGAAAAGGGATTACTTGGTTTAACAGTAGTATTAAGAGAAGTCACATAAGAATTATGGAGAATAGCAGACTTAACAACATTATTGAAGAAAGATGCATTTTCACAGACTCCTAGCTGTCCAAGGCCTTTGAACATCTTAAAGAGGCAATGTGCCTATCACCTCACAACGTATGATTGCGTAAAATGTAAGAGGCGGGTATAATTCAACCTAGTCAAAGTTCTTTCTGGTACACAAGAAGACAGACTACATGTATCAACTGGATTATGGGAGCTCAATAAGCTCACCATTAAAGATAAATTTCCCATTCCTGTGATTGATGAATTATTGGATGAATTACATGGAGAAATTTGTTTTACCAAGTTGGATATTCGTTCAGGATATCATCAAATTAGAATGAAGACTGAATATATTCCAAAAACAACATTTTGAACTCATGAGGGTCGTTATGAATTTTTGGTCATGCCTTTTGGCCTTACCAATGCACTTCTACATTTCAAGGGTTGATGAATTCCATTTTCAAACCCTTCCTTAGAAAATTTGTGCTAGTATTTTTTGATGATATACTAATCTATAGCAGGTCTTGGAAGGACCATGTTGAACATGTTGACAGGGTGCTCAAACTATTGCAGGAGAAACAAGTATATGCAAAAACATCCAAATTTTTATTTGGAGTACAAGAGGTGGAATATCTGGGTCCATTTACATAATCTCATAGTTTGTTCCATGCCAATTGAAGGGGGATAAATCAAGGCCCTGCTTCAAAGGATATTCTTCTATTGAATTTAACTCATTATCCAAGAGATTAATCTAGTAATTAGTTGTACCTTGGAGCTTACAAAACTTAGTGGTATGCTTCCTCCCATTCTACCTTGAATGCTCAAATCCAAAACCTGTAATGTCACCAGCAAACAACTAATCAAATCATTTGATATATAAAATACTCAATGGATTCTAAATAAATTATCAAGGAGTTCCATTACAATATTTTCACAATGATACAAAATATGTGGGAAAAAATATACTTTGTATTAGTAAGGAAAATGTAAGAGTTACAACCAGATCCTTGATGTTGATAGATTCCTCCCAATAGTCCTAAATTTCAACCTTGCATTCAACATCCTTCTATGGATACTTTATTAGAGTGAAAGTATGTTTCAAAAGTCTAAAATCCAACCCTTTTGAGTGTATGTTATTTATAGTCCAAGGAGGGAAGTTTGAGATCCACTTATGTAGGAATTAGATCCACAATGGAGGGGGTGGGATACACTATGGTAGAGATGAGAAATACTTGAGCAGGGATCTGAGACCATACCCTGACTGATTGAAAAGATACCTTCACGAGGATTCTAGAATGGAAGTTTTGTAACCCCTTTTTTTTTTACTCATGTCAAAATACCAACACACTTTTTGATAAGGAAAATTGTGATGTCGATACAATATCTTAGTTATGAAAGGTCAAATGTCACATATTGTAATGTAGAATACCTACAATAGTCTCTAAAAATAGGGTTTTTAAGGTATTTAATTCAATATTCTTATATTTTATGGAGATGTCTTTATTCCATATTTTCTGGGGATTGATGACAGTAGCTCTTCATATGGTGAAATATTCGTATTTGACATCATTTGCCTAAATGCAAAAAGATGGTGTAATAAACAGTCTCTTTTGCATGTCATTACTTGGCGATAGAGCTTTTATACATGGATTCCTTAGATTAGTACATATTTTCCATGTTGGTGTTCATGTTACATGATTTTATCACCCCAAGATTCATCCTTTTGACCTATAATGACTTAGACTATGAGCCCCATTTCTCTTTTTCATCCTTTTATGGCTATTCACTATGAGGATTCTAACCACTTTGTGCCTTTTAGTTGCTACTATAATCTACCTTTCTTATTCATGTTGATAAGTTGTGGTCTTGTTTCACCACCACCATTTCATTGCATTTGGCCCATTTCTTGCTTTCACTTAGTGTTTCTACCCTTCTTGCAAGTATCAATGTGATGAGTTGTTTCCTTTTCCTACTTCTTTACCTCTCTTTGCTTAGGTTAGCTCTATCAGCTAAAAACTAGATGCTACCCTTTATACTACTTGTTTCTCCAAAACTTTTATCCTTTGTGTTCTTCTCACGATCATTAAGAAATGAAGGGTATGAGCATACCTTTATATCTTTTTTGGCTCGTTAAAACCTTAGGAAAAAAACACCTTGTATCAGTCAATTTACTATCCTTTATTCAATATCATTAAACCATGAAGAAGACACCATGAGTATCCTTTTGTATCTTTTTTCAGCTCATTAAAACTGAATGAAAAGGGCAGTTTCAAGCCTACTTGTCTTCTCTTTTGTGCTCATTAAACTATGAAGGAGATCAAAAATAGAAAATGGAAGAGAAACCAATTTACTAATTCTATCAGTCAAAATGGTAGCATTAGTCATGTTTCCCTTGAACATGGCACCTCTTTGTGTCATTTCCTCACATTTGGGTTTTATCTTACCTAAGAGATGTACCATATATGAGTTTGTTCACTCCTCTAGTTGGTTACTCTTCCAACCACTATGGAGCTTGCTTTAATTCCTCTTGTGATGTTGGATGATATCATGTGGTGCTCGTTAGCCAATCCCTGCAATTCAATTTTTTTTCATGTCGTTACATGTTTAATGGAAGTCTCAAGGATTATTTTTCCATCTACAGTCCTTGTTAACCTCTTTTGTTGGCCATCCCTCTATCAATTGTACTTCAAGAATTCATCCATTTACATAATCTCGTAGTTTTTTCCATTTCAATTTATGGGGAATAAATCAAGGCCCTCCTTCAAAGGATATTCTCCTATTGACTTTAACTCATTATCTAAGAGCTTGATCTAGGAATTAATAGTACCTTTGAGCTTACAAACCTTAGTGGTAGGCTTCCTCCCATTATAGCTTGAATGCTCAAAGCCAAAGCCTGTAATTTCACCAAAAAAAACTAATCAAATCATTTTATATAAAAAATATTCAACAGATTCCAAATAAATGATCGAGTTCCATTACAATATTTTCACAATGATACAACATATGTGGGAAAGAAATATACTTTGTATTAATAAGGAAAATATGAGAGTTACAACCAAAGCCTTGATGCTGATAGCTTAATCCCAATAGTCCTCAATTCCAACCTTGCATTCAAAATACTTCAATGGATACTTTATTAGGGTGAAAGTATGTTTCAAAAGTCTAACATCCAACTCGTTTTTCTTTGAGTGTATTGTATTTATAGGCCAAGAAGGGAAGTTTGAGATACACTTAGGTAGTAATTAGATCCAAAATGGAGGGTATGGGATCCGCTATGGTATATATTAGAACTAATTGAGTAGGGATCTGAGCCCATACCCTGATTGGCCAAAAACATACCGTCATGAGGTTTTTAGAATGGAAGATTCGTAACATTTTATTTTTTATTTTTTGCGCATGTAAAAAGATGGACACACTTTTTGATAAGGAAAATTGGCATTTCAATGCAAAATATTAGCTATGCAATGTGAAATGTCACGTTGTAATGTAGAATACCTACAATAGTCTCTAAAAATAGGTTTTTTTAAGATATGTAATTCAATATTCTTATATTTTATGGAGAGGTATTTCTTCCATATTTTCAAGGGATTTATGAAAATAGTTCTTTGGATGGTGAAATATATGTATTTGACATAATTTTCCTAAATGTGAAAAAATAATGTGTAATAACCCGTCTCTTTTACATGTCATAATGTGGCGATAAAACACCTATACATGGATACCTTAGATTAGCACATATTTTCCATGTTGGTGTCCTTGCTACATCATATTATCACCACAAGATTCATCCTTTTTTCCTGTAATGACTTAGGACATGAGCCTTTTTTTCTCTTCTTCATTATTTTTTGGTTATTCCCTATGAGGATTCTAATCACTTTGCGGCTTTCAGTTGCTACTATAATCTACATTACTTATGCATGTTGATAAGTTGTGGTCTTGAAGTTTGCCACGACCATCACATTGAATTTGGCCCATTTATTTCTTTCACTTGGTGTTTCTACCCTTCTTGTAGGTATCACTACGATGAGCGGTTTCCTTTTCCTGATTCTTTACCTCCCTTTGCTTACGGTGGTTCTATTACCTCTGAACTATATGCTACCCTTTGTACCACTCGTTCCTCCAAAACTTTCATCCTTTGTGTCATTCTCATGCTCATTAATAAATTAAGGGTATGTACATACTTTTATCTATTTTTTGGGCTCGTTAAAATCTCACGAAAAAAACACTTTGAATCAAGCACACTACTATATATTATTCAAGATCATTAAACCATGAATAATACACCATATTGAGTATCCAATTGTCTCTTTTTTGAGTTCATTGAAACTGAATGAAAAAGACAATGTCAAGCTTAATTTTATTCTCTTTAATACCCATTAAACTATGATGGAGATCAAAAATAGAAAATGGAAGCAAAACCAGTTTACTTATTTTATAATTCAAAATGGTAGCATTAGTCATGTTTCCCTTGAATATGGCACCTATTTGTGTCATTTCCTCACATTTGGGTTTTAGCTTACCTAAGAGATGTACCATATATAAGTTTCATCAATCCTCTAGTTGGTTACTCTTACAACCACTATGGATCTTGCTTCAATGCCTCTTGTGATGTTGGATGATATCATGTGGTGCTCATTAGTAAATGCTTCCAAGTCACTTTTTTTTCATGTCATTGCATGTTCAAGGGAAGTCTCAGCCTAATTTGTCCATCTACAGGCCTTGTTGACCTCTTTTGTTGGCCATCCCTATGTCAATTGTACTTCATGAATTCATCCATTTACATAATCTCTTAGTTTTTTCCATGTCAATTGATGGGGGATAAATCAAGGTCCTCCTTCAAAGCGTATTATCCTATTTAATTTAACTCATTATACAAGAGATTAATCTAGGAATTATCAGTACCTTGGAGCTTACAAACCTTAGTGGTAGGCTTCCTCATGATAAAAAATGGTTTTACGTTATGGAATATTAATCAATCAATTTTGTGAGTGTTTGATTTCAGCTCATCCATTCACACTTGGTGGTCTATGTTAGATACATTGGGGTCCATTTTCATTAATTTTGGCCCCCCTCACATTTGTTAACAATATACTTTAATAACTACTAATCATATGATTCTACATTGCTTGACATCAACCCATTTATTCACATGTTTTATATTGATACCATTGGGGTTTTTTTTTAGGTTATGAACATTTCACTCTTATATGACACCATTCCCAAGCTACATTCGAGTTATGTATCATTTTATGTACTTTGAAAAATACTCCGGGGCACTTCTCTTTTATGTGTTAAGATTAATTCGGATGTATATTGTGGCATAGATCCACATTGTATTTGCTAGTGGCTATGATATTTTGGTTTGTCACATGGATCCATTATATATATTTCATGGCCATGCAATAGAATTTCATGTCATGCATAAAAAATTTATAGTTGGAAGCAATGTTCAATTTCTCTTTATGTCAAGCATGGGTATTCCCAACTCGGGGACGATTTTATTATGGTTGAGACCTAGGTATTTTCATTACTTTTATTTCATCCTTTAGCCTTCGCTTCTTCCTTGCATTTGAAGCTACATGCTTCAGTAATGAATTTCGGTCATCAGTTTCTCTTCTAACTTAATACATTATGTGGGATCTATTATAGCTTATTTTTACTAACTTGTGTTAGTGAGAGAGCCCATTTTCCATTATCATATTTTTTGATATTGATGCACACTTCATCCTCATTTATTAGCTATTTTTAATCGGATGGTTGTTCCCATAACATTGGCATGATTTGTACGATCACTATTAGACAATACACTGAGACACAATACCCTAGTTTCCATTGTACATAGAGGAACCATGGTCAAAGATTTTAGAGTTTTTCATTCCCAAGGATATTATCTAGACCTACGTGTGTATGAGTTTACTAAGGGTCCATTATTTTATAATTTCCCTAACTTCTCAAGCCCTTAAGTCTCTAGATACATTTTCCCAAATGATAGAAAGAGCCTATATAAGCTGACCCTATCAAGAGGAGAAGTGAGTTAGAGAAAAATATATAGCTCATCCATGTTACTATTTTTCCATCAATCTTCCATCATATGTTAGATTAGCCCTGTCTTATTAGATCTAGGAAGTGGCCAAGCCAAGGATTGAGGAGGAGTAATAAAAAACCTAAGGTATATGATCTATTTTTGTTCTAATTTTATGAAAGTAAATTTGATTTCCTTTCCTATATATGATTTCTAATTATTATTTGAATATATTGTGTGCTTTTTCTTTGTGCGCTAACTCCTTTGTAGAGGAGGAATTATTGTGTTGTTTAGCGGTGAACGTGTGCAAGAGGTTGGATAAAGGAAACAAGGGTAAATATCTTTAATTAGGAGTGGGATATCAAAGATAATTTTTAGATATCCTCCATTTTCCTACGATGTCGGCTTGAGGAGTCCTAACCCAGGTTCGGATTTAAGCTTAACCAACAAAATCCTCTTACTACTAGCCCTTTCGGCAGTGACCTACTTGCGCAGGTCAAAGTCTCACTAGAAGCAGTATGGGGGGTTGCTGGAACCGGGTTTCCACACCCTTAGAGAGAATTAAATGATGTGGGTGTATTTAGATATATAACAACCATAGCCTGAACTTCGCAACAGGAATCCTAGACAGAAACCCTAACCAAGCAAATCTAGGTCAAACTACACAGGTTATCCTGCGCACGCACAGATAAAGGTCTCGGAATCCTTTTTATAGAATTAGTAGGGAGATATTAAGTTCTTATAGTAACAGATATATGCATTCAAATTCATATAAGAAAGATAAGAAGTTACACAACCTATCCAAACACAAACAATATATTTGATGCAGTAAATGGAAATAATACACAGAAATAGGTCATAAAGCGAAAAACGGATGCATTTGATACTTAGAATTATCTCAAAACACTCCTTTATTCATTCATAGTTCATAATATCCTTACAATACTTAAGTTCTACCCACTCACATATCCAGTGGGGTTCGCTAACAACAACACTAAGGTCTCTGCGCACATAGCTAGCAGGAGCCTTCTAAACCCAGAAAAATTCACTTCATAGCTTAGAACATCATAAAATTGTCAAAACTTAATTAGAACTTATCTATCCAACTCGATCTAGACTTCTATTTATATCTTTAGCCTGTGCTCATCTAAGGTCCGCAAAATTTTGTTTGCAACCCCTAGTTCTACCCTTTTTCCCATTACAATTCATGAAGGGGCTTTGACCAGCCCCAAAGCCCTTTGACCTATGCATTACTTAGAACGCACGACTCAAAACTACAAAAATACTATATCTTTATCAAAATTGTGGTCCTAAGGGGCCCTACTCCAATAGGCCCGCAACACAATCTTGTGACTCGTCTTGAGTCATAGCGTTGCTTGGGTCTTCATCATGTTCTTTGACTCCTCGATTGCAGAAAAAAAGGGTGCCATGATGCTCATGCTCTAATCAGTTTCACTTTATATTGTGTCTACCAATTTCTGGGAAGTCAGCCCTTTTGTGGCGAGATTTATGCTCTGATAAGTTTGGTTCAAATTCTTCACTGCGGCATCCAGATCCTACGACAGCTTCATCGCTTTATCGACCCATGGATTCATGCGGTCTATCACAATATGATTCTTTTTGCATAGCTCCTCCACTTCTTCGTGAAATATCTGGCTTGCCTATAATTGGGTCATGCGCTGAGTAGGTACAAAAGTAGGCAAGGCCACCTGAAGGTCGTCGAATGCCTGCTCCTTGGTGCACAATTCCTGTGAAATCTTCCTGATCAGTGGATCCATTTGCACGGATGTCCGCAATCCTTTAGTTGTTTTGAGAGCACGGTTCCCTTGTCGACTATGGTAGAAATAATTGTTGAGGCTTCTTTAACTAGGGTTGCTCACTCCATGCGCACATCTCGTGGAGTTTCAGGCTATAGCTTGGCCTGCAATTCTGCGGTCTGCTACTCAAAATACGCCTTCACCACCTGCACTTATGATCTGGAGGCCTTTGGCACTATGACTATTCGTTCAATTTTAGCTTGCAGCATGGCTAAAGCAGGAATGGCTACCTCTTGTAGGTCACCACATAGTCTATCGATCTGATGTTCCAATTCTTCTCACAGTGCTACAACTGCCTGCTGCACTATCTGAGCTTGGAGAGAATATTTAGTCTTCGTCGTGATATTTTACTCAGCTTCACTCAGCTGCTAGTGCATGCGCCCCTCCCTGCACTATAACTTGTCTGTAATAATACAAAGTATCACATGTAGCTTACCATTGGGTAGCATTGACAAGTCTATCTGCACCTTGGGGAAATTTTGTACCTACACATGCAATTTAGGATGTTCTATAGTGACCATTGCACCTGAGAAGGGGAAAATCCTACTGTCTACTGTGCTGATGATCATAGTTGTAGGTGCGCTCGCTTAAATCGGCCTTGCTTGATTCACACATGCTTGGATGTTGTTTCTCTTCAACTGCAACACCTGCAACCCTGACTGCAATGCTTCTACGACATCTTTGTATTGTTCTTTCTTCATCGTCCACCTATCTTCAAAGGGAGATGTGATCACATCTTCTATCTTGCCCATGTCCTCCTCGATCATTGTAATGTCCTTTGTTCCTCCATCCTTCGAGCCTTTACTCTCCTTGAACGTGTTAGAAAATTATATATTACAAAGCAATGCAACACATAAAATATGTGGAAAACACAAGCAAAAAAACACATAAAACCAGAGAGACACAGATATACATGGTTCACCCAGTTTTGGCTACGTCCACCTCGAATACCTAGTCCTTCCTTTCTATTATCCAACAAAATGAAGAGACACAACCTACAACAGATCGGCTGTAATATCCTATGTCCTCTCTCACATTCTCCCTATATGTTTCTCTCTCTGAGAATAAACATACAATGCACAGCCACAATACAATTCCCTCATACAAAATAGGGGTTGCCTTCTAGGGCAAAAAACCCTAAACTAAACATAACTTCTACCGTCAGATCATTCGCCTAATGAACGACCCAGATTGACTATAAATTACTATACTTTAGAAGGAAGTTTTACATCTTTTTTTAGCAAACCCCCAGCCAGGGGGGGCTCCATAAAGTGTAGCTGCCCCCCTTAGACCCCCCAGGCATCATACAATTACGAGCGGTGTTGTCGCCCCATTAAGGTACAGGGGTTCAATGCTGTGATACAAAATAAACAAGATAATCAGCCTCCACACCCAACAACACACACCCTTGGAAGTCTTGGTGCTATCTTTAGTGCCTCTGATAGACTTTGCTCCAGTGCCATCTAGACCATCTAGGCTTCCAAGGTCCAATTTTTCTTCTCCTTCAGGTTCTTTTTCTGCTTCCTTCTCGGTAAAATTTTCAGCGTCTTTTCTGCTGCTCTTTTGGACTCCTTCTCTACGTCCTTATCTTTTGTTTCTTATTTTCCAGACGTGGAGGTTGTGATGGGCACAATAGATTCTAGCCTGATATTCCACACTTCAGGCCAGGTTTCAAGGACCCAGTCGATTTTAGCCTCTGTGACCATGTAAGGCAGGTTGTACCAAACCAGGTCCTTGCGTAACCAGATCTTTACATTATGAATTGTGACCTATAAATCCACAATGGCTATGTACTTGGCATACACGGTCAGTGAAAATCAGGGCCACGAGTGGATATTTACTGCCAGCAGACCCTCGAATAGAACATATAAGATTTTTTTCTCTTTTACTCCCTCTGGGTCTGGCGAATCCCACAGATTGACGTAGCGTACCCACTCGCACACACCAGCTTCAACTTCTGGGAGCACGAAGCCCTCTAGCGTCTTGCATGCAACTAGAGCGATTAACGGAATTAGCCAGTAGTAGCTAAATTTATTCCCTTCTTCTTATGCCTCGCGCACATTCTCTAGAAATTCTTCGCAGATATATTGTGACCAGTTATAACTTACTCCCTTCTCACACTATCCTACAAATGCAATAACGTGCACAGGACCACCTTAGGTCAGAATTTGTGTCAGAATTTGTGCACTAGCTTGCATCCCAAGAGGAGGGTTCCAAGGCGTACTGCTAGGTAAAAAATCTGTTATACTGGGAATCCCGTGGAGTCACGCCCAACCTTGTAATCCTTCTTAACTTTGACAGCTGACTTCTACTCATTACTCTTCCAAAAACTAGACATGGGATGGGGCCCCTTCTTGGGCAGGCTAGTGTTACGGTGGATAAGAACAACGTTGATGGGGATTCGATTCTTGATCCATAAATATCCATCATGGTTCAGCGCCAGCAGATGGCGCACACAGATACTGGTGATTGGGTACTTGCCAAAGTAGGTAATCCTCTATAGATTGAGAATCCTCGTGTTTCTCAGCCCACATGCCCACGATATAGGCTCTAATTTCACCACTCCATCATATAAGATGCACTCCATGTAATATTTAGGTGCGAGCTCAGGAAACGTCTCCACGTTTGCCAAGCTATAATCATCAAACTTTACTAGGGGTATCTTCTCAAACATGTCCCCCTCCAACGTAACTTCTTCTGGGATCAGTGGCATCTGCAGGTATGTGCGCACTATATCCAAATATTTTTGTGCCCTCGCAGAGGGTCTACGTGGCTTAACATACATTGAGAGCCATGAGATGGGCTCGATGAAGAGCATAACCTACTCCATTGCGCTCATGGGTTTCTTGGTTGGGTCGTCTACAGGGGATCTATCATTTGTCACCTGCGCGAGGATGTAAATTTCCTAGGTGACATCCGCGACTTGGAAGATGACCCCTTGTTCATCTTACCCTTTCCTTTAGCCAGCATGGACATGACATCTTGGACCTCTAATACTACTTTATGAACATCATCTGATCCCGATTCTATAGAAATTGTGAGCGACACAGAGTGCTTTGTAGATGGTGTGATCTCAGGGTTAGTAGTCATCATTCTTGGTCGAAAGATGAATTATGGGTTACTCATGTCAGATGTCCTGGTCTCTTGGCCAGACATACAGTGCTCAAAGAAAATTTCACAACACAATTCATATATAAGCTCCGGGCACAATATACTTGGAAAGCAAAGGAACAAAATATGACCCACGCCCTTTCTTTTATAGGAAAATTGAGGTAAAACGATCGAATATTCATTAAATGCATCTTACCCCTATAAAAACGATAAAAAATCCTATAATATCTCCTTATTAAGTGTAAAAACCCCTCTCCATTGAACGGTAAAATAACTTTTCACCCAGTTTTATTGTTCCAATACCTAGTTTCTTCTACTGCACACTACCTCTACACTCTTGCTATATCTGTCTATGCATTCCCCCTACGCAGCATGCAGAAGATTCCCATTCTCTATCCATTTAGTCATTTGGTAGGCATAGGGTCATCCCTATACGGCCTCAGTCAGCTTCCCTTGAAATACCTGGGAACACTCTCACCACACAACATGGCCAAGTGCACCTCACCCCATCAGTGATTTCTTTCAAAATTTATGGCCCCAACCAGTGCTTCCTGAACTTTCCTTGGTGGTGCACAAACTGACTGTCATATAACAAAACCAAATCATCTTCTTTGAATGCCTTTTGTCAAATGTGTCTATCATGCCAAGCCTTTTCATGCGCGATCCTCCTCTAAGGAAAGCAGTTGCGCAAGATGTTCCTCCATGATGTCAGGCTCAACCATATTAGTAAATGTTGCAATGCATAGGCTTGGGAAAATATATTCCATTGGCATGATTGCCCCCTTCCCATAGACCATCCTGAAAGGTGTTTTCACAGTCAACTTCTTGCATGTGGTCCTATAATCCCATAACACAAAAGTGATGCCCATGTCCCAATCATTCTGATTTTCATTACATATCTTTGTGAGTGCATTCTCCAAAATTTTGTTGAAAGCTTCTACTGCACCATTCACCTGAGGCTGATAAGGAGTGATTTTTTGGTAATGTATCTGGAATTCCTCTCTCAAAGCTTGAATGGTTGCATTACCAAAGTGTGTACCCCTATCACTCATCAATATCTTCGGGCAACCAAACCTAGACAGAATATGTTCAAAAATGAAATGTGGATTAGTATCTGCGGTATAATCCTTGACTGGCTTATATTCTTCCCATCTGTTTACATAATTCATGGTAGTGATGATGTAGCATGCGCTAGCCTTTTTCCCTAGAGGATTGATAGGTCCTAAAAAATATATAGCCCATTTATCAAAGGCCTGCAGGGCCATCTGTGGCTACAAGGGAATTTCATCTTTGTGCGACGGCTTCCCTGTTCTTTGGCATGCATCACAAGCTTGACAGTATGCATGTGCATCACTGTGTAGTGCAGGCCACCATAACCCAACACGTAACACCTTCTGCGTAGTGGCCTTCCCTACATAGTGGCCTCTTGCCACTCCTCCATGAGCCTTAGCCAAGATATCCTATCTCTCATGTTCCAAAACATACCTTCTTAATACTTCATTTGCTCCCAACTTGTAAAATTGACTAGCAATCAAGGTAAAATTAGCTGCGCATGAAACCATCTCCTTATTTTGCTACACTGAATATTCGACAGGTGCACTTCTAGTGCTCAGAAAGTAAATAATATCAACAAAGTGTTCATCAACCACCATGATAGAAAAGGGCTGAGCATCAAGTATTCCCTTCTCCATACTGGTTGGTTCCTCCCCATTTTCGATGTGTGATAGATGATCAGGTCCAACATTCAATCTACCATGCTTCACAATGATTTCAAAGTCATATTCTTGAAAAAAAAAATAGCCATCTACAAATCTTCCCCCCAACACAGGCTTATTGAACAAGTAGTTCAAAGCATAATGGTCACTGAACATCTTGAAGTGCCCTCCTAGCAGATAATGCCTATACTTTTGCATAACATATACCATGTCCAATCCTTCCCTTTATATGGTTGAGTAGTTGTGCTATGCATTGGAGAGCTTCCTACTGGAAAAAGCAGTGGGGTGATCAATGTCTCCTTCTCCTGGCTGCATTAAAACAACTCCAAGTGCTATGTCGGATGCATCAACATGCACATGGAAGACCTTGGACCATTCTGGGAAGATTAGAATAGGTGCAATAACCATCTTTCCTTTCAGCAACTCAAATTTCTTTTGGAATTCCTCATCCCAAAAAATGACACATCCTTTTTCAACAATTTCTCTATAGGCATAGTGATCACAGCATAGCCCTGAATGAATTTTCTGTAATATCTAGTGTGTCCCATAATGGAGCACAACTATTTTTCATTATTTGGGACTTCTAGGTTGATGATAACTACAATTTTGGTGGGATCTACCATCAACCCTTTCTAACACACAATATGGCCCAAAAAAATTCCAAAAGGAACGTAGAATATGCATTTCTTCAAGTTAAGAGAAATTTGATGCTTCCTACAACTGTCAAGCATCATACACAGGTTGGACATGTGCTTCCTTACCAGCCCAAACACAATCCAATCATCAAAATACACCTCCAAGAACTTGTTCATGAATTCTTTGAACACAACTACTACTACATGCGAGAAGATAGCAAGCACATTATTTAATCCGAAAGGCATGATTGTGTATTGGAAAGATCCCAATTCCATTTTAAAGGTGATCTTGCTTTGGTCTTTTGGTGCAATTCTAATTGGACAATAACCTGAAAATCCATCAGAAAAATAATAAGCCTCTTTTCCTCCTGCATTATCCAAGATCTCTTTAGAAAATGGATTAGGGAAAGGGTCATGCACAAATGCATCATTCAGCTTGCGCAGATCTACACAAATCCTTATCTCTCCCTTAGTCTTCTTTTCTTGAACAACCATTGGGCTCACCTAATCAGACTGCTCTACAAGCTCAATGATTCCTGCAGTAACCATATTCTCTAATTCCCATTTCACTTTATTCTTATATTTTGGATTTAATCGGTATGGCCACTACTTGATAGGGCGTGCATCTGGTTTCAGCATGATTTTCATAACACCCAAATCTCCTACAATTCATTTGATCTTAGATAAGTTTGTGGAAAATAGGTCCTAATATTCTATGAACATCTCTGAAACCTTCCCTATTATGTCATCATCCCAATAATCTATGATTTTGGCCAACTTGGGTTGTTCTTCTATCCCAATATTGACTTCCTTTAACTTCAGATACTTAGTTACATCTACCATTCCCAATGAGGGCCCTGCAACTATGCACTCCCCCTCGGACTCAAGGATGTTGATATTTCTTGGATCTTCCTCATTATCTTCGACTAAATTTTTTTTGCAATTGATAATGTCTTGCATCTATGCTTCCCATGTTGCCACAACACACTCTATCTGAGGCCAAGAGTCATCAAAGACAAGTTCTTCTATATCCTGTAGGGCTTCGTCCAATCCCTCTAATCCCCCAACCAAGCCAAAGGTTGATATAAAATTGTCAGTCATCATAATCCAATGGTGAGTCCCTCGGCGCAGCTCCGTTTCCAAATACCATGTAGTAGGTATCTGTCCCAATGAATAGATAAACATATGAACCCATTCCTTCTAGGTCTTCTTGTTCCAAACCTCTATACACATGGCCAAGTGTTTACGCGGGTCACCTTGACCATAGAAAAACTCAATTGGTGCAGTAGTGGGTGGCTCAAAGTGCAACTTCATCATTTTTTTTAATTCCTCCCAGTCCTTAAAACTTCCTTTATGTGTATCCCACCAACGCGCTGGGGTTGTGCGAATGGGAAGATCAAGTGCCCAGAACCTCTGTTCTTATGGGAAAACCTTTTATAATTTTTCCAGAAATAATACAACACTATAAGAACCATCAAAATAGTGTAATTATCTTACCTCTGAGGAGATGCATTGAAATTTGTAGTGATCTTGAGGCAGCGCAGCGTAGAAACATCATGCATCTGATTCTGCCAATTTTCCATTTCCCCATCCGAATATGAGAAATACGAGCTATCATTTTATCAATTTAGCATTCCATCAACAATAGGGTTGATCCAATCCTCATCCTACATAGTCAACTTGTAGATATTGTCGACATCATCTCCTTCATGCACTAGTTCCGTATATCTTTCTCCTTCTGGAAGATCTAGAGGTACTATTACTCGTGTACCATAATTTTCAAGGATTATTCTTATGCGCTTCAAGTTGATGATACCTGCCATATCGATGGCCCAATCCAGACCTAGTAGTGCAGGGTAAGGGTATCCATCGTCCACAATTTTTATTACTTCAAAATCTGCACGTACCTTTACTCCAATCATGTCTACCAGAACTTGTGGCAGCCTTCCAAGTGGAATGATCTTTTGCTGATTATCCATGTGCAGCTGAATGGTGGAACATTCTAGCTTTGGTTTGCCCATATTTTACCAAGTCTTATTAGGTACAACATTTGCATCAGACCCTAATTCCAATATGACCCGATCCATCTCATACTCTCCAATTTGCATGGTCATGCGCATCTTCAGACTAGTTCTCTTCTTGTTCATGGCCTTAGTCTTAGTTCGAGGAAATTCCTTTTCCATGTAGCTATCTATCAGGGCCTGAATATTTTCCATTGCTTTTTGATTGCACAATAACTTAATGCAGGCTTGTAGGAAAGATTTAACTTCAGCATCAATCTTTTCTTCCATGATAGACTTGGATGTGGACACACTAGCAGCAGCAAAATCCTTCCTGGCTTCAATAAAAGTCTCCTTTTCCTTCTGCAGGTTAAGTCCTTCCTTCTTTTCAGAGGCCTTCTTAATTAATGGCTCTACATCAACCTTATTTCCCTCATCTCCACCGATGGCAGCACCACTACGTGTAATTATGTTTACACTTGGATCATCATCGTTCGGCTCAACTTTAACCATTTGTATGTTTTGCGTAGGCATATTGTTACACCATTTTTTTGGTCATCTAACCTATTATCATTAGATGGACCCAAGTACACCATGTAAGCCCAGTTTTACCCTAAGTAAAACTGCTTTCACTATGTTAAAATAGGAAACCCCAAAAGGAAATATTAAACAAACCCATATTTGTTTGATTTTCCTCATGGAATAATTAATTAAACCATAATTTAATTATTATTCCCAGTCATGTTTAACCCAAAATCAAAGAAATTAATTAGATAAACCTTTATTTATCTTATTGTTTTCTAGGAATAATTATTTAAACCTTATTTAGATAATATTCCTTGTTAAATATGACCAAATCACCCACAAATAATTAAATAAATCACTATTTATTTAATTATCTTTCAACCACTTCCTTAAATAATTAAATAAATCATTATTTATTTGATTATCTTCTAACCGCTTCCTTAAAAGATAAATAAATCATTTATTTATTTATTTTTGACAAATTAAGGGATTTGACCCAAGTCAAATACCTTTTCCCTCCAACAAATATAATAAAATATTCCATAAAACGTGGATCTAGATCTGGTTAACCCATGCACCAAGATCTAGAATGACCCAATATTTTGTTATAAATAGGAGGGTTTTTCCTACCATTCTTCACCTTTTGTTGCTTATTAGATCACTCTGGATCTATACACTTGGTCACTTTTTTCCATTATTTGTTGTGTGAGCTCCCTTTGAGCTCTATTCTTTGCATTGGGTTTTCTACACCAACAAGAGAGAGAAATCTTAGATCTGAAGTGATGAGGACTTCCAAGAACCCATCCCACTGAGGAGAATTGGATACGCCTTCTTGTTTTCCTCCCAGGTGCCCAATTAATACAAAAATTCTTTCAAAAATTGTTCTTGTCTTGTCTATTGGTATATGGAGCAAACCCTTGTTTTTATTGCTTAATGTCTTTTCATGCATAGATCTGGTTTTTGCAGCTCTTTTCTTGTTCAACTAACCGCAGATCTGAAGATATTGGCAGCCACTTTTGTTGTTAGGGCTATTAGTTATGCGTAGCTAAAGTGGTCCTTTTTCGTACACTTCGACAAAGGATTCATACTAACAAATAGCGACTCCACACGGGTTTTAAATTACGACCGCTGTCGTTTTTCATATTCCTGCATATCCAGCTACTTCAGACCCTAGGGTTTCTTTTCAGCTGTTTATTTTTCCTATTTTTATGTTGTTTTTCTCACATCTAAAACATTAAAATTTCTAACTTCCGTGTGTTTCTGGCCCTATTGCGCAGGTAAGCGACACCAGCCGCAACTGAGACGACAACTTTTCTGAAAATCTGCCGCCGAGACAACCGGAATGGGGGGGTCGCACTTTTTGGCCCATAAACTACGACCTGGACCTCCAGGTCGCACTTTTCTGCCCTTTTTCTGCGACCTGCACTCAAATCAGGTCAGAAACTGCGACCTGCCATTTTTTCAGCAATTTTTCTGCAATTTTTCTGGGTTTTGCTGCAGCTTCTGCCAGGGTCTTCCAGCCTCTGTCTCAGCCCGTTTTGACCAAGTTCTGATCTGTTTTTACTCATCTAAGTGGGAACCTAGCCCCCTAGGGCTTTAGTACCCTCCACTTTTTGTGGAAGAGTTTTAAGCTGTTTCAGCCGTTTGTTTTTCAGAGCTTCAGCCTCCTTTTTTCCAGATCTGTTACCTCCCTTTCAGATCCTTTGAAATCAGCCTTTCTTCCTTTCAAATCACCTCCTGTCATTTTGTTTGGACCTCATTTGAAGGCCTCCGCCTTGCCCGCTTCGGTTTTTGCTGATTTCCTCCCTTTTTCCGGCCACCTTGCCTCTATCTCTTGGCTGTGATCTGCACCTCTTTTCAGCAGCTTTATCCTTGAGATCCCTGTCCCTTTTGACCTTAGATCTCTTGGCCCCTTTTTCGTGTGTTTTACATAGATTTTTCCCTTTATTTTCAGTTTAGTTTTGAGAGACCCACCTTCTTGGGTTAGATATATGCACAAGTAGCTGTTATTTTTCTGTTATTTCAGCATTATATACTGTTCTCTGTAGGTTTATTTTCAGCTACGCAGCACACTTTTTTCTTGCTCTCAAAATGGAAAGGGTTTAAAAATTAAAATTAACGCACGCCACACACTGACCCTAAGCGAAGAAGCACCTGGTTAACACCGCCTGGAAAAGACTCTAAAATCAATTGTCACTGCACCTTTTCTGCCCTTGACCTTAATTGATTCTGTCCCTTTCTGCCCCTGTCGGTTTCCTTCTTCCTGTCATCACTACGCCCCCAAGGCGCCTTTCCCGGAGACTTCTTGGCCTTCATCCTCAGTTTCCGGTCGATCGACCTACTCCGCCCCGCCGTCGTCGAGCCAGTCCACCTTCGAGTCCGCCCTCCGACTCCTCTCTTGATTCATCGAGTCCCCCTTCTCCTCCTGGTTCTCCCCCTGTCACCTTCACTATGTCTGGTCCAGGGCCTAACGCTAGCGGTTCTCCCGGCCCTAATGCCGGCCCTACTACTAGCGGAACCGCCACAGGAACTACCCCGGCCACCCCCGTGCTACCGTACATTGCAGGCCTCAGCCTCCCCGATTTCCATCAGTTGATCAATGACCCCATTCACCACAATGCTAATTGGCCTGCTATGCCAACCAAGCTCCCCTCTGACATCCCTAAGTTTGAGGGCCTTAATGGCGAAGATCCAACCAATCATGTCCGATCTTTCCACATGTGGTGTTCCTCCAATTCCATTACTGATGACTCCATCCGTCTTCGTTTGTTCCAACGCACGCTTACCGGCGAAGCTTCTAAATGGTATGTCGAACAAGCCACCTCTACCCATACCACCTTTGAGACTCTTGCCCAAGCATTTTTGTCATACTTCCAGCTCCCTCTCCGATACGATATTGGCACGGAGCTCTTGACTTCCTTCAAGCAATCCTCTTCAACACGCCTTTCTGCCCATGTTCAGGAATGGCGAAGAAGACGGAGCTTATGTCGAGCCCCTCCCTTCGAAGATCGGGTTTACATGGACTGGTTCCTTCGCACCCTTCCCGCTCCCATCAGCAAAGATGTCGCCTCTCATTTTCCTCAAACTGAAGAAGCCGCCCTCCAAATATCCTTGAAATATGACCTGATCTAAGCTCAATCTGGTTATGTTTATACCGTTCTTCCTGACCTCCCCAGGCCCGGTGGCGCTTACGCCCCGGGGGCATCTCATTCTGCCGACGGTATCTTTGGAGCCCTTTCCCATCCATACGCTCAACCTCCTATGGGCTATGGTCCCCCTCAGAGAGGGGCCAGCTCCCCCAGCACTCTCCCCCCTCCCGGTAGCATGTATCCAGGATACGGCATGCCTCCTCCTTTTGCCCAACCTCTTGCTTACCTCAATGTTGCCCAACCTACCCATTACCCTTATCCGCAGCCTGGTGCGCCAGCTCCTCCAGCATATGCGCTTCCTCCTCCCTTGCCTCCTCAACCCCAGTACCAGCACCTGCAGCCCCCTCTAGGGCAAGTATTTGCACAGCAGGGCGCGACCAATCCCCCTTCTTCTCAAAGAAGGCAGAGAGGCAATCCAAACCCATCTGCCCCTGGTACCCGTGGACCCAATCTCGGTATGGACCCTAACACTACCAACCAGCAACAGGGCACTCAGCCCAAGCCGGACAGGCCGCTTCGCACAAGTAAGCCTTGTTCATGTTGCGGTGTTTATGGTCATTACACCCACGATTGTCCCCTATTACCCCAGATGCGGCAGATGTGGGAGTCTCAAGCCACATTGCGTGGACAACACGCCTCCCCTCATGCTCTTCCTAATGTGGCCACTACCCAGCCAGCTGTGTTTACTGATCCTTTCCCTCAGCAAGGATTCGTGGCTACCCAACCGCCCAACAGCCAGGTAGCCGCCCCCCCTTCTCTTTCTGGTTCCTCTGATTACCAGATCCTTATGATGCACTCCGATCCTAACCCGTCCGTCGATCTTCACCTTCAAACTCGGTCTCGTCAGTACTCCAAGCCTCCTGCTCAGTCTGCTCCCGAGCCTCCTTCTTCAGGTTCTCCAGAGCCTCTTTCGTCACCCAGTGGCCCCTTACATATCCCTCAACCAAAAGTTGAGGTTCATACCAAGATACCTAAGGGCCCACTACGTCGAAACACTGCTCCCAGTCGAGCAGCCCATTCGTATAGCATAGTAGATGATTTGGCGCAATCTCCTGCCGCCATTTCCACACTCGAGCTCCTCCAGTCGTGCCCTTCCCAAAAGAAGGCTCTACTATCTTCCGTGGGCACTGTAGATCCCGCTGATGACCAAATGATTGTTTTCGACGCCACTCAATCGGACCATCCTCCTCTCCCTCCTTCCGTCGCCTTCCAAATCCCAGTCAAAATCCGGAACGCCAACGTGTCCCGGTGTATCATTGATGAGGGGGCATCCACATGCGTGATGTCCGCTTCGGTTTGGAAGCAACTCGGATCTCCTAAACTGGCCCCTTCCACGATCACCCTTCGAGCGTGGGACGGTCATGCCTCCCAGCCCATTGGCCTGTTTCGTAATTGTCCTATCACCCTCGCCGGTAAGACTGTTTGCGTTGACGTCGAAGTCATCGACGCCCTGCTAGATTACAACATTCTATTGGGGCGAAGCTACACCTATGCTATGTCTGTTGTCCCATCCGCGGTCTTTTGCAAGATGTCTTTCCCCCATAATGGAAAGATAGTCACCATTGACCAGTTGACATATCATGAGCCAAAATCTCAGACCTCCCCTGAGACGACTATCTCTTCTGTAGCCAACAAGCAAACCGTTGATTCCTTGACCAGTGTCTCCCCCGGCATTTACAAAGATTCCTCCCTGCTTGGAACTTTCCCTAACCTTCCCCCCCCTCCTGTCACCGATCCCAGCTCATCGAATGTTTGCATGATGCAATCGTCTCAGGCTGCCCGTAAGCGGCCTGCCTCAGCTAGTCAGCAACCTCCTCCTCGCCCTCCGCAACCCGCTCCTAGACATTCATCTCAGCCAGCCAGACCTCCTCCTTCTGGCCCTACCCCTACAGCTGGTATCCCTGAACCCCTTTACCCTCCTGGATCGGTTCCTCCTGGCCTTAACCATCTCGAAGCCGTCCCTCCTGGTCATTACCCTGCTGGGCAGATCCCTTTCCTAGCTCCCCCTCCCAGAGTATATTCTGTCCCCGTCATGGCCACCCTCTCTCTCCCTAACTTGACCTTGGGCATATCGGTCTGGTACCTTGATCCCCCAGCCGCAACCCCTCCTGGTCACCCCAAGCCCTATATGGCTTTGACACCGGTTCAACCGGTCCCCCTAGCTTCCTCCGTTGTCTCCGTGCCCCCAGCACCTCCACAGGACCCTTCTCCTGTTGTGACGGCACCCAGGAAGAAAGGAAAAGCCCGCAAGGGGGCATCCAAAGACAAGACTACCACGACTGACCCGGCCCCTCCACCGCCCGCAAAGCCTTGCGCTTTATGTGATGTCACCGGTCATGCCACCCATGCTTGTCCTGAGTTGCCCCTTATTCAGCCCATGGTTAAAGTCACGTTCCCCGAGTCTACGGTCCCTGAAGCCCCCATTCCTTCTCCGTCCGTAACCAAGAACCCCAAGACTCTTCGCACCAACAAGCCCTGTGCTTTGTGCGGCATTCATGGCCATTACGCCCACCATTTTCCTCACCTGACGCACTACCGCGCCTCTTTAGAGGTGATCCGAGAGTATGAGGTTTAAAAAAATCAATCTGCCTCTCCTATCCTCGCGCAGTACGCTTCAGGTCTACCAGAGGATCCCCCCTCTCCCATCGACATTCCCCCCCCGATGTTCCGATGATGGAGTCTACTGTAACCATCCTTTACTTATCTTCCTCTGCGAGACACTCGGAGCCTAGCCCGTCTGCATCCTCCCCTGTTGTGTCCCTTGATCACCCTGTTCCTCCTCATACCCGAGATTACTCCACTTGTGTCTCTATTGACCTCCGCAGCCCGAGTCCTCACCATGCTTCTGATAGCCCTCATATACCACCCTGTATGAGTCATGGTCATCCTGCCCCTTGCACTCCCTCCTGCGGTTGTCGCCCGATGACTTCTGTGCACTCACGCTGCCGTCATTTCCTTTCATCCCCTCATTTATTGTCTTGTCACACCATTCTGCAGGACCCCCCGTCCACACCCTTTATCGGTTACGCCGATGGTGCAAGTCGCTACTCCAGGAATCTAGCCTCGGCAGGTTGGGCCATCTTCACCCCCTTGCATGCCCTTGTTCTTTCTAACGGGGTATGCATTGGTTCTGCCACCAACAATCAGGCCGAATATGATGCAGTGTGTGGTCTGTTAGCTGATGCCCTCTTTCATCGCATCCTCCATCTGCACGTTCGTTTGGATTCCTTGCTTCTTGTAATGCAACTAAATGGTGTTTATCGTGTGCATAACCCTGTGCTATTTAGACGCTATTTACGAGTGAAAATCTTAATACGTGCGTTTGAAACCATAACTTTCAACCATGTACCTCGAGAACAGAATCACTATGTAGATAGTATTGCAAACCATGTTCTAGATTGGCATTTATCACACACATTTCATACAAGACAATAACATTAAATAACCATCAAAAAATGATGCATATCCATAATATGTGTCGCAAAACATGTGTTTAGAGTCCATCTACTTTGATACATACGACATGCCCATAGCATGTTACAAAAAAAACCCAAAACTGGGGGCACCACCTGCCCCTACATACATCATAGGGGGCACCACATGCCCCACCCCTAATCACTATCTGGAGGCTCCCGGGCCAATGGCTCTGCCCCTGCAGTATGTAGATCATGCATAGCCTGACCGGCCATCGCCATGCGCCGCATGACACCTCGCCACTCTGAGGGTAGACCAACACACAGCTCTATGAACTGGTCGTCTAAGTCCTGCCACCCGCGCTCTGATACTCCGGTCAACAACCTTTCGCATCTACGGCGGATGTCCTCCAGCAGGGCGGCTGCATCCTCATTCTGCACCGCTCTCGACCCACTTGGACCTGTAGCTCCAGACACTGCCGGTCGTCCCATATATCCGGCCGGTTTTACCAGTGCTATATCTGCATACCAAAAGTACATGAATCAGTACCATCCATTACTATTCAAAAACTTTAACATGCCCACACAAGAATAGCAATCTGTCACTTACCATCGGGCCCCCAGCCTCGACCAGGCGGAAGTGGCAGATCCGGATCTCCACAGTAGCTCATCCCACTATAGGGATAGTCGTCTATGTACAATGGCATCTGATCCCAATGGGCAAAAAACTCCGGTCGAAACACCCGCCCGACCGCCCCTCCTCCTCCTCTGCACAGTAGCCGTCCCCAACGGCGCATCCTAGGCTCTCTCGAGCCCCCATCTGGAAGCTGTACACGAGGCCTCAAGGTCGGGATCTTCTCAAAGAAGAAGGCGCACAACAAAGTCCCATATGAGTAGTCATGGTTCACCTACCGCCTGCATAGTGACAACTGTCGCTTTAGCGACACCAACAACATCTGGGCCCACCCATAGTAGGTCCCACCCAACACACTTTCCACTATCATCATCTGCCCCCCAGTGATGTGTTGGAACGCCTGGATGCCCAGGATTTGCAGCATAGCTGCAGCCACTGCACGGGTTTCTAGCCTCTCTAGATCCCCGATCGGTATTCGAGTCCCCTTGACTTGGAGACCCGGTCGACAATGGCGTTCCACGAACTCCATGATATGCCGCCCCCGCGGCAACACTGGCTGTGTGTTTCCCACCATCCCCAGTGGCGGGAGACCAGTCAGGAAGTACACGTCCTGGACCGTCAGCTCGATCCCGTGCCCCTGCACTACAAAGATCTCCTGATCTGGATCCCAGTAACTGATAATCCGGGCCAGTAACGGTTCCCCTGCTCTCATCAACGGGTTCTCCAAAAATTTGAGAACCCCAAATCTGGCCAAAACACGGCGGACGCCCTGATCTGCCTGGATCTCTGTCCGTAGTGTCCCCAGATCTCTCTCTCTCCAGTTGACCCGTAACTCTGCCATACCTGCACAAACACATCATTTTTGTCAGCGTACAGATCAGGAAAACCATAACCAAACACCAAAACCCAACTTCCAGCCATAAAACAGCACCAAAACCCCCTCATCTCCCAGGTCGCAGTTTTCTGCTCTTTTCTGGACCAGGTCACACTTTTTGCCCCAAAAAGTGCGACCCGGCCGTAGAGATGAAGGAGGGGTTGTTTCTGGGATTCTAGGCCCTAAACTGAAAAAGTAATCCATCAAAATGAAAAAGAAAAGTTAGACCTCTTACATGCAACTGACGGATCGCGATTCCAACGGTCGGTTTGTCCGCTACGTTCGCCGCAAGATTTAGGGCCTTCTCTCCTCTCTACATTCACCACAGCAACAATAGAAAATGAGCGATTTTGGAGAGAAAACTGCCTTATTAAAAGAGAACCCATGTTTCTTCTTTCGACTGTTGTGACCACACCGTAGCCCCGTTTGATGAACCGTCTGCACCGTTGGAAAGCTCTCACCGAGCCCTCAAATGGGTATCTGTTATTTTTTTGAGATCTGACACTCCACCAGGACACATTTTGTCCAAGAAGGGTCACTTCACCCCTCCTAAAAATCGAATTTCCTCACTTACGACACTTGTACTTGGGGCACCATCTTGCCCCCTTACTTGTCCTTGTTCGTGTCAATTTTCGTCATGAGTTCCCATCATGTACTCATGTTTCCACGGTTCCCCCATTGGGGCCTTTACTATGTGGCAGCACCATCGAGTCGCCCTTGTTTAGAGCATCCAAGTTGAGTCATCATTCCCTCCATGGAGTCTATGCCAAGTCCCTTTGTACCTCGCTATAGCCCTCCATCCATCATTGATTGGTCTCTCTCTTGTGTCGCGCATGATGACCTTCAGTTTCACTGTCCCCCATCCCTGATGATGTCGTGTCAGTCGCTGCCATGTCATTCATGCCCTTTATGCTCTAGCAAGGGAAGTCGTCCATTAGCGACTTAGTCCTTTCCACTTCACTATCATCATTAGTGTCAGTCTGTCCGTCGCTCTACTCTTTTCTCTCGTGCCTTGGTTGAGGGTCTCTCATTGCCTCCCCTATGGCGGACCTCCTTCTGTCGACATCAGCTCATTTATTCCAGAAGCCAGGTCTAGAGGGCGGTGTACCTTGGTTCCAGCTTCCACTCTTGTTCGGTGCCTCGGATCAGGCAAAGGGATATCTCCTTTCCATTTGGCTTGATTTTTTCTCCAGCTCCTTCAGCATGATCGAGATTCGTATACTTGATGGTCCAGTGACCCAGCAGCAGCTCTTGATGATTCCCGGGTGTGTGTGAGATGTTTCAACCCTCATGAGGGGGTGGCCCTGCAGGTAGCCCCCCACATGCCCGGATGACCTTTTCTTTGTAGCCTTCGATGCAGCTCCAGATATTTGATGATGTTGGCCATAGCCACTTGCAGCGCCTCTTCGATTTGCATGTATCCGTCAGATTTTGTGAGCCCTTCCCCATTTGCAGGTGGCATTTGGGTTGTATTTGTATCTCATGTACTCAGATATTATTGTACAAGTCCTGGCTGTTATCCCAGGCACATCATGTATGTGGGATTCCTCATTGTATTTTTATCTGGCTCATGATTATGCCAGCTGTATTTTATGGTTCGGTCCCTTGTTTACTGTACACACTATTCTTTTGTACTTTGTCTCGGCGGGCATAGGTATGCCTTCCCCGCCGCCTTCAGCACAGGTACCCTCTCATAAAAAGAGACTTGTTGCACCTGCGAGTCTCGTCTCCTCAGGGTCTAGTCCTTCAGCACACTATCTACCTCACATTTCTCTCTTTGACACCCCTTTTGTTGTCTAGTGATTGTGTTCTTACAACGTACTTCGGTCATACGATTTGCTCCTGACACTCGCACGCTGGGGGGCAATCTGTTACACCATTTTTTTGGTCATCTAACCTATTATCATTACATGGACCCAAGTACACCATGTAAGCCCAGTTTTACCTTAAGTAAAACTGCTTTCACTATGTTAAAACAGGAAACCCCAAAAGGAAATATTAAACAAACCCATATTTGTTTGATTTTCCTCATGGAATAATTAATTAAACCATAATTTAATTATTATTCCCAGTCATGTTTAACCTAAAATCAAAGAAATTAATTAGATAAACCTTTATTTATCTTATTATTTTCTAGGAATAATCATTTAAACCTTATTTAGATGATATTCCTTGTTAAATATGACCAAATCACCCACAAATAATTAAATAAATCACTATTTATTTAATTATCTTTCAACCACTTCCTTAAATAATTAAATAAATCATTATTTATTTGATTATCTCCTAACCGCTTCTTTAAAAAGATAAATAAATCATTTATTTATTTATTTTTAACTAATTAAGGGATTTGACCCAAGTCAAATACCTTTTCCCTCCAACAAATATAATAAAATATTCCATAAAAAGTGGATCTAGATCTGGTTAACCCATGCACCAAGATCTAGAATGACTCAATATTTTGTTATAAATAGGAGGGTTTTCCCTACCATTCTTCACCTTTTGTTGCCTATTATATCACTCTGGATCTATACACTTGGTCACCATTTTCTGCCATTTTGCTCCCTTTGAGCTCTACTCTTTGCATTGGGTTTTCTACATCAACTAGAGAGAAGAATCTTAGATCTGAAGTGCTGAGGACTTCCAAGAACCCATCCCACTGAGGGGAATTGGATACTCCTAGTTTTCCTCAGAGGTGCCCCATTAATACAAAAATTCTTTCAAAAATTGTTCTTGTCTTGTCTGTTGGTATATGGAGCAAACCCTTGTTTTTACTGCTTAATGTCTTTTCATACATAGATCTGGTACTTTGCAACTCTTTTCTTGTCTAATTAACCGCAGATCTGAAGATATTGGCAGCCACTTTCGTTGTTAGGGCTATTAGTTATGCGTAGCTAAAGTGGTCATTCTTCGTACACTTCGACAAAGGATTCATACTAACACATATACTGTTTCTTTTCCTGCATTCTAGAAATTAAAAGAGGAAATTATTTAGTCACATGATCATATTTTCTACAATACCTGCAAGATAGATGCACAGGGTTTGGGCAATCACGTGCATAGTGTCCATTGTCTCCATAGTTATAGCAAATTAATTATCCTCTTCCATGACCTGCGCCTCCACCTCTCCCTCCTCCCCTTCCTCTTGCTGGAGATCCTCCATGCCCAGAGGGAGATGTTGGTGAAGATGGGTTGGCTTGCACCCTATAGAGGTTAGCACTATCCATCATTATCTCAAACGTTCGGTAGTTGTGCTCATCGTGACCAACTGAAGAGAAAAACCTACACCATTGTTGCTTTAGCTCTGGCACATAACTTCCTAATTGAGGGCAATGTTTTGTGTCATGACTTCCCGCTACTTTACAGTCAGTGCACCATATTTGGAGAGACCCACTTGGTCCTGCAACATCCCTGGGGTGTAATGGATTTGGCCCTCCCATTTGCATATAATCTTGAAACAAGGTACACTGATGTTTTGTGTGCCTGGAACCTTACAACGCACACACCATACATCTATGCCAAATTCCTTTCCTCTGTCTTTGAACGGGTTTTGAATCTCCAAGTGCATTTATTCCAATTTATTTTGGATTTGCAGTGTTCCAAATTAGTCATCAACTCTGGGCGCAACTTCCAATTTCATAACAACTTCAAGGACTTCAGCCTGAGAGTCAATATTTTACTGATTCATAGGCCCGCGCAAATGTGGCAAGAGCATGGAAATAAACAATTCCTTATGTTTCTTATCATCATAGATGAATCCTCCCTCATTGATGGTGTGCTTCATCCATTGATCGGCCTCCCAAACATATTCATTTAGCTCTTGTTTGATATCTTTCAATTCTGTCATGCACTGTGAATAGGACTTTGGATTTCTAAACTCCTACTTAAAGCATCCTTAATTTCATCAACAGTAGGATTATATGCTAAGCCAGATATCCCATAAACCAGTCCAATGCATGACCTTCAAATTCCATAGCTAGTTGTTCTCTCTTGACAACATCAATGTTAACATTTTGCATAGTCCATACTACATTGGCAACAAAACAAAACCTATCCATGTCCTCATCTCCCACACCCTTGAATGTGGGTAGCTTCATAAGCACAACCATATCTCCTTCTAGTGGCGGTGGTTGTGGGGTAGGAGATGTCTTACCCTTGCGCAAGTTCGACTGTGGAGTAGCAGGAAGGCTACCTCTAGTGCGCATAGCCTCACCACTTGCTATATCACTATCAGGTAAGTTTCTCAGAGGGTTGTATACAGATCTGTCTCCTCTCTGATTAATATACTAATAATTGCTGCTGTGTGTGGTTCTTTCTAACTTATCTGGGCTCATTCACTCAGTGTGACTTCACAAAACACCCTTTCGATATAATAGAATCTTAATGAGCAAAGGAAAAGAGCGTATGAATTTAACTCTCAGTCCTTTGAAGAACCTCCTTTCAACTTCAGAATATGAAAAAAACTAATCTACTGCAAACTGTGATACAAACCCACCCAAAATTTTGTCAACCTAATGATCTACAGTACAGGTGATGGAATTATCAGTTTTCTCTAACTGTTGGATCAACTCAGGTGTCCACTAAGTGACCTTATTGTCCTTCTAGTAGGCTTGGAACTCAACTAATATTGATAACCACTCCTGTAATTCTTGCGCAAAGTTCACAAAGAAGATCTCGTGAACCTCTGTGAAAATATACTTTTGTTTCCAATCTTCAGAAGACAACTTCTTACTTATGTTTTCCTTAAGGGAAAATTCCAGAATTTTATTCTCGAACGAGTCTTCTAACTCAGGCTTTGATGGCCGCCACATCACCCACTCTCTCTCAAAATGATCCCAGTCCCAGAAACAGAACCATTTGTTGGCTTGAGGGGTCCTGACCCAGGTTCAGAGTTAATCTTAACCAACAAAACCCTCTTACTACTGGCCCTTTTGGCAGTGATTGCTATAGGGTAATATGCTTGGGCGGTGGTTATTAAATATCCCTCTCATGGCTTTTCGGTACCCGAGGTAGACAATCAGATTAGTTTTAAGGTTCACAAAGATGTTGCATACATGTTCATGCTAATATATATAATTGACAAAGTAAGATGGAGATATTACCTCTTTACGGACAGCAGATTCTATGGAGAATGCCAAGCAGCGAAGTAGAGATCCTTCTTCACTAGCTCCAAATCTAGATCCTGTAATAAATCAAAGCACCCGTGTAATATCTACAAAAATACATCTACTTATCGATTAAACTAGCATATAATAAACATGAAACAATATAGATATAAGCCATTCAGATCATGCTACATAGACGATTGAAAAAAAATTGTGACAGTGATGCATCTAAAGGACAAAACAGATACAGTTCTATTGATTTATAAAAATGAGGATTACAACCGTCATTTGCACCAAGCCCTCCTCAATCTTCCAATTTCTCTCTCTTTATCTATCTTCAAGTGTGATGATGCTTAAGGCAGAAAGCTCTCAATGAACTTCACTGATCTTCAAGCCTCACACTACAACAATGAAATTCTGATCCACATATAATCAAACCTTCAACCTTAGACCGAGAGCCCATAACTCCATTTTTTAGGAGATGGAAAAGAAAAACCTTGCCAACTCTTTCAACCTATTCAAATCAGGAAAGGTCTAGATGTGTCCTTGCTTTCCTTCACTTTTTCCTTCTATAGGAGTTCAACTATGTTTGGCAATGCCTATTAAAAGGTCTGTGCCATTTAGTTTCTATTTTGAACTGATTCCCTTTCGAGAGAAAGATGGAAATTCCAGTCATATTTCCGCAAGATATTTCCCTTTTCACACTTAAACACGTTTAGCACTGCCCCTTGGGCAAGACAGAGCATTACCCTAGGCACTAACACTCCCTTTACATGGCTCAAGTGTGTTATAACGCTGTCTAGCTGTTTCTGGGGTGCGTTATCTTGGCCAAAATGGGTCTTGTCTAGGTAATTTTCTTCCTTCCATGTTACCTTCTCCTCTGAGTTGATGAGGAGGTCATTTGTCCTGTAACATATGCCCCCTAAAGTGTGAGGTCAGAGATGAAGACGATGGCTGAAATACTTTATAACAAGTGTAGTATAATGAGAGGAATTGGAAGACTGAGGAAAACATGAAACAACAACATACGTCATAAAAAATAGTATCTATCTTGAGTCGGGAATTCCCATGCTCAGTAGCTAATCAACATGATTTCTCTAGAACAAAGATATGAACAGTATGTCCACTGATAAGCATAACGTGAAAGTGTCTGTCATAAGAGGATCAAACTGAAAAGCTATCTCCAAAAACAATATTGCAACTTGGGAGAGGAAACACAGCTATAATGGTGTAACCCTCAACCCAAGGTCTTGGTCGCCGCTTCACTAAAATTCATATTTCCATACATGTGAATGAATGAGGTGTAGTCGAACATGCAGGAAATTGCCTGATTACCAGTAAATAACAAAAATTGTTAACAGATGCGAGGGTGTCCACCAATAATGATGAGGTTCCCCAAGATGCATAATACAATCTAGCGAGTGTGAATAAAAAGGAGTTGATGTCAAACACTCGTAGAATCATTCGATCGTGAGCTAATAATGAGAACCCCCAACCAAACACAAGATGACCTGCCATTGATGTCTGCAAGTATCTGGGTACTAATGTGTTTCTGGATCAATTTCCTAGATAATATGTTGAAGTCGATAGGAAAAGATCTGTTAAATGGTAGGTACTGAGGCGTCCTACATCAGTTGACATGAAACGAGAAAAGATGATTTTTTTGGATGGAAATAATCAAGAGCAAATGGGAATAACTGACAACAAATAAGTTCTAGTATATGATGGTTTTGGTTGATACAAGGAGCAGTAGATAGTCGGATCCTCTTGAACAATAGAAGGCACTCTAACAGGGTACTAGGCAGCTTAGGCTTAATGAACACCAAAGAGTATTAGGATTCACCAATGCAGGGACACTGGGAGATGAAGGCTAAACTCATAGATGGCAGGGTTCGGCTAAATGCGAAAGATTTTTATGGGAAGTGCCATGTTGAAGATTTTGTGTCGCTAAATCGACCTTTTGAAAATGTAACAGAAGAAGTATCCATGTTGTCCAAATTTTTTCCCTATCTGATTAAGTTTAACGAGTCTAGATGGGTAAACTCAGTGATTTTTTCATATTTAGAGAGTCTGAAAAACATCATAAAAGACAACTCCAGGGGCTACCTTTGTCATGTTTGATAATCGGGCGCAACAAAGGGAGAATAGTAAGCCTGAAACAATTCATTTTCTGTGAGTTAGTCCATTGAATCCAGAAAAAGTGATAAATCTATGTTCGATGGACATCTGCCTCATTTTTTTATGAGTACGAGGAGACGAAGTAAACTCAATGTTATTTGTGAAATTTTAATGATTCCAACAAGGAAAAAATCAGTGCTCTCCGTGAAATTTTCACGAGTCACACGGAGAAAAACTCGGTTAGTTTTTCTGTTAAAGAGCTTTGAAAAAGATAAAAAGAATGGCTCATATTCCTTTGCCGTGGTAGTTTAACGAGCCCGACGAAGGAAACTCGGGGTTTTATTCAGTTTTACGAGCTCATATTCCTATTTATTTTTAGAAAATTTTAATTATTTGTGATGTATTATAAAGTCTTAGTGATAGTAACCACACATCTAAAAAAGAAAAAAGAAAAAAGGACTTTCTAAAATCAATCAACAAGCAACTAGAATAGGGTGGCCCTATTTGAGTACTACCATTTTCTGGAGATGAAACCCAGTATCACAATATCATACATAGAGGGTTAGTCATAAACACAGTTAAGGTTATTCTAGAGCTTTGCCTGAACCTCAGAAAATAGGTGTAAGCACTCTCGTGAAGATGAGTACTCTCCCAAAGACCGAAGACAAAGTAGGTCTGTCTATTTTATGTACCAGGACAGCCTGTCCCTGTCACCTCATGTAAGTCCCTAAAAATTTGGCAACTAAAGATACCTCAAATCACAGACATCATTAGGGGGGTCATGGTCATAGACATCACGCTATATGGGCAGAAAACGAAGATCCCCAATCTAGTTTCAACATCCCCAAAGGGAACCCCAATATATAGCATGCCCATTGAATACACTCGAAGGTGGGCTACCTTCTCATGCACCTTGGTGTTTTCCCATGCTTAAATCTGGTGGTAGTGGAGTGGTCCCGATAATATGAGTGCAATAGGATTTCACTTATTAATGACTCTAGTCTCAAGTTTTGGGATCTTGGGTGATTTTCTCACTTCTCCTACCCCAAGATCCTAGCCCGAACTACTGTTTGTGTGAGCTCAAAAAAATTTATATGATTAATTTTATTATCACTTCATTCTTAGTGTACTTGATTATTATTCTTGCAGAGGGGGAGTGGTCGTATGAAATGTGATGAGTCTCTGACTCAAAAACCATGCAGAAATATTCTCTAAATATTCAATTCAATGAAGAGTTTTTGCTACGAGGAGAGATTTCTTTCAACATCCATGCACCAAACATTCAAATAACAAAGTTCAACTTTAAAGACTCAGAAATATATCTATCTTCTCTTAACAGCTTTTTAACCAAATTGTTTCAGAATTAATTCATATAAGTTCAGAAAACTAAAAGAAAATTTTCTTCTTCAAAAATTAGATGCGAATGATATTAACTTTTTAAAGCAAGAAAAAAATAAAGAAATGCTAGCTGGTAAACAAGCACAGGGATCCAACAAGAGAAGATATTTTGATGGCCAATAACTCCATAGCCAAAGGGAAACACAACAGAGGTGTAAACAACAGATTTTGGCTAGGTAACACTGGCAAGCAGAGGCTACAAAGTGTTAATATTGAGACTAACGCACTGTATTTGAGCATAGACCGCGTTATAACACTCTAAAACACTCACAGGGGAAGCATTAGTCAGAGTAAAGTTGTACAAATGGCTAAGCAGGGTGTAATCTAGACTCTGTGAGCTTTTGAGATGTTCATTGAGCATATAGACTGGTCAGAAGGACATATGAACAGAGGGAAAAAGGTAAAGTCATAGGAATAACCCGGAAACTTGGGGTTTACTCCCTAGTGGAGTCGCCAATTCTGCTATAGGGTAATATGCTTGGGTGGTGGTTATTAAATATCCCTCTCAGTGCTTTCCGGTGCCTGAGGCAGATGATCAGATTAGCTATAAAGTTCACAAAGATGTTGCATACCTGTTCATGCTAATATATATAATCGAAAAAGTAAGATGGAGAAATTACCTCTTTACGGAAAACAGATCCTATGGATAATTCCAAGCAGCGAAGTAGAGATCCTTCTTCACTGGCTCCAAATCTAGATCCTGCAATCAATCAAAGCACCCGCGTAATATCTACATTAGTATATCTTCTTATCGATTAAACTAGCATATAAGAAACATGAAACAATAAATATCTAAGCCATTCATATCATGCTACATAGATAATTTAAAAACAATTGTGACATTGATGCATCAAATGGAAAAAACATATAAGTTCTATTGATTTATAATAAGGAGGATTACAACAGTTAGTTGCACCAAGCCCTCCTCAATCTTCCAATTCCTCTCTCTCTTTCTCTATCTCCGAGTGTGATGATGATCAAGGCAGAAAGCTCTCAATGAACTTCTCCGATATTAAAGCCTCACACTACAACAATGAAATTCTGCTCCACATATAATCAAGCCTTTGACCTTAGACCAAGAGCCCATAGCTCCATTTTATAGGAGATGGAGAGGACAAACCTTGCCAACTCTTTCAACCTGTTCAAATCGGGAAAGATCTAGATGTGTCCTTGCTTTCCTTCACTTTTGCCTTCTATAGGAGTTCAATTATGTTTGGCAATGCCTAATAGAAGGTCTGTGACATTTAGTTTCTATTTTGAACTGATTCCCTTTTGAGAGAAAGCTGGAAATGCCAGTTAGATTTCTACAAGATATTTCCCTTTTCACACTTAAACACGGTTAACGTTGCCCATTGGGCAAGACAAAGCGTTACCCTAAGCATTAATTCTCCCTTTGCATGGCTCAGGTGCATTATAACATTGTCTAGCTATTTTTGGGGTGTGTTACCTTGGCCAAAATGGGTCTTGTCTAGGTAATTTTCTTCCTTCCATGTTACCTTCTCCTCTGAGCTGATGAGGAGGTCATTTGACCTGTAATACTGACCTACTTGTGCAAGTAAAAGTCTCACCCGAAGTAGTATGGGGGGTTGTTGGAATAAGGTTTCCATACCCTGAGAGAGAATTAAATGATGTGGATGTCTTTAGATCTATAACCACTATGACTTGACCTTCGCAACAAGAATCCTAGCCAGAAACCGTAACCAGGTAGATATTGGTCAAAATACATAGGTTATACTACGTGTGCACATAAAAAGGTCTCACAATCCTTTTTACAGACTTAGTAAGGATATATTCAGTTCTTATAGTAACAAATATATGCATTCAAATTCATATAAGATAGATAAGAAGTTACGCAATTGATCCAAACACAGACAATCTATTTGGTGCAGTAAACAGAAATAATATGTAATATTACCAAATTTTCGCATGATATTTGGAATATTAGAGTTCTTAATTTTCTTAATTAATTAAATAAATAAAAGGGTGGAGGGACCCATAATCATCAAATATGAATAAGATCCACTTTTGATGTGTGAATGTGGATTAAATAAACATAGATCTACATAATGGAGTAGTGGAGCAGCTACTAATGTGAAAAGAATGGAGATCATGTCTCATTAATGAGATAGATCATGGAGGTTGAAGCAATCAACTGAGATCATGGAGGGAATCAAATCTAATATCATAGAGAATTCATGATGAAGTGATGGAGGAAGTAGTGTAATTAATGCACACATGACAGAGAGGGTGCACATTTCATCTAGACATGATGGAGGGCTTGGACAGACAGCGCAATCAAACATGGAGGATTATGTCCACATGCACAACACAGTTTAGAGGTGGGCCAAGGCATGGGAAGGCTCATAAATTTTATAAAGGAGATGAAGGAAACATTGGAGGCATGCTTGAGTTTATGAATTGAAGATATGTTTAGATAAAGATTTGTTAGGTGACATCTCCATGCAATCTTATGTTGTTTAGCTAAGTTGTAGTGTTGTTTAGCACAGGGTGTTCCCAAGCGAGAATCCCACCCTTACCCTTAGAGGACTTGTGTGTGCCTACTTTGGGAATTTTATTTTGAGCTGCCATTCATCATCGGGCATTGGTGCCACACTATTTCCATTCTCTGCAGAACACATACTTTCAGGAATTACGCAATTTCTGAAGATCAATTTGGGAGGTGGAGGTTGTCTTGAGTATTTCAACTACAGGACTGGTGAAGGAATATTACTATCACCTTGGGCTTGAAGATCAGCATTCCCGGGGCTTAATTTCAGATCTAGCATTAGGCCAAATTTTATTGACCTCATATCAGCAGTAGTCCCATTGAGGATTACATAGTCCATCATTGCAGATCCAGAGGAGGAAGGAAGTTACTAGTATTTTAGCTAGTAATCTTGTGAGGGATCATTCCCTCACCTTTCCATCACCATTTCCATTAGCCTATAGTTTATTTCAGCATATTTCAGCAGGAATAAAGTCCCTCCCTCTTGTACATCACAGTTTTTGTAGCAGCTGCACATTCAGTTGATGCAACTTGAAGGAGGAGGAAGAAGAGACAAGATCTCAAGCTTTTAGCTTGTAGATCTGAAGGAGGGATCAACCCTCAAAGCTCAGATCAGTTTGTATAACATATTGCAGACATATTTCTATCATATCTAGATTTAGATCTGCATAACCCAGCAATCAGAGGATCAAACCCTAGGAGGGTGATTTTCCAAACTCATAGATCTGTAAAATCCTTTTTGGGTTATCTTGGGTTTCCATCACATTGGCCAGATCTTGAATCTTGGCATCATTAGAGCTATTGAGCTCCATATATCTACATTTCATTTTACAATAGATACATGTACATCATCAACAAAAGAGACATCACAATATTTCTTCCTGTAGCTCAGCCGTTACGCAGTGCTAGTTGTAGCATGATTGCAAGGTTATTCTAGGCCACTTCTTTGGCTAGAGTACCTCTATTTTTACACTGTTGTAACTGTAAATCTTCTCCACATAATAAAAGGGCTCAACTTCTCGGTATATTTTGATGTTTTCTTTATATTTATTGTTTACTTTGTTGTAGTTCTCATATTTTTTTTTATTCTTACTGCATTCTCCCTTTTTGGGATATTACAGTGGTATTAGAGCATGATCTTTGGCTCAGCTTGTGGACACTTCATCTTTTGCATCAAAAGAAGAAGTAGATAGATGAGGTCTATCATGAAGGAGGATTATATTTTTTGCTACTCTTCTCTTTAGATACAAGAAATACATCTCCAAATTGGTCAATCAAATGAAGAGGGAAAGGAAAAATTAGGATCCAAGAAGAATATTTGATGAGGAAGGTCCAAGCACTTCCTATCATAAAAAAATAAAATCATAGAATCATAGATCTCCTCATAGATATATTATGCCAACTTTATTTGAAGAAGGTGAATGGTATAGTCATGAAGAAGAAAAGAATATGAGACCCATGAGACTCTCATTCTATATCTTGAAGAGTACAAAGCACAGTCTAGAGCATTCAAGGAGAAGCTAACTCCAACAATTCTTCAAAATCAAAGAATAAAGAGGATCCTATAGCAGCAATAGAAGAAAGAGGCACCATAGATTCTATTTGAATACATTTGATGGACCTTCCTCAAGCACTGCTAAGGCTTGGAGGAAAGAGTTAGATGCATTCTTCAGGCTACACCCTTTAGCTGAAAGAGGGGCCGTCCAAATTGCAGCACTTCATCTTTGTGGTGAAGCCAATGATTGGTGGTTTGGTCACATGGAGCATGCAAAGGTGACTAAATATTCAAATTTCTTTCACAAGTTGAGAAATAAGTTTGATGTGAGAAAACCATAGATGTAACACAAAGATACATTTCCTAAGGGAAAAAAGGAGGATATCATTCTTGTCACTTTGGACAAGGGGTCACTACATTCATCACCAGCTCCAGAAGTACTTGTATCCGGAGAAGAGACACTTGAATATTTGCAAGATAGTTTTGAGATCTTGAAATATAGAGTCCCATGTATGATTCAGGAGGTGGATGAGGAAGAGGAGGTAGATTCTAGTGCTAGTACACTTGTAGAATTGCAACCATGATTCTTACCAGCAGTTGGAGGGAATATTGTTCCGGTTGGAGGAACTATTGTGGTCTTGCACGAGGCTCCCACACATCAGTTGATCCAAGGTATGCATACATCTTCATCTCATATTGTTTTAGTACCTCTTATTGAAACTTATGGGGACATGCCACCAGGGCCAATGCATAACCAAGGGTTAGAAAGAAATGTTGATTTGAAGTAGCAACATATCACAGCGTAGAGGACACTTGATCTAATCAAGAAGGAGAAGAAGAGCTACCTAAGTTCATCATTATCAAGCTACATTCAACCCTTTGAGTTGAAGTGTAGAGTTTCAGAAGATGGGATAAGCATGATCCTATATAACATGGCTGGCTATGAGTTCATCATTGTGCCTTGCCATGAGACAGCATATGTACCACCATGCAGATCTACAACGTTGTCACTTAAGAGTAGTGTTAATGAAGGGGACCCATTATTCTTGGAGCATTCTGAAGGTAGCTTCACTCATGAAGAAATTGAGGGAAAGATGATAAATGGTAGGAATCTTGAGATGAGGAACCTTTTATCCTTTCTAGATGCATTTTCTCAATGAGCATCTCACAGCTCAAAGAGAAACTTCTACCTGCAACAAATCCAAAATCTCATTGGTTTTGGAGGGCCACTGATGAGAATAAGATCTCATGGAGAGGTCTCATTGGAGGTGAACTTCAACGTATCATGGAGTGCAAATTTATTCATCAATTTGAGGAGGATGGTATTCTACAAAGGGAGGATACAATATTTATGTAGGACATCATTCATCATTCACATTGGGATGAGTGGGTGAGGATAATAAGAAAGGGGTTGCATGACCACTTTCAGATATATGAAATGGGCTAGAAAGAAGCTTGGTTATGCTGGTTGCTCTTGGGTGAGTTTAGTTACTACCAAAAGGCTCCTATTTCTTTGATCCATGTCTTGAAAAACACTCATGAAATATAGAAGGAGGAATGGTTGTGCTGGTTGCTCTTGGGTGAGTATGGTTACCACCCAATAGCTCATATTTTTCTGATTCATGCCTTGTGTATCAATGATAGAATGCATCATAAGAATGCATGGTCACTTGGGTTTTCCATGAGAGAATTTGGCCACCACATGACATCTCCTATGTCTATGTGCTTTGTATCATGTAGAACTTGGCATGATGCTCTTATAATGTGTATTGATGGTGTTTTATTGTATTAGGATCATGTGACATTTCACATGTCTATCAGTATGTTTTTACTCCATGATGCACATGAGGAGGTGAGAAGGCATCAATATATCTTGTTGCTTTGGTTGCTTTTGGGGGATTTTGTCTTGTCGATCTTGCATGGTAGAGATGGAGGATGGCAGCAAGAGGCCCTACTCCGGTGGTTATTATTGGGAGAATATGGTTTGACATATTTTTCTACCCATATATATCTATTTCTTCTTTTTCATAATGTTTGAATGATGCTTGGAACCAACAAGGCTAACAGGGCTAAAGATAAGGGCATGTTAATGCTCAATTTACTTCATGAAACATGGAATGAAGAAATTCTTTATGAGATGGGACTTTTCCTTTGTGGGAAGAACCACTTTATTTTATGTATCTCATGTATTAATGATGATTTTGGACATCATATGGTTGTCACTTGGTACTTCTTGGAGAAAGAAGGACATATAACTATACAGTTGGAGGTCATTTTATCCATTCTTAAGAGACAACTTTGGAACCAAACATGCATAAAAAATTGAAGAAAATGGAGGAGGCCTTCCTTATTTGGATTCCATTTGGAGGGGAATATATGGATTTGCATCTATTTTTGCAGTTTCTTGAGGACAAGAAACATTTTTCCGGGGAGGACTGTAATATTCCTGAATTTTCACATGATATTTGGAATATTAGAGTTCTTAATTTTCTTAATTAATTAAGTAAATAAAAGGGTGGAGGGACCCATAATCCTCAAATATGAATAAGATCCACTTTTTATGTGTGAATGTGGATTAATTAAACATATATCTACATAATGGAGTAGTGGAGCAGATACTAACGTGAAAGGAATGGAGATCATGTCTCATTAATGAGATAGATCATGGAGGGAATCTAATGTAACATCATATAGAATTCATGATAAAGTGATGGAGGAAGTAGTGAAATTAATGCACACATGATTGAGAGGGTGCACATTGCATGTAGAAATGATGGAGGGCTTGGAGAGACAGTGCAGTAAAACATGGAGGATTATGTCCACATGCACTACGTAGTTTAGAGGTGGGCCAAGGCATGGGAAGGCTCGTAAACTATATATAGGAGATGAAGAAAACAATGGAGGCATGCTCGAGTTTATGAATTGAAGATCTATTTAGATCATTATTTTTTAGGTGACATCATGCAATCTTATGTTGTTTAGCTAAGTTGGAGTGTTGTTTAGCACAGGGTGTTCCCAAGCGGAATCCCACCCTTACCCTTAGACAACTTGTGTGTGCCTACTTTGGTAAGGTTAGTCTGAGCTTCCATTCATCATCAGGAATTGGTGCCACACTATTTGCATTCTCCACAGAACACATACTTTCGGGAATTACGCAATTTTTGAAGATCAGTTTGGGAGGTGGATGTTGTCTTCAGTATTTCAGCTAGAGAACTAGTGAAGGATTACTCCTATCGCGTTGGGCTTGAAGATAAGCATTACCAGGGATTAATTTCAGGTCTGGCATAAGGCCAAAATTTATTTTCCTCCTATCAGCAGTAGTCCCATCAAGGATTACGCAGTCTATCATTGCAGATCCATAGGAGGAAGGAAGTTACTAGTATTTCAGCTAGTAATCCTGTGAGGGATCATCCCCTCACCTTTCCATCACCATTTCCATCATCCTGGATTTTATTGCAACATATTTTAGAAGGAATAAATTCTCTCCCTCTTGTACACACATTTTTTGTAGCAGCTACATATTCAGTTGCTTCAACTTGAAAGAGGATGAAGAAGAGACAGAGGACGAAGAAGAGACAAGATCTCAAGCTTTTAGATTTGAGATCTGAAGGAGGGTTCAGCCCTCAAAGCTCAGAACTATTTTTATAACATATTGCAGTCATATTTGAATCATATATAGCTTCATATATGCATAACTCAGCAGTCAGAGGATCAAACCCTAGGAGGGTGATTTTCCAAACTCATAGATATGGAAAATCCTTTCTGGGTTATCTTGGGTTCCCATCACATTGGCCAGATCTTGAATCTTGGCATCATTAGAGCTCCTAAGCTCCATATATCTGCATTTCCTTTTGCAATAGCTACATGTACATCATCAACAAAAGGGACAATGTTGTATTTCTTCATATATCTCACAAGTTACACAGTGTTGTAGCATGATTACAAGGTTATTCTAGGCCACTTCTTTAGCTAGAGTACCTCTATTTTTACACTGTTATAACTGTAAATCTTCTCCACATAATAAAAGGGCTCAGATTTTCTGTATATTCTGATGTTGTCTTTATATTTATTGTTTACTTTGCTTTAGTTCTCATATTGTGTTTGAGTATTACTGCATTCTCCCTTTTTGGGATATTACAACAGTATCAGAGCATGATCTTTGGCTCGGCTTGTGGACACTTCATCTTTTGCATCAAAATAATAAGTAGATAGATGAGATATATCATGAAGGAGGATTATAGTTTTTCTACTCTTCTCTTTAGATCCAAGCAATATCTCTCCAAAGAGGTCAATCAAATGAAGAGGGAAAGCAAAAAGGAGGATCCAAGAAGAATATTTGGTGAGCAAGGTTTAAGCACTTCCTATCAGCAAAAAAAAAAACTGGAGAATCATAGATCTACTATGCCCACTTTCTTTGAAGAAGGTGAATGGTATAGTCATGAATAAATAAAAGAATATGAGACTCATGAGACTCTCAGTCTATATCTTGATGAGTACAAAGCACATTCTAGAGCATTCAAGGAGACACTAACTCTCCAAAAATTCTTCAAAATCAAAGAATAAAGAGGATCCTATAGCAGTAATAGAAGAAAGAGGCACAATAGATTCTATTTGCCTACATTTGATGGATCTTCCTTGAGCACTGTTAAGTCTTGGAGGAAAGAGTTAGATGCATTATTGAGGCTACGTCTTGTAGCTGAAAGAGAGGCTGTCCAAATTGCAACACTTCATCTTTGTGGTGAAGTAAATTATTAGTGATTTGGTCACATGGAGCATGTAAAGGTGACTAAATACTTAGATTTCTTTCACAAGTTGAGAAAGAAGTTTGATGATATAAAACTAGAGATGTATCAAAAATAGACATTTCCTAAGGGAACAAAGGAGGATATCATTCTTGTCACTCTGAACAAGGAGTCACTACATTCACCACCAGTTGCAGAAGTACTTGTATCCGGAGAAGATACACTTACATATTTGCAAGATAGTCTTGATATCTTGACATATAGAGTCCCATGCATGATTCAGGAGATGCATGAGGAAGAGAAGGTAGATTCCAGTGCTGGTACACCTGTAGAAGTGCAACCACCACTCTTACCAACATTTGGGGGGACTATTGTTCCGGTTGGAGGAACTCTTGTGGTCTTGTAGGAGGCTCCCACAAATTAGTTGATCAAGGTATGCATACATATTCATCTCATATTGTTTCAGTACCTCTTATTGGAACTTATGGGGATATGCCATCAGGCCCAATGCATAACCAAGGGTTAGAAAAAAATTATGATTTGAAGCAGCAACATATCATAGCGTAGAGGAACCTTGATCTAATCAAGGAGGAGGAGAAGAGCTATCTGAGTTCATCATTGTCGAGCTACATTCAACCCTTTGATTTGAAGTGTAGAGTTTTAGAAGATGTGATAAGCATGATCCTATGTACAATGGCTGGCTATGAGTTCAACATTATGCCTTGCCATGAGACAACATATGTACCACCATGCAGGTCTACAGCACTGTCACTTAGTAGCATTGATAATGAAGGGGTACCATTATTATTGGAGCATTATGATGGTAGCTTCACTCATGAAGGAATGGAGGGAAAGATGATAGATGGTAGGCATCTTGAGATGAGGAATATTTTCTCCTTTCTCAATGGCACTTTCTCAATGAGCATCTCACAGCTCAAAGAGAAAATTCTACCTATCACAAATCCAGAACCTCATTGGTGTCCATTGATGAGAAGAAGATCTCATGGATAGGTCTCATTGGAGGTGCACTTCAACATATCATGGAGTGCAAAGTTCTTCATCAGTTTGAGGAGGATGGTATTCTGCAAAGGGAGGATACCATGTTTATGTAGGACATCATTCATCATCCACATTGAGATGAGTGGGTGAGGATGATAAGTAAGGGGTTGCATGACCACTTGCAAGTATATGAAATGGGCCAACAAGAAGCTTGGTTACGCTGGTTTCTCTTGGGTGAGTTTGGTTACTGCCCAAAGGTTCCTATTTATTTGATCCATGCCTTTAAAAACACTCATGAAATACAGAAGGAGGCATAGTTGCTCTGGCTACTCTTGGGTGAGTATTGTTACCACCCAATGGCTCATATTTTTCTAATTCATGCCTTGTGTATCAATGATAGAATGCACCAGAAGAAGGCATGTTCACTTGGGTTTTCCATGAGAGAATTTGGCCATCACATGACATCTCCTACTTTTGTGTTTTGCATCATGTAGAACTTGTCTTGATTCTCTCATAATGTGTATTGATGGTGTTTTCTTGTTTTGGGCTGATGTGATATTTCACATGTATATCAGTATGTTTTTACTCCATGATGCACATGAGGAGGTGAGAAGGCAGAAAGATCACTTGTTGCTTTTGTTTCTTTTGGGGGAGTTTGGCTTGTCCATCTTGCATGGTAGAGATGGAGGAAGGCAGCAAGAGGCCCTAATCCAGTGGTTATTATTGGGAGAATATGGTTTGAAATATTTTCCTACCCATATATCTCTATGTTTTCTTTTTCTTAATGTTGGAATGATGCTTGGAACCAATAAGGCCAACAGGGCTCAATATTAGGGCATGCGAATGCTCAATTTACTTCATGAAACATGGGATGAAGAAATTATTTATAAGATGGGATTTTTCCTTTGTGGGAATAACCACTTTATTTTATGTATCTCATGTATTAATGATGATGTTGGACATCCTATGGTTGTGACTTGGTACTTATTGGAGAAAGAGGGACATCTAACTATACAGTTGGAGGTCATTCTATCCATTCTTAAGAGACAACTTTGGAACCAATCATGCATAGCACATTGCAACAAATGGAGGAGGCCTTCCTTATGTGTATTCCATTTGGAGGGTAATAGATGGCTTTGCATATACTTTTGTAGTTGCTTGAGGACAAGCAACATTTTTTCGGGGAGGACTGTAATATTCCCAAATTTTCACATGATATTTGGAATATTAGAGTTCTTAATTTTCTTAATTTATTAAGTAAATAAGGGGGTGGAGGGACCCATAATACTCAAAGATGAATAAGATCCACTTTTGATGTGTGAATGTGGTTAATTAAACATAGATCTACATACTGGAGTAGTGGAGTAGCTACTAATGTGAAAGGAATGGATATCATGTCTCATTAATGAGATAGATCATGGAGGTTGAAGCAGTCAACTGATATAATGGAGGGAATCTAATGTAATATCATAGAGCAATCATGATGAATTGATGGAGTAGTGAAATTAATGCACACACGATGGAGAGGGTGCACATTGCATGTAGGCATGATGGAGGGCTTAGAGAGACAACACAGTCAAACATGGAGGATTATGTCCACATGCATATCGCAGTTTAGAGGTAGGCCAAGGCATGGGAAGGCTCATAAACTATATAAAGGAGATGAAGGCGACACTGGAGGCATGCTTGAGTTTATGAATTGAATATATTTTTAGATCAGGATTTGTCAGGTGACATCTCCATGAAATCTTATGTTGTTTATCTAAGTTGCAGTGTTGTTTAGCACAAGGTGTTCTCGAGCGGGAATCCCAGCCTTACCCTTAGAGGACTTGAGTGTGCCTACTTTAGGAAGGTTATTCTGAGATGCCATTCATCATCAGGGTGCCACAATATTTCCGTTCTCCGCGGAACACATACTTTTAGGAATTACGCAATTTCTGAAGATCAGTTTGGGAGGTGGAGGTTGTCTTTAGTATTTCAGCTAGAGAACCGGTGAAGGATTTTCCTATCACCTTGGGCTTGAATATCAAAATTCCCAGGGCTTCATTTCAGATTTTGAATCAGGTCAAACTTTATTGACCTCCTATCAACATTAGTCCCATCAAGGATTACACAGTCCATCATTGCAGATCCAGAGCAAGAAGGAAGTTACTAGTATTTTAGCTAGTAATCCTGCGAGGGATCATCCCCTCACCTTGCCATCACCATTTCCATTAGCCTGGAGTTTATTGCAGCATATTTCAGCAGGCATAAATTCTCTCCCTCTATTAGAGTGTAGTTTATATAGTAGCTGCATATTCAATTGCTGTAACTTGAAGGAGGAGGAAGAAGAGACAAGATCTCAAGCTTTTAGCTTGTATATCAGAAGGAGGGATCAACCCTCAAAGCTCATATCTATTTTTATAACATATCGCAGCCATCTTTGGATCATATCTAGCTTCAGACCTACATAACCCAGCAGTCAAAGGATCAAACCCTAGTAGGGTGATTTTCCAAACTCATAGATCTCGAAAATCCTTTCTGGGTTATCTTGGGTTCCCATCACATTAGCGAGATCTTGAATCTTGGCATCATCAGAGCTCTTGAGATCCATAGATCTAAATTTCCTTTTGTAGCAGCTACGTGTACATCATCAGCAAAAGGGATAGCGCAATATTGCTTCCTGTAGCTCACCAGTTATGCAGTGCTAGTTGTAGCATGATTGCAGGATTATTCTAGGCCACTTCTTTGGCTAGAGTACCTCTATTTTTACACTGTTGTAACTATAAATATTCTCCACATAATAAAAAGGCTTATATTATCTGTATATTCTGATGTTGTCTTTAGATTTATTGTTTACTTTGTTGTAGTTCTCATATTGTGTTTGAGTATTACTGCATTCTCCCTTTTTGGGATATTACATAATACAGAGAAACACGTCATAAATTAAAACACCCATGCATTTGATACTTAGAATTATCCCAAAATAATCCTTTATTCATTCACATTCGTAATATCGTTACAATACTTCAGTTCTACCTGTGCACACAGAGAGCAGGGTCTGCACACAACAAGACTAAGGTCTCCACACACAACCAACATGAGCCTTCTAAACCTAGAAAAATTAGCTTCACAACTCGCAAACTGTGGTTTGCGACCCCTAGTTCTACCCTTTTTCCCATTACAACTCATGAAGGGGCTTTGACCTACCCCAAAGCCCCTTGACATGTGCATTGCTTAGTGCGCATGACTCAAAGCTACAAAAATACTATATTTTTATCAAAATTGTGATCCTAAGGGACCCCGATCCAACATGTGATGGATCAGGTTCATGCTACTCCCCTAAAATATAGAATTTGTTACATGTTTTGGTATTTAGCCTTAGGAATTCATATATATTATGCACATTATTTGAAAAAAATAGGTTTAGATCCATGGGGAAATATCTCCTTGTCTTAGAGATATTTCCTATCACAACACTATGAGCTAAATGACAAGACACCCTTAACCACATGCCATAATGAAAATCTAAAAATGCTTCTTTGATAAATCCGAGCTCCAAGTATTTTAACTTGGCCATCCAAAAAGGCCAAAATTGAGTGCCACATGTTAACATCCACAACACTACCAATTTCCTTATGTCATTTTTCCACTTGTGTGCTAAATGGGTACCACCCATACTCGTGAATCTGAAATATGGGTCATTTATAAAAAAGGTTAATTTCTTGTGCAACCAAATATATAGATACTTGGATACAACATTCATTCATAAAAAAATGACCTTGTGGGGGGCTAGATACCACGATATGGCATGCCTTCATTAACTTCCATGCATTTTTCTGGTCCAGGAATGCATCATGGTCTTTGATCTTACTTCACTTTTAGATTTTATTTTTGAACTTACTTAAACTTTAGCACAAAATTGGGGTTTTCCCTATTTCCTCCTTCACACCTTAATTTCATGCTTGGTAATTTGTTGCTCAATCTTGGGCAAGAATCCATATGAAGCCAATGACAACATACTTTATATCATGCTCCTTAGCTTTGACATCAATAACAACACATTGATCAACAAAAATTCTCCTCACTCTACTATCCTCAACATTTACTAGGAAGTTGTAATGCATTTATCTGAATTCTACCAAATAGAAAGAAGAGATGGTGACTAAGTCCATTGTCTCTATCTATAAAAGGATAATGGGATGAACTATCCATAATATTATATTCATTTAGATACAATTGTCATTACATTTTTGGGTTATATTAGACTTTCATATTTTTCGCATATATTGCATACCACCCCAAAAGTTTGTGTTCTCCCTATCTTGGCAATTTAAGGTGAATTTATGGATTTGAGTATATATTTTTTTGTAATTCAATGGCCCAACAAAAAGCCCTAATTGGTGTCTATTATGAAAATGCACTCTATATTTTATGTCACATGCTTCTTGGTTCTCATTTCTCATTAGAGGTTTGGTATGCCACCAATATTGTTAATGCAAGGATTGGTAGGTGGAGAGGGGAGTCCTTAGTGGATATTCTTAAAATTTTGTGTGAGAACAAGAGACTTGAATGTTTTGAAACGTTTCTTTTTGTGATATCCTTGAGCTTAATTATTTTCATTTTAATTAAATGTGCATAAGTTTAATTTTGATAAAGCATGCTACAACAAAAGACAGATAGACATTTAATTATCAGTAATTTTTGTTAATGATAATTGTTTTTAAATTTATTGATTATGAAGTTGAAATTATGTTTTTATTTTATAAATAAAGACAAAACTGAGAAATTAATTGTTAAGTGCATATGGTTAAAAGACTTAAAAAGGCTACAATTTTATTTTGGAAATTATTATTATCTATCAACAAGTCCTAGACATCTAATATGGGTGATCAGATTTAATTTATAATTATGATATTGGTTAAATAAATGTTTCTTGGGAATTGTGCTCCTAGTGGGAAACAAGAGTTCATTAATGAATAGTTAACTACCTACCACTTATTGGTGAGATGGAGGAAGTTAATAACCAACAAAAAGGGTGGCAAATGGATATTATCTAAGAGTTCTCTTGCTTTTTCCTCAATCATTTTGAGAGAGAATTTGGAGATACTGAAGAGAAGCAATGAGGAATAGACAAAAAGGAAAATTGCACTTATGGTTTGATATGGGGGACAAGAATTTTTGTTGTGTCAAGGTTGGGAGGAGCTAAGCAATTAGCCATATATTTCACATAATTAGTTATCAAGTGGGTGTCCTCTAACTCTACTCTTATATTATATTAGGACTATGAATTTACCTCTACTTCTTTACAATTTTATACTTTACTGTGTTTTCTGAGAAAATGTTATTTTGACTAGAATGACCTATCAATGAATTCTATGTTTTTGTTGAAGAAAATAAATGCATTTGTTTACAGTAAATATAGAGACGATATTGAAAATGAAATCATATTAGGTATTGTCACTTAACTATGATAAATAAGTGTACAATAATAAAGTAATGAATGGAGAAGAATTTATTATTCTAAGCACATATTATTTCTTCTATATTTTGCTTCTTTAGATAGACATTATCATTTATTCTATATTTTGCTTCTTTAGGTGGACATTATCAGAAAAAGAATAATGTTTAGAATTATTTATCGTTAGATGGCTTCATTTTAACAAAGACAATTAAATCATAATGTTGGAAAAGAAAATTCATTTCATAAAAGATACATTGAATAAGAAGCAAAAGAAAATTCATTTCATACAAGATACATCTAAATAAAAAGCAAAGGAAGGCTTAAAATTTTAACAGAGTAAATTATCAAAAAATAAAAGAAACTGTATAAATATTTTACACATGAGAAATCTGAAAATTTCATGATGCAATTTAGATACAAGGTATAAACTATTTAGTATTTAAAATTATATATAATAAATATCAACAATTAAAAAAAGATAATTTTTATATATGTAAAGAAAATCCTATAAACACATATACTAAAAATACTAATTAATATATATATATATGTATACTAATTAATTAATAAATATATATAGAGAGAAACAATAAATAAGTTGTTATTATTCTCACTTAAACATTACTTGTGTGTATTATCATCAAATAGAAATCATCTTTATATCTCGTAGTGTCTGGTTACCAGAAAAGATAACTGTAAGGTATGTAAATACACCAAAAATAATAACGAAGATGTCATTGTTTCAAAGGAAGGAAAGAAATACTATAGTGAAATAATCCTTTTCAAATACAAGGAATGAACAAATATATATAAATTAACTTTATATAATGCTTATGAAAAACCAAACATTACTGAGAATCAACAAAATTCTAGTGATTAGAATTCGTAGTGAGATGTAACGGAAAATATCGAATCTGGAATATTACATATTACATATTATATATATATATATATATATATATATATATAATGAGTATAGTTATTCTAAATCCTATAGTTATATATCTATATATATATTGAGTATAGTTATTCTAAATCCTATGTTAGAATTTCTAGACAAATTCATTCCTGCAAATAAATATAGAATTAAAACAAAATTTTCAGTACACCAAGGCATTAGGACTTTCATGAAATTCTATCACAAGTAGGCACACTAAATTGTGTCAACTTTAGGAGTCATATGGTCAATAGAATTTCTAGTGAAAGCATCTCGAGCACAAGGGAGTATAAGCTAGTCAAGCCGACCTGGAACATAAAATAGAAGACTCGGTGAGTGTTGAATGCAGAGACAGTCTCGAACCATCGTAAAATATAATTAAATCTTGCCAGAGTTTGGAATAATACCTATAGGAGAAGGAAGAAAAAACAAAAATAAAAGGGTTGCATTTGTGACTTATTAAGTAAATTGGTAGAATAATAAAAATAAAACAACAATAATATAAATTCAGTACAGAGATTAAGGGATCACCTGTATTTAATTTGAATAATCCATGGGTGTTCTGTTACTTGTAACAACAAGCGCTATAATCAAAATACAAGTTGCATATGTTACTATACAAAATCTATGGGCATAAAGCACTTGAGAAAAATTTTAATAAGCGAAAAACCGACTTTAGGGAAAAGAGGTGAATCTTACTTCAAGACAAAAAGAACTTGCTCCCTAAAGTCGAGTTTGTACCAGAAATACAACAAAATGGAACGATAATATTTATTTCATGTAAGTGAAACCCTATGTACAGTGCGTGAATGCAATAATTCAAAAACAAGATAATCAAAGACTGCTCCGGAAGTAAATAAATTCGTAAAAAATCCCTAAAGCGCAAATGCTAGAGATGTTGATATTAAAAAAAAACAACCACTAGGGTTTTTTAAATATTAGTAAGTTGGAATCATAAAGAAGGGTTTTTAAACAAACGAAAACACTTAATTCCAGAATGGGAAACGCAAGATTTTGTTTATACAATATCGAATTTCTCGTAACATTGAGTTATATAGTCTCAATAAAATAATCGAAATCCATAAACAATTACGTAGAAACTTTCATCAAATGAAACCAGGAGGCAGATACATTGTTGCTACAAACTGATATCTTAAGGAAATATCCCTAAACAAATCCATTTGAAGGCCTCACAAGTCTATCTCAGTTTGCAGGAGCTTATGCCACAGCTACAGTAAATAAATCCTCAGAGGTAAAACATTTGATTAAAGAGAAGGATGATAGAGTCCTACAATTGGAACATGGAATACAAAATGAAAGACAAACCATTGAACAGAAATGACAGTCTCAACTAGCAGAACGGCAAAAGAACTTTAATGACTTGAAGCTTCAATATGAATATGATATGAGGAGAAAATATTTTTTTTCAGAAGAAAAAAACGCTGTTATATTATAATATAAGCAGTACATAGTCAAGATCTTCTCAAGCTGTTAAACCAACAGCGAGAATAAACCAATGTAGGCCAAATGAGATTGCATTGCTCCCTGAAAAGGAAGAGCAGGTAATGAAAAGTAGGCCACCACATATCAGGACATAATATGTCCCGTACAAAAATGCTCAGTGCATGTAGCGAGCAAGAGAGGCGAGGTGGATAATGATTCTATAGATATGACAAAAGATATAAACAGATTATGTGATACGCCAGAGATATTAGCTGAGAAATACAAATTAGTTTGCATGTTGATCGCAGCTACGAAATGATGAACTATTTCGTTCCATTTGTGGCCTATCAAAATTGTGGATCTGAATGCTATATAACAGACAGGAATGGTAGATTGATGCAGATAGCTTATATGTGAGATATTTTGCAAAAGATAATGCTCTATGATCAGACAGAACATAAAAAAACAGTGCAGATCTCCTGTGTCGATCAAGTCGGCTCGCTTGCATTGTAAGGCTCGCTCGCTTGTTGTTATCCCATTGACACTGGCTCACTTGAGATATGGAAAGATCTGATTTTAAAATGACCCCGGCACGGTTGTAGTTGAGTGTAATCCGGCTCGCTTGATGTTGTTAAACAAGCATGTTTGTATAAATATTTACCGACCCGTATGATTGAAAGGTTCTGAGTCACTTGTAAATATTATAGCCGGCTCACTTGATCATCTTTTCCCTCGCTCGCTTGTATATGTAGATAATGAAAATCCTGCATAGAAAAATCCTTTGCCACAAAAAGTTCTTAACAAAAAGCACAAAAACCACTTATAAATCTGCTTTAAGGAATCGCAATATCAGAATGCCAGAAAGGAGAGCCATCTCTAAACAGCTGAACCTGCATGATGCCGAAATCAGAATTTAAACCCTTCTTGGAAAGACCATCGGCTCTAGTATTGTTGTCCCTGTATATGTGACAGATAGATGGCCTATTGAGAATAGACCATAAACGCCGAGCTCTATGTACCCAGCCTTGAAGTTCTGGAGGGATCATAGCCTCAGGATTTGTGATCCACCCAATAGCAGTCTTTGAATTGCCATATACATGAATATCGTTCAGCTGTAAATAGAGTGAAAAACGCAGACCTCCCCATAGAGCTATGATCTCCGCTTTGTTGTTGGTTCCATGTCCTGCATTCCAGTGAATATGAACCCTTTCCCTTTGTGATAACTTGATCCATGTCCCACACCCCATAACACCTTCCATGCAAGCACCATCAAAATAGACTGCCAGGATAGCCACCTCATGTGGCCTGATGCAGATGGAGCAGTCCGTGATAGACATAATCTTCATAGGGCAGTCCTCCATCCATTTGAGAATTGCAGAGAAAATACAAGGAATCTGAAAGGGAACATTTTCAAAAATCAATTTGTTTCTTCCCAGCCATACCTCCCATATGAAGAAAAAAGGCAGTGATCTGAATTTTCCTTTTAACTTGTCCCATTCCGTAGCCGCTGATATGAAATCATCCGGAGACCATGATGGGCCCATAAAATGGACAGAGAAGAGCCTCCACAATTTAACTATTATAGGACATCTTGAGAACAAATGTTCGGTAGATTCATAATCCGCGCGGCATATTTGACATCTGAATGGGCCTGAATAGCCCCTCTTCATCAAATTATTTCCAGTGAGGACCTTGTCTTTCCATACCAACCATCCAAAGAGCACTATCTTAGTGGGGATTTTCCTTCGCCAGAACATATAGAAGGACCTAGTAATCTGCCCCTCATAAGATTCCATGTTAAGTCCCCTATATATATCTTTGACAACCGGTACTCCATCATTCGTGGGACCATCCCAGACTAAAAAATCACCTCTGGAATCCCAGCAGAAGCTCGCAGCCCGAAATCTATCTCTTAGAGCCTCCCATTCATCATCCTCCAGCTCTCTCAACTCCATTTGAACAGCAAATTTAAATATAGGAGCCCCATAGGACCATACTCAGATTGTTTGTGCTAGATAAATTATACCCCGGTGAGCTAACCTGTGTATACAAGTCAAGAAATACAGAATGAGGCGCTCACATATTTTGCAACATTCTACACTAGATAGGATGGGATAAACAAGGATAATCAGGTATGGTTTATGGAACATGTCTCTCATTTTTTCGATGCTGATGCAATTTCTTTACTAGATAATGCTGTCACAGGGAATGAAGTTTTAAAGGTCCTCAAAAATTTCTCTAAAGATAAATGTCTGGGGCCGGATGGGTGGCCTGCGGAATTTTTTATCCATTTTTTTGATCTGATGGGCGAGGAATTAACGAGGGTCGTTGAACAAATCCGGATCCGGGGATTCATGCCGGCCAATCTCAACTCCACGTTCATTTCTCTAATACCAAAGAAGGATGACCCCCAAACTTTTGCAGATTTCAGGCCGATCACCCTATGCAATGTTCTATACAAGATTACCTCTAAAATCATAGTAGAGCGGTTAAAGGATACTTTTTCAACCTTTATCTCAAAGGAACAATATGGTTTCCTAAAAGGACGATCTATTCACGATGCCACGGCAATTGCACAAGAAGTCTTGCATTCCATGCACACGGAAAAAAGGGAGGCCATCATGATGAAGGTAGATATTCATAAAGCCTATGATTCTGTTGATTGGGCTTATATCAGGATGGTGCTCATGAAGATTGGGCTCCCCATCAGAATTATTAGATGGATTATGTCTTGTATAACCACTGTCAGTTATGCGGTCATCATTAATGGTGTTCCTACACCCTTTTTTGCTGCTGGCCGTGGACTCAGACAAGGCTGCGCGCTGTCACCACTAATTTTCATTTTAATTATGGATGGATTCAGTTGTCTTCTACATATGGCGGTACAACAGGGATATACTGTGGGTTTCTCTTTCTCCAATTCGGTCTCTTGCACGCACTCTTTATTCGTTGATGACCTGCTATTATTTGGTTATCTCCATCGGAACCATTGGTTCTACGTTCATCTTATTTTTATGCGCTTTGAATCGGCTACCGGGCTGGCCATCAACAAGAACAAATCATTTATCATATATCAACATGGAGACCAAAGGGAGCTCGCTTTCATCGCAGATTTTATGGGTGTTGAGTTAAGAGAAGCCTCTGTCGGTTTTACATATCTGGGTTTTAATATCAAACCATGTGGTTACAAGATCCGGGATTGGATGTGGCTCATTGACAAATTTAGAAGGAGGATTTTCAGATGGACACACAGATGGTTGTCTATGGGGGGTAGGCTTATTATGATTCAAGCAGTTCTTTCTCAGATGATGGTATATTGGGGACATCTATACTACTTGCCAGACGGTATAATTAATATGATAAATTCCATTATTGCTAAGTTTCTATGGGGCGATGCGCAGATGCCTCACAAAATACATCTATGCAAACTTCAGAGTCTTTGCAAGCCAAAGGATCATGATGGATGGGGTATCCTCGATACGAGGAACTTCAATAAGGCGCTGCTCATTAAGTCATTCTGGAGATCTATCCGAGGAAACGACATTTGGAACAATGTTATTAGATGTAAATACATAGAGGGTGAAGTTTTACAACAAATCCTTACTTTGAAATTTTCACATCCTCGTTTCATCTATGTCATTTGGTGCAGCTTCAAGAAGGTTATGACTCATATGGCGGATAGGATGGCTTGGCTTTTTCGGGATGGAGGACGTACTCCATTGTCTTTCAACAAGTTAATTGGTTTTCCCCCTCATGATATGAGGAGAAAATATGCACAGGTCCAAGAACTTCAACACAAAATAGAAAAATTAAAATTGTATCTACAAATTGATGAATTTAGGAAGGAAGAAGAAAATATTAACATTCTCCTTGTGCAACAACAAGTCACCTTTTGCCACAAGTTGGCAACGATCAATGATTTATTCCTATCAAGCGATTCACTTGTGAATCAATTGTCCGATTTGTAGAGTTACTATGATGATATTAAATAAAATGTTTCCGATTACATCTCTTGGAAAGACAACGCTAAAGAGATATCAGCTGATCTCCCAAGAATCGAAGAATTCCAAAAGGAAATTGTTTTCAGAGACTAGGACATCATGCTCAAACAGGAAGATATGGCCATCTTTAGTGCCATGAATATTGCAGACAATCTCACTGAATATGCCAGTAATAATATTTTACATGCTAATTTAATTCAGGAATGCCTAGAAGGATCGCTACCAGATGTCAAAGTGTTAACGAAATCATGTTAGGATTGGTCCAAGAACAAATATGAAAACATTAAAAGGTTATCAAAGATAAATTTGGAAATTCATTGGTGATACTTGGTTAAACCCTACATCCAATGGCTTATGTTGCGATGCCTTGGTAGTACCACCGTACACCTTCTACCAGCACTTACTGATGCAGTTTTGACGGGGAAAATATGAATCAAGCCTGCTCATCCCCCCGAGTTGAAGTCAATGATAGATATGGTTGAACTGCAACAAAAAATGGGAGAACAATCATCCTCTCATTCTTGAGCATCTTGTTACAACAAATCCTATTATTATCTTTTAGTTTTATTTTAAGGATGGTTTGTTTAAACCACCTCATCATTTTATTTATTTACTATTATTGTAGTTCAATTTTCAACTATAAAATTCCCTTTATGTCAATGAAGAAAAGGTTCTGAATTTTTGTAAAGAGAGCTTTAAAAGTTTGCACTATTGTAACTCTTAAGTAATCTGAATAGAAAAGTTGAACCAAAGGTTTTTTCTCATGTGCAGACTGTAAATATAAATAGGTACTACTATCTCTATATTGTTTTTATGTTTCAATGGGATAAATAGGAATTTTGAATTGTTTTCCATTATATATGTGTTTATATGCAATCAAGCATTTTTTCACTACTGATGTGTGAGATTTTAATCTTTTAAGATATATGAGAAACAACGAGATATTTTATGTGATGTGTTTTAATCAACTAATTTAATTAAATATTTTATTAAATTAGTTATCTTTATCTGTCTTCACTTCATTAGTATTTTATGATCTATATTGCCTTATATGATATGAAATTCATTAAAAGTCACATATAATGACAGAGTTCACCCCGATACATACATACATACATACATACATATACATACATATACATACATACATATACATACATATATATATATATATATATATATATATATATTAGTTAAATTATCCTCATTCATATCGTTACTTTCACAATCCATATTCATCCATTTATATTTCTCAAGGGAAACAGGTCGCATTATCCCCAGTCGGAGCCACCACTTCAAACATAAATGGAGTTGCTTTAAGTTCCCAACTGAGAGGTTTTCCCCAATGTTGATGCAGAGATTTTTGAGCCTTCAACATTTTTTGGTACTAGAAGGAGGGCCAATACACTATGAATGGCATTAAGGTTTAACCCCAAATAAAAAGGCCATCAAAAGTGTTGTGTAACCAGCTCCAAAAATAGAAGAAAAGAGATATCAACGCCTTAGAAATGAGCCACTTCGAGGGGGAAACCTCCAATACATTACATACATGAACAATTCTTGGATGATACAATTTACAAAACCTCCTTCTATATATAGGAGTCCATGGGGCCATAATGTAATCCTAGTGGGCCAAAATGTAATCCTATCCGACCTAACAATACTAATTTAAGGGCACAATAATAACAAAATGGGGGTTACAAGGGTTCAATAATAACAATAAGGGGGTTACACTACCAATAATAAGGGACTATACTAGTGATATAGGGACCTAACATGCCCCTCTCCTTCAAAAAAGTGTTGTCCTCAACGCTTGAGTAGCTCCGGGTGCTTCTGTATAAAAATCTCATCCTCCCATGTAGAATCTTCAGTGGGTAAGTTCTTCCACTTGATGAGATACTCTGAAATTGATCGATTCCGTAGCTGTCGAGTTCTTGTTTCCATGACCACTTCAAGTTCCAATATTATTTTTCCTTCCTCATCAAGTTCTGGCAATATTGTTTGAACTGGAAGATTTTCACCTATAACCTTCTTTAAGCATGAAACATGGAAAACTCGATGTACTCGCGAAGAAGCAGGAAGCTCCAATTTGTATGCCATAGTACCAATCTTTTGCAACACCTTGTAAGGACCATAGTACTTTGGTGATAATTTATTATCCTTCTTAGCTTGCTTGAGGGACATTTGTTTGTATGGTTGCAACCGTAAAAATACCCAATCTCCTACATCAAAACTTCTCTCGCTGCGATGTTGATCTGCCTGTTGTTTCATTCGATTTTGTGCCAAATTCGGGTTATCCTTTAAGAGTTGGAGAACTTCTTGCTGATGCTCGATGTGATCTTCCACTGCTTGAACCTTCGAATTTTCCCTTAAAGATGATGTGATGGATGGTGGATGATATCGATAAAGTGCCATAAATGGGGTCATTTTTGCTGCAGTATGGAAGGAAGTGTTATACCACCATTCAGCAAGAGGTAACCACTTGACCCATTGTGTTTGTTTATCAGATACAAAACAACGAAGATATCCTTACAAACATTTATTTACTATCTCATTTTGACCATCAGATTGAGGATGATAAGATGAGCTATGAGCTAATTGAGTACCCAAACAAGAAAATAACTCCGTCCAAAAATTTCCAGTAAAAATGGGATCTCTGTCGCTCACAATAACCCTTGGGCTTCCATGTAGTTTTTGAATTTTATCCATAAATGTAGTAGCAACTGTACTTGCTTTAAATGGATGAGATAATGCACAAAAGTGTGCATACTTGGTAAGTCTATCAACTACTACCATGATGACACTCTTTCCTTCGGACTTAGGTAAACCTGTGATAAAATCCATTGAAATCTCCTCCCAACGTTGACTTGGAATGGATAAAGGTTGTAGAAGTCCTGGTGTCTTAATTGTTTCCACTTTATTCTGCTGGCAAACCAAACATTCCGCCACAAACTTTCGAATATCAGATTTAAGGCCATCCCAAAAAAATTCTTTCTTCTCCCTGTGGTAAGTTTTTAAAAATCCTGAGTGTCCTCCTAAAGGAGAAGTGTGCAATTCCAGAAGAATATTTTGTTTTAGTTGGGAATTCTTACAAAGATATAAGCGATCTTTGTACCATAAGGAATCATTTTTCCAACTAAATGTATCAGATGTACTAGGATCTTGCCGCAACTTTTGAATGAGTGTCCATACATCTTTGTCCTTCTTCCATTCATCTCTTGCTTCAGTTATCCAATCTGGTTGGATAATAGAAATGGCGCAAAGCAATGCTTCCACCTTTTCATCCTTTCTTGAGAGTGCATCTGCAACAACATTAAGCTTTCCTTTTTTGTAGATTATTTCAAAGTCATAACCCAACATCTTTGTGACCCATTTTTGCTGCTCTTCTGACGATAGTATTTGTTCCAAAAAGTGTTTATGACTATCATGATCAGTTTTTACCTTGAAGTGTCTTCCCATTAGGTAAGTTCGCCATTTCTTTAGTGCATGTAGCATTGCTAACATTTCCTTCTCATAAATAGGTTTCTGTAAATACTTTCCTTTGATTGGACGACTTTCAAAAGCAATGGGTCTTCCTTCCTGCATTAAAACTGCACCAATTCCATTTCCTGAGGCATCACATTCCACAATAAAGGTTTTTGTGAAGTCCAGCGTAGCTAAGACCGGTGCTAGGCACATTGCCTCTTTAAGATGTTCAAAGGCCTTAGTTGCTTCAGGAGTCCATGAAAATGCATCTTTCTTCAATAATGTTGTTAGAGGTGCTGCTATTCTCCCATAATTCTTAACAAACTTGCGATAATACCCTGCTAACCCGAGAAATCCTCGCAACTTCTTTATGGTTGTGGGGACTTTCCATTCCTTAATGGCTTTAATTTTGTTAGGGTCTACTTTCACACCCTCGTGAGATACAATATGACCCAAATATTCCACCTCTTGTACTCCAAAGAAACATTTGGATTTTTTTGCATATAATTGTTTCTCCTGCAATAGTTTGAGCACTCTGTCAACATGTTCAACATGATCCTTCCAAGACCTGCTGTAGATTAGTATATCATCAAAAAATACTAGCACAAATTTTCTAAGGAAGGGTTTGAAATGGAATTCATCAACCCTTGAAATGTAGAAGGTGCATTGGTAAGGCCAAAAGGCATGACCAAAAATTCATAATGACCCTCATGAGTTCGAAATGTTGTTTTTGGAATATCTTCAGTCTTCATTCTAATTTGATGATATCCCGAATGAAGATCCAACTTGGTAAAATAAATTGCTCCATGTAATTCATCCAATAATTCATCAATCACAGGAATGGGAAATTTGTCTTTAATGGTGAGCTTATTGAGCTCCCTATAATCCGGACACATTCTCCATGATCCATCCTTCTTGTGTACCAAAACTATAGGAGCAGAGAAAGAACTTTGACTAGGTTGAATTATACCTGCCTCTAACATTTCTGCAATCATACGTTCAATTTCGCTCTTTTGGAAGTAAGGATATCTATAAGGCCCGATGTTTGGAGGAACACTTCCTGGAATCAAATGAATAGCATGATCATGATCACGAATAGGTGGGAGTCCTTTGGGAGTTTCAAACACCTTGGAATGATTGTCCAAGACTTGTTGGAGATTTGCAAAAATAGATGATTTTGATGTTGGAACTTCTAGTGAGCATAATTGTGCAATTACGCCTCGTTGTTCTTTCTTTAGAAGCTTTGTCATGACATTAGAGCTTATTATCCTTCCCGGTTTCCCTTCAATACCCCGTAATTCGACTTCCTTTCCTTCTGAAAAAAATTTCAAGAAAATTTCTTGAAAATTAAAAGCTACCGTCCCCAAAGATTGTAACCATTGTACTCCTAGTACAACATCAGCACCTCCCATAGGAATGGAAAGCATTGGACTAGTGAATACATATTCCCCCATGGTTAGCTTGATATTATGGCATTTTCCAGAGCAATTTATAGTTCCTCCATTTGCAACCATCACTTGACATTCTGGTGCTGGGTATAGGAAACAATTTAATTCCTTTGCTACCTTATAATGAATAAAATTATGGGTGCTACCTGAATCAATCAACACTATTACCCTTTTCTTCTTTATATGTCCTTCTATCTTGAGAGTTTGAGGAGTGGTAATTCCTGCCAGTGCATTACACGATATGGTCGGATTCATTTCTTCCTCTTCTAGGGGTGGTTCCCGGTGTATATCCTCTTCTTGTTCATTTTCTTCTTCTTCTTCACAATCTATGTAAAATAATTTCTTCTCAGCACACTTATGACCTTTAGTGTATTTGCTATCACAACCGTAGCAAAGCCCTTTTGCTCTTTTTTCTTCCAATTGTTGTGGTGTCAACCTTGTAGGTTGTGGAAATCTAGGCGTAGCAACACTTCCTTCTTTATAGAATTGAGTGGTAGGCTTCCTTGTCGCCATAATTTTACATTCAAATTTTCTTGCCAACCTGAATGCCTTCTCCAATGAATCAAGTTCCAAAACACGAACTTCATGTTGGATGTTATCCTTTAAAGTGCCTATGAAGAGATCAATCCCGTGTTCCTCTGGAATATCAGTTACCCTTATATTCAATTTTTGGAAGTCCTCAATGTGCTGCCCCACTAAACCCTTTTGTTTGAGATTTATCAATTGGCTAAAGAAGGTGTTGCTCTTTGTATCCTCATAATGTGCTATCATTTCTCCGTAAAAATTGACCAAGTGACAATTTTTTTACGGGAGCAAAGCCATCAATACCATACAAATGTATTTTGTTCTAAATGTAAAGTTGCAATGCGTACCTTTTGTATGTTTTGCACGTTATGGAGATCAAAATATTGCTCCATCTGTAGTATCCATGTTACAGGATCCTTTCCATCAAACTTCCTCATATCCATTTTTGGAATATGGTGGTTCTTCCCACCAACATTAGAGGTTATGAAATCACGATTAACATTTATTTTGTTCTCATCATGAGGTTATTCTACTATATTTCCGCCATTAGGAATCGTTTCTTGTTTTAAGCTTGTCATCAAGCCTTCCATGTATTCTTTTAGATCATTCTTCATGTTTTCCATGTTGTCTTTCATGTTTTCATCGATCTTAGCTTCCATGTCATCAATCTTAGCTTCCATGCCCATTTCCATGCCATCCATCTTAGCTTCCAAACCATTCATCTTAGCTTCCACACCTTTCTTCAAACCATCCATCTTAGTTTCCACGCCTTTCTTCAAAACTTCCATTTCATTTTTTGTTTCTCTTTGCGAGAGAGAAATTTGTTGCACTTGCTCTTGTAATTTTGATATGTCATGTTGCCATTCTTAGTCTTCATGAGTCATAGTAGAGCCTTCTAAAGGCTTAATGGGTGTTGAATTCTTTTTAGGGGCCATTTTAGAATCCAATATTGATATCTATTCTACAATATTCCCTTGGAATCAATTCAACTTGATTCTTCAAACAAGACTTATGCAATTCGGAAAAAAAAATACACACCTTTTACTTGCTTTTTAGGAGCTCTGTATTGAAATTGAATTATCTCTGTAATTGAGAATCTTAAATATCTGAAATTCACTGCTGTAGTAGCCTTCTGAACTGTCTTTCAAATGCCACAGGTATGATCTGATTTGGATTCTTCAAGACAAAGTTATTTCCAATCTCCCACAATGACCCAATTTTGGACTGGTTCAGTAGAGTGAACTTGTACGACTTTCCACGTGTCACTGTTTCGTCCTTCGTCTCTGAAATTGATAGCCAAGAAACTGCAATCTGTGTACTTGCAACTAATTTTTACGGTACTCCAATTCGATGCCCAGAGAGAGAGTTATTGAACTTTTCCCACGATCACCTCTTTGAGATGGAATTCAGGAGCCTGAAAAAGCACTACCTTCCACAGATCATATCTCCAAAATTATTGCGAACCAAGCTCTGAAATTTTTTGACGAATTTCCTCAGGATTTCAGCTTCGCACCATATGAATTTTAGATTCTGAACCTTCGTAGGAAATTTTTTATAGCGTAAATTCCACGATCACCTGTTTAGGATCCTGAAAAAAACCTAACTTCCACAGATCATATCTCCAAAAATATTGTGAAACAAGCTCTGAAATTTTTAGAAAAAATTCCTCAAGATTTCAGCTTCACACCCTAAATATTTCAGCTTCTGAAGCTTCATAGAAAAAAAGTTATTGCGAAAATGCCACGATGACCTGTTTGGAGTAGCGAAACCCTAGAATCCAAACCTCTGATACCAAATGTTGTGTAACCAGCTCCAAAAATAGAAGAAAGAGATATCAACGCCTTAGAAATAAGCCACTTCGAGGGGGAAACCTCCAATACATTACATAAATGAACAATTCTTGGATGATTCAATTTACAAAACCTCCTTTCTATATATAGGAGTCCATGGGGCCATAATGTAATCCTAGTGGGCCACAATGTAATCCTAGCCGACCTAACAATACTAATTTAAGGGCACAATAATAACGAAATGGGGGTTACAAGGGTTCAATAATAACAATAAGGGGGTTACACTACCAATAATAAGGGACTATACTAGTGATATAGGGACCTAACAAAAAGAGTCAATCCCCCTCAAAATCTCCTCCAACTTCAAGATTCCACTCAAAATCTCCCACTCCTAGATCTAAAGTTGAAACAACCACAAAATATCCTAGCACACTTCCTAATTTAGTGGGTCAAACTTCCACTCCATCACCTCAAGAATCACCTGAAGTTCAGACCTTGATTCAAGCATTGGAAGGGATTTATGTTTCAGGAGAAAGACCTCTTCAGTCTAAAATATCTAAAGGAAATGTATCATCATCTTTATGAATTTATTGTGTATTGAACCGATCGTAGAGTGAAAATATTGGAATTAGTCCTTTTGAGTTTCCACTACCCACTCATAGACGAAAATTCCTTACTTAAGAAACTAAATCCTCTACTAGTGAGATTACAACATCTTCCCCACCTCACACTCCCTTATTAGATCCTTCAATTCCTTCTCTACCTTCTTCTTACCATCCGATAAATCCTTCCATTCACATTCCCTAGTGTTATCATATCCATTATCACTACAAGGGCTACTTCCTCTTCCACTCATTTATCTTCAACCTCTCGAGAAGCTACATCTTCTTATTCTATTCCTACAAATCCTAGACATGTACAAATAGACCTTGGACTAACCTAGGAGCAGTCCAACTGGCACCACCACTCCATCCTCTACCTAAAAATACAGAGAGCTGGTTTCCAAAGTTTAATCTTGATGATGGACTGCCTACTGAGGAACACCTCCATAATTTAATGTTAATCATCAACCTTAATGGAGTTGTAGAAGAATATTGTGTAGTTAGATTGTTTCATTATAATTTCGAAGGATCCATAGGATCACAGAATTTTTCATTAACAAAAAGATCAATAAATAGTTCGGATACATTTGAGGAAAAAAATTTGACATAATTTGAGAGTATCCCACAATAATTTCCTTAATTAATGATCTGTTTAACATAAAAGTTAATTTGAATTAAAAGATCAAATATTTCAACTCCAGATTCAATAAATTGTTAAAAAAAATCCTTGATACTTCCCAACGTGGTTATGGTGTACAAATTGAATGGTACATATATGTTCTTCCTTTGAATGTTGAAATATTTGTTGATAGAGCTAACAAGACAACTTTCCTTGATAACATTAAAGAAGCTCTATCGGTTGAGAAGATAATTCATTCTTTGGAAAAGAAAAATGCACTTGAAGAAAGAAAAAATGAGAAGGTTACCTTCAAAGATGAATCTAAAAAGAAATCTCCCAAGTATCCTTTTTACTTGGAAGGATTACAGAAGGTCCTCAAAACAATGTCCAAGGAGATGGTTGAAATTAAGAAGCAGGTAGTTGAATCTTCAAAAAAATATTTTAGGCCTTTTAAGAAAGCTCAGTGTTCTCAATCTCAACCTCCTAACATCATATCTAATGCTAAATTGGATCAAGATGAACATGAGGAAGAATTAGCCTTATCTGTTGAAGAATCACAAGAAGAAGAATTAGTCGAAGTTCATGGATTATGGGACTTTATCCTTACTACTTCAGAAAATGAAGAAGAACAGGCAGCCCTACCATTCAACACAAGAAGTAAATCACCTATGGATCCCTCACATTCAATTTAGAATTTGTTTTTCTCTACTCCTTCTGCTAAGGACAAAAGTATGGTTAAGAAGTCTCCTCCTACGTCTTTTGATTCAGTTCCATCTTCTTCAAAATATCCCTCTACATCTAAAACTCTAGTTTTCTCCCACACCATAGAATACAACATATTAGAGGATATGAATAAGGTAAAAGCCAATATTTCCTTATATGAAATTAGCAAATTAAAGCAGCAGTTGAAATTCCTTCTTAAAGAATTAAATGACGTTCCCGCATCTCCTTTACCTATTGTTATCACTTCTAAAGCTTATAAAGGAAAAGGTAGGCCTCCAAATGACTCTTTAAACAAATTCAATTCATCTGGTGCCATTTTTATTGGAGATAGTTCAAATTCTCATACTCCTCATTTTATACTAACATTTGAAATCTTTAATAAAAACATTCACAATTTTTTAGTATATTTGGAGCATCATCCAATATATTTCCTTTTTAGTTTGTCTTAAACTAAATATTTCACCTCAGAAGTCTATTGTCCATATTGTTCAGTTAGATAGAACTAAGGTCAAAGTTTTGGGATAAATGAATTCATTATTAATAATACTATCCTCCAATTCAAAAGTATGTCAAATCATTGATATATTGGTGGATGATAGTCCTAAATTTTATGGTCTGATCCTAAGCAGAGATTGGTCCGATAAATTACATGGTCATTTTGTTATAGTTTGGTCACATATGTGGCTTCCCTACAACAGTAATCCCAATCAAATTTGGGTAGACAGATAAGAACACATAAAATATCAGTGATCAATCTAGATGAAGAAAATGAACCAGTATCTTTTACAAACAATATTCTTGGGAACTATTTCTCTGAATATTTCTTTGGAAAATTCATAACACAAGAATATCCTTTCTTAGCTGATTCTGTCATTTCTTAGGTTGAATTTTTTTCACAGACATAATCATCTAAGTGTATAATACTGTAGATACACCTATAATTAAAAATTATTATTTACTATGGATTCTTTATTTTGATGGTTCTAAATTTAATGATGTGTAGGACCTGGATGCATTTTGATAAGCCTTGATGGGGAAAAAACCATGCTAACATGTAGGTTGGAATTTGAATGTACTAATAATATTGGAAAATATGAAGCATTAGTACAGGGACTGCATAAAGCTATAAGTTTAAATGTAAAATACCTCAAAGTATTTGGTGACTCTAAAATTGTGATAAAACAGGTAAGAAATAGCATTCATTCTGTTTCAAGTCACCTAAATCATTATCAATCTCGTGTTTAAGTTATTACTTCACATTTCATAGAATTTGACATTTCTCCGATCTCTAGACTTCAAAATTCCAGTGCTGACCTTTTATCTAATGTTGCATTTAAGCTCATCCCACCTAAGGATTTTAGTCATGATAGATTTTCTATTGAGTTGATTTTCTGCCCCTCTATTCCTTAAAACATCACTAATTGGTTTGTGTTCAATGATGATGAATATATCTTTATTTTTCTAACATCTAAAGGGTATTATTCTAACAAAATAATATATTAATACAAACATGATAAAAAACTAAATCAAACAAATGGGTAAAATTATTTTCCCAAGAATGTAATCAAACTTGAGGAATTGTATGACTTAAAAGATAGGTTTAAAAGAGTTACCAACCGCAAACTTCAAAGTTCAACTTTGATAGTTGAGCTCGTTAACCTTCGGTCTAATATCAAACCTCAAAATATCAATTTTGGCCTTGGACTCTCACCAGATGAGAGATATGCTTTTATTCATATGTTGAAAAGGTATAAGAATGTCTTTGCTCAGAACTATGATGATTTGAAAACTTATGACACTTCCATCATTCAACATACTATTCCAATGTTACCAGATGTAAATCCCATTCAACAAAAGCTTAGGAAAATTCATCTGAATCTACAAAATTAGATAAAAAAATGAGTTGAACAAACTCATTAAGGCTAAAATCATTTTTCCAGTCAGACATTCAAAATGAGTTTCAAATATTGTACCCGTTAGGAAAAAGAATGGTGTTATTCATATTTGTATTGAATTTAGAAATTTGAATAAGGAATGTGAGAAATAAAATTTCCCACTCCAATCCATGGAACAAATATTATAGTCAGTATCTAGTTCTAAACTTATGTCTTTTCTAGATGGCTTCTCGGGATATAATCAAATTCTTGTACATCTAGAAGACAGATTAAAAACTACATTCATAACTAAGTGGGGGACTTATGCATATCAAAAAATTTCTTTCGGACTAATAAATGCATTACCAACCTTCCAAAGAGCTATGGACATCGTCTTCAGAGGTCTGATCAACAAAATTGTTTGTGTATACTAGGATGATATCACTATATATTCCAAGAAAAGGAAAATTCATTTTCATGATTTGAAACAAATCTTTGAAATATGCAAAAGGTATGGAATCTCCTTAAATCCTAAGAAGTCATTTTTTTTTCCCTCAGTAAAGGAAAACTTCTAGGTTTTATTGTGTCCAAAGAAGGGATTTTCATAGATCAAAAAATAATTAAGGCTATTTTGTAATTCCTTTACCTTATAATAAGAAATCAATGCAATCTTTCCTTGGGAAAATCAGTTTTGTCAAAAGGCTTGTCCCAAATTTTTCTCAAATTTTCCTACCCTTACAAGCCATGATTAAAAAAATTTCATTTTTCAAAAGGGGACACAATTAAAGGGAATCATTTGAATCAATCAAGCAAGCTATTATTGATTCTACTTTGATAACTCCAAATTTTTTTGATCAATTTATTTTGTATACTTTTTCTTATAAAATTTCCTATGCAACAGTATTAACACAACCCAATGAACAAAAGGTAGAAGCTCCTATTTCTTTCTTCAGCACAAATTTTCAAGGCACTGAATTGGACTATTCAGAAGTAGAGAAGCAAGCCTTTACAATTTTCAAGTCTATCAAGAATTTTAGACCTTTTCTTTTGAAAACCCATCTCAAAGTAATTGTCCCTTTCCCAACAGTAAGACAATTACTTGTCCAAAAGGAGTTAGGAGAGAAAAGAGCTAATTGGGTCACTATTATGCAAGAATATGACATAGAAATCAAACCCGTTAAAATTTCTAGATGTCAAGGTTTTTGTAGGTTGATCACTGGAGCTTTTGATACATCATTCAATGAAGGCTCAAGTAACAATATTCAAATCACAGATGTATGTCTCACTCATACTGAATCTTAGTATGCTAATTTGATATTTTATTTAAAGAATGGTTATGCTCCATATGAACTCAATTATAAGAGAAAAATAGATTTAATACTAAAGGCTAATAAATATGAGCTCATCGATGATGTTTTATTTAGGAAAAATTATGAATTTTTTTTATTGAGATGTTTGGAAAAAACTGAAGCAAAAGGTTTTGCAGGAACTACACAATGGACCAGATAGTGGACACTTTGTTGGAGACACCATTGCTCATAAAATTATGCATGTTGGTTACTACTGGCCAAATTTATTCAAGGACACTCATGCTCATGTAAGGAAATGTAAATTTTTCCAAAATTCTTTCGGGAGACAGAAAAAGCTAGCCTTGCCTCTGCAACTAGTCAACATTGAGCAACCTTTTGAGTAATGGGGATTGGATATAATAGGTGTGATCATTCCTCACTCTTCCAAACAACATAAACTCATCCCGACTGCTACAAACTATTTCACAAAATTGGTAGAATCAATACCACTAAAGGTGGTCAATTATGAAAATATTATTTAATCCATTGATCAATTCATCATTACTAGGTTTGGTCTACCCAAAGCACTTACATTATATAATGCATCCTACTTTTTTAGGAAACAATATAACATAATTTTCTCTAAAAAGAGGATTTAAACTCAAATTCTCTGCAAATTATTACCCTCAAGGAAATGGTTTAGTAGAATCCAAAAATAAAAACCTCATTAGAATCATGAAACAAACCATTGATCCAAATAAAAAGAATTGGCATAAAGCCTTAATATTTGATTTATGTGCTGATAGAATTACGTAGAAGGCTTCTATAGGTGCTTCTCCTTTTCACTTCATATATGGGAAAGAGGTCATCCTTCCTCCTAGTATAGCCCTTCCCTAATTACCCCTCGTGCAATTCATTGAAGAGAAACCATCTTCTTCTTTACAATTAAGAATGTTACAAATACTCAAATTAGAAGAATAAAGAGACAATCCAAACAAGTACATTCTCATCACCAAAAACTAGTTAATTCTTCCTTTGATACACGTTATGTCAACAATTTTTTTTTTCAAATTGGAGATTTAGCCCTAAAATGGGACAAGACACATGAGGAAAAGGGTAAACACATTAAGTTTCAAAAGTTGTGGCTTCTTCCATTCCATATTATTGAGGAATTAGATCCATCAAATTTCATTCTGCAAGAATTACATGGAAAGAGGGATGCTCTTCCCGTTAATGGAATAACTCTCAAGAAATAATTTTCTTAATAGAAAATTTGTTCTATTGTAAGTATGTAAATAATCATATGTACATATTGGTATCTTTTAAGCCTAAAATAATGTTAGGTAATACATGGTTGAATTTTCATTGGTATTTCTAATCATTCTATGAAGTTTGACTTTTAAAAGATAAAAATTTAGAAAGCAATTACAAAGTTGAAATTTGGTATGGTATCTCTCATTAAACTATGAAAATTTATCCATTAATTTGTAGACTCTGGTAACTTGAAACTTTAATAGGTCTTTTATCTTGTGATCAGTCATGAAAGTTTTCCTTTAAAAAAGGAAAGACCATATTGAAACCTTAGCATCTCTTAACTTCAACTATCATGCATTACTCTTAAGGAGTAAATGTACCTCCACATCCACTAGTTTTACATTTTTTAGAGTGTAATTCAAAAATATATGAAACTTAAAATATAAGAGGTCTCATCATGAGCCTTCTTACCATGATCATGGGAGACTAATAATGTTGACATTATCATGACTGACCACCAAACCAGGATAATGGCTTGTAGTTACACAACTATAAGACAAGGAGTCTCATCACAAGCTAGCTTGTTCAACCTTACTACAACATGTGAATGGAATTGTCATTATCTGGTTACCAAACTAGGACAATAGCTTTTAAGTAAATTTGAAAAAGAAAAAAAAAATTAAAAAAATTAAATCTTAAAATATCATTACATCTAAGGATACTACTATAAGTGGATGGGATATTGGTTCATTGTTGGCTAAAAGGTAACCTTGTCAATGCTATGGATGCCTACTAGCAGTAGTGGTTCTACCTGTGACAAAGACATTTATCTAAAAATGACAAGTTTCAATAAGCTCCTTGCTTTATCTTTTTACTTGACTAATGACTAACTCGGGTAGTTAATATTTTCATTTATAAAAAGTTCCAAGAGATGTATAATGAAATGAGTCTTCTTATTCAGAGTCATCTTTACCAATCTAAATTTCAAAATAGTTTTTCTTTCCAAATTTTTCTTTGATAAAGTTTAAATTTCCTATTTTCTCTTTGATATAACTGTTTCTTCTAGTGAATCGCCAATTGTTGTATTGCTCAACAACCCCCCCCACATTATGGAAAATAATGGATTTAATAAATAATGGGGATCCTTTAAAATTTTAGTTGAAATCCTTTTAGTGAATAAAATAGGACATTTTTAGTTTTTGATGATTTTGATGAGAAATAAACCTATTGAGACTTAATGTTGAATTTATGGCTCAAAAGGTAGAAAAATGCTCTTAAAAGGTTATGTTCGCAATCGCAATTGCAAATTTTGCATGTACCACGCCACCAAGAGAAAACCCCGATATGAATTCCTCGATTAAGAAATGTGGGAAAAGTCTAAATTCTTTAAATAACGTAAAAAATGTTGTCATGCATTTAATATTCAAGGCTGAACCCACTGTTGCTCCACATCATCTATTTCAATTTCATATTTGAAATATCTAATTAACAATATCTTCGATCTTCAGATAAAGCCTCCCTCTCGATATCGCATCTTCCATTATCGCATCGCTTCATCGCAACACCCGTTATCGCATCACTACATCACAAATCCTCCATATCGCAAATTTTAAGTACAAACTTCTTTAGAATCCCCGATGCGAAATCCCCTATCCAAAGTCTCTGATAATGTATTTACGTCCTTTATGTTATAACCGTTATATAAATAAAATCACATATAAGGTAAATTCAATATCATAGGTTTTAAGTTGTGCATCCAAAAGAAACTTGCGATGAAAAACCTCCAATAGATGCTGACCTAGAAAAAATCCACGTGAAGTCACATTCATCCATTAATGTCCAACTATAACAAATTCACACTACTATAAGTCACAAATGATTGGATCGATGCAATTTATTGTTAAATGGTCTTGTTTCATAAAGGCATAGATTGTTATCGTGTGTATCATTTCCATAGCAATTTCATCAAATACATAAATTTTGCTACTCATTCTCTGTAATTTCTCCTCATAGGCTAGTCCTGACAAACAAAACTCAAGTGAAATTTCTAAGGCACCTAATGGAAAGAGGAAGCCTACGACGCAACAACAACCACCTCCTCCTTCAAAAGTGACTAAAATGCTTCCATTTTTCTCAAATACTACATGAACACCATACGTCAAAGCTTCTTCCTGGGAGGTTATGTATACGATGTTTGAAGAGGAGGATCCTAGAGTGGTAGAGATCAAAGCTACAACAGCTGATTCTACATCTACCTCTGAAACTACCTCGAACAACTCTAACTCTCATCTACATAGGATTCCTGCTTGGCCAAAGATTATTCCTTGTATTGACATGGTCAAATGGATCATTGATAACCCAAATATCTCAGAGAAAAATTTTCTTACCTCAAAGTAAACATTAATCAGGTCATTCATGAGTGAATACTTGAGGATAATGCACAACCTGTCGGAACCACAAAAGATATATGAAAAACAGTTTGTTCAAAAGTTTGTGGTAGAAAATGAAGTTGAACTAGAACCAATTAGACAATGAAGAAGAGACACTAATAAGCACAAGCACGAAGACAAGGGTATGTATTATATTACCTCTCTTGCTAGCCCATATTGTTACATTGTTGCTATGATGTGTAGATTGTACGGGTATCCTAATACCCAAAAATTCTCAGTTGAATGGGTACCTTTGATTGATTCTGCTTCAGATGCTTATATAATGGATTGGGAAACTATTCTATCCAATAATATAGCCACCTAAATTCTTTCTTACAGAAGTAAATGCAATTTTCTACTAAACTATGCCCCCTTTTTACATGAGTGCATACATTATGGATGTTGTTTGCTTCACTTCTGATTTCCCATCCATGGGATGAAAATGGACCCTAGAAGACCTCAATCCTATTCATATTTACCATGATATACTTTGGGAGTCTAATTTTCAACCACATTTCTATAAAATCTTCCATCGGGTTATGCTGCCAATATTCCGACATGGTTTTTTATGAAAAATACCCCAGACTTTCCAAGCAAGCCAGCGCTGATTTTACAGCTATAAGAAAATGTTTCAGAGAAGATTATTTTACCTGTGTTCAAGTTTTTGGAAATTTATCAAAACCACATCTTCTTCCACTATATGTTCCCGATAAGCTTCTAGCCTGGGAGATTGCTTACCATAGTGTTGGGAATGGCCTAACCAAAGCCCTAAAAGAAGCTAAGAAATCCATTTGGCCATATTTTCCTATTCAATGTGGAGTTTGTGGCTTGGAAAAATTCAAGCATGTTGTACTTGAAATTGACAATATCCAATGCCTGAATTTCCTGACTATCCCAACAAGAAAATTTGATCCAAATGATACAACAAAGAATTTCACCGCATAGTTCAAGGTAAGGAAATTTGTTGGGTCCCTATATTACTAGTGTAGTCCCTTATTTTTTTTAGTGTAGCCCACTTATTGTTATTTTTTTACACCTGTAACCCCAATACTGTAATTATTGTGCCTTTACATTATTATTGTTAGGTCGGCTAGGATTATATTGTGACCCCATGGACTCCTATATATAGAAGGAGGTTTTTTCACTTGTATCATCCAAGAATTTTTTATTTATGTGATGAAAAGGAGGTTTCCCCCTTGAAGTGGCTTATTTCTAAGGTGTTGATCTCTCTTTTATTTTATTTTTGGATATGGTTTCATAACATTTGGTATCAGAGCTTTGGATTCTAGGGTTTCGCTACTACAAATAGGCCATCGTGGTATTTTCACTATAATTATTTTTGTACAAAGTTTCAGAAGCTGAAAGTTTTATCACGTGAAGATGAAATATTGAGGAACTTCATGTAAAAATTTCAGATCTTGGTTCACAATATTTTGGGAGATATCATTTGTGAAAGTTAAGGTTTTTTTAGGCTCCTGAATTTTATCTTAAAGAGGTGACTGTGGGAAAATCATCATAACTCTCTCTCTGAGCATCAGATTGGAATGTCGTAAAAAGTGGATGAAATTACATAGATTTTAGTTTCCTACAGAGCTAAAGGAGGAAACAATGACATGTGGTACACAGTACAAGTTTTCTCTACTGAACTAGTCCATAATTAGGTCATTGTGGGAGATTGGGCATAACATTGCCTTGAATAATCCAAATCAGGTCAGATCTGTGGCATTCAAAAGAATATTCAAAGGGCTACTATAGGATCTAATTTTAGATATTGAATATCTGAAATCATAGAGATAATTTAGTTTCAATATTGAGCTCCTCAAAAGTAATAAAAAGGTGTTTATTTTTTTTTTTCAAATTACATAAGCTTTTTTTAAAGAATCAGTTTGAATTGATTCCAAGGGCATATTGTAGAATAGATATCAGTATTGGTTTCTAAAATCCCCCCTAAAAAGAATTAAATACCCATTAATCCTTCATAAGGCTCTATTATGACTCATGAAGACGAAGAAGTGCAACATAACATATCAAAATTACACGAGCAAGTGCACCAAATTTCACTCTCGCAAAGAGCAACAGAAAATTAAATGGAAGTTTTGAAGAAACACGTGGTAGCTAAGATGGATGGTTTGAAGAAAGGTGTGGAAGCTAAGATGGGTGGTTTGAAGAATGGCATGGAAGCTGGCATGGAAGCTAAGATGGATGACATGGAAGCTAAGATCAATGAAAAAATGGAAAACATGAAGAATGATCTAAAAGCAGATATGGAAGGTTTGACAAAGTTGATACAAGACATGTTTCCTAATGGCGAAAATATAGTAGAGAACACTAATGATGAGAACAAAATAAATCTTAATCATGATTTCATAAACTCTAATGTTGGATGGAAGATCCACCATATTCCAAAGATCGATATGAGGTAGTTTGATGGCAAGGATCCCGTAACATGGATACTACAGATGGAGCAATATTTTGATCTCAATAATGTGAAAAACACACAAAAGCTACACATTGAAACTTTATATTTAGAACAAAATACATTTGTATGGTATCGATGGCTTTGCTCCCGTAAAAATATTGTCACTTCGTCAATTTTTACGAAGGAAATGATAGCACATTATGAGGATACAAAGAGCAACAATTTTTTAGCCAATTGATAAATCTCAAACAAAAGGGTTTAGTGGTGGAGCACATTGAGGAATTCCAAAAATTTAATATAAGGGTAATTGATATTCCAAAGGAATACAAGATTGATGTCTTCATAGGGACTTTAAATGATAACATCCAACATGAGGTTCGTGTTTGGGAACCTGATTCTTTGGAGAAGGCATTCAGGTTGGAAAGAAAAATTGAATGTAAAATAATGGCGACAAGGAATCCTACCACTCACATCTATAAATATGGAAGTTTTTCTACTCCTAGACTTCCACAAACTAAAAGGTTTACACCACAACAATTGGAAGAAAAAATAGCAAAATGGATTTGCTACAGTTGTGATAGTAAATACACTAAAGGTCATATGTGTGCTGAGAAGAAATTATTTTACATAGATTGTGAAGAGGAGGAAGAAAATGAACAAGAAAATTCAAAATAAGAGGAAATACACCAGGAACCAACCCTAGAAGAAAAATAAATGAGTCTGACCATATCGTGTAATGCATTGGCAGGAATTACCACTCCTCAAACTCTCAAGATAGAAGGATATATCAAGAAGAAAAAGGTAATAGTGTTGATTGATTTGGATAGTACCCATAATTTTATTCATTGTAAGGTACCAAGGAATTGAATTGTTTCCTATACCCAGCACCAGAATTTCAAGTGATGGTTTCAAATGGAGGAACTATGAATTTCTCTGGAAAATGCCATAATATCAAGCTAACCATGGGGGAATATGTATTAAATATTCCAATGCTTTTCATTCCAATGGGAGGTTTTGATGTTGTACTAGGAGTACAATGGTTACAATCTTTGGGGACAGTAGCTTTTAATTTTCAAGAACTTTTCTTGAATTCTTTTTCAGAAGGAAAGGAAGTTGAATTATGTGGTATCGCAGGGAAGACGGGAAAGATAATAAGCTCTAATGTCATGACAAAGCTTCCGAAGAAATAACAATGAGGCGTAATTGCACAATTATGCTCACTAGAAGTTCAAACATCAAAATCATCTATTTCTCCAAATCTCCAAAAAGTCTTGGACAATCATTCCAAGGTGTTTGAAACTCCCAAAGGACTCCCACCTATTCATGATCATGATGATGCTATTAATTTGATTCCAGGAAGTGTTACTCCAAACATCTGGCCTTATATATATCCTTATCTCCAAAAGAGTGAAATTGAATGTATGATTGCAGAAATGTTAGAGGCTGGTATAATTCAACCTAGTCAAAGTTCTTTCTTTGCTCCAGAAGTATTGGTGCACAGGAAGGATGGATCATGGTGCATGTGTCTGGATTATAGGGATATCAATAAGCTCACTATTAAAGATAAATTTCCCATTCCTGTGATTGATGAATTATTGGAAGAATTACATGGAGCAATTTATTTTACCAAGTTGGATCTTCATTCAAGATATCATCAAATTAGAATGAAGACTGAATATATTCTGAAAACAAAATTTCGAACTCATGAGGGTCATTATGAATTTTTGGTCATGTATTTTGGCCTTACCAATGCACCTTCTACATTTCAAGGGTTGATGAATTCCTTTTTAAAACACTTCCTTAGAAAAATTGTGCTAGTATTTTTTGATGATATACTAATCTGCAACAATGCTTGGAAGGATCGTCCTCAACATGTTGACAGGGTGCTCAAACTATTGGAGGATAATTGAATTATATGAAAAAACATACAAATGTTTCTTTGGAGTACAAGAGGTGGAATATCTGGGTCATATTGTATCTCATGAGGGTGTTAAGGTAGACCCTAACAAAATTAAAGCCATTAGGGAATGGAAATTCCCCACAACCATAAAGAAGTTGCGAGGATTTCTCAGGTTAACAGGGTATTATCTCAAGTTTGTTAAGAATTATGGGATAATAGCAGCACCTCTAACAACATTATTGAAGAAAGATGCATTTTCATGGACTCCTGAAGAAACTAAGGCCTTTGAACATATTAAAGAGGCAATGTGCCTAGCATCGGTCTTATCTACGCTAGACTTCACAAAAACCTTTATTGTGGAATGTGATGCCTCAGGAAATGGAATTGGTGTTGTTTTAATGCAAGAAGGAAGACCCATTGCCTTTGAAAGTGGTCCAATCAAAGGAAAGTATTTACATAAAGATATTTATGAGAAGGAAATGTTAGAAATACTACATGCACTAAAGAAATGTCGACCTTACCTAATGGGAAGACACTTCAAGGTAAAAACTGATCATGATAGTCTTAAACACTTTTTGGAACAAAGACTATCATCAGAAGAGCAGCAAAAATGGGTCACAAATATGTTGGGTTATGACTTTGAAATAATCTACAGAAAAGGGAAGCTAAATATTGTTGCAAATGCATTCTCAAGAAATAATGAAGAGGTGGAAGCATTGATTTGTGACATTTCTATTATCCAAACATATTGGATAACCGAAGCAAGGGATGAATGGAAGAAGGATGAAGAATTGTGGACACTCATTCAAAAGTTGCATCAAGATCCTAGTACATCTGATACATTTAGTTGGAAAAATGATTCCTTATGGTACAAATATCGCTTACATATTTGTAAGAATTTCCAACTAAAAAAAAATATTCTTTTGGAATTGCACATTTCTCCTTTAGGAGGACACTCAGGATTTTTAAAAACTTGCCATAGGGTGAAGAAAGATATTTTTTGGGATGGCCTTAAATATTATATTCAGAAGTTTCTGGTGGAATTTTTGGTTTTCCATCAAAATAAAATTGAGACAATTAAGACCTCGGGTCTTCTACAACCTTTATCCATTCCAAGTCAACATTGGGAGGAGATTTCAATGGATTTTATCACAGGTTTACCTAAGTCCGAAGGAAAGAGTGTCATCATGGTGGTAGTTGATAGACTTACCAAGTATGCACACTTTTGTGCATTATCTCATCCATTGAAATAAAGTACAATTGCTACTACATTTATGGAAACAATTAAAAAGCTACATGGAAACCCAAAGATTATTGTAAGCGACAGAGATCCCATTTTTACTAGAAATTTTTGGATGGAATTATTTTTCTTGTTTGGGTACTCAACTAGCTCATAGCTCATCTTATCATCCTCAATCCGATGGTCAAAATGAGATAGTGAATAAATGTTTGGAAGGATATCTTAGTTGTTTTGTATCTGATAAACAAACACAATGGGTCAAGTGGTTACCTCTCACTAAATGGTGGTATGAAACTTCCTTCCATACTGCAGAAAAAATGACCCCATTTATGGATCTTTATGGATATCATCCATCGTCCATCACATCATCTTTAAGAGAAAACTATAAGGTTCAATAAGTGGAAGATCACATCGAGCATCAACAAGAAGTTCTCCAACTCTTAAAGGATAACCTAAATTTGGCACAAAATCGAATGAAACAAGAGGCAAATCATCATCAGAGTGAGAAGTTTTTATGTAGGAGATTGGTTATTTTTACAGCTACAACCATACAAAAAAATGTCCCTCAATCAAGCTAAGAAGGATAACAAATTATCCCTAAAGTACTATGGTCCTTATAATGTGTTGCAAAAAATTAGTACTATGGCATACAAATTGGAGCCTCCTGCTTCGTCACAAGTGCATCTAGTTTTCCATGTTTCATGCTTAAAGAAGGTTATAGGTGAAAAAATTCCAGTTCAAACAATATTTCTAGAACTTGACGAGGAAGGAAAAATCATATTGAAAACTGAAGTAGTCACGGAAACAAGAAATTGATAGCTACAAAATCGATCAATTTCAGAGTATCTCATCAAGTGGAAGAACTTACCCACTGAAGATTCTACATGGGAGGATGAGAATTTTATACAGAAACATTGAAAGCTACTCAAGTGTTGAGGACAACAATTTTTTGAAGGAGAGGGGCATGTTGGGTCCCTATATTACTATTGTAGTCCCTTATTGTTTTTAGTGTAGCCCCTTTATTGTTATTGTTGTACCTCTGTAACCCCAATATTTTTATTATTGTACCTTTACATTATTATTGTTAGGTTGGCTAGGATTATATTGTGACCCCATGGACTCCTATATATAGAAGGAAGTTTTGTCATTTCTAGCATCCAAGAATTGTTCATTTATGTAATGTAAAGGAGATTTCCCCCTCAAAGTGGCTTATTTCTAAGGCATTGATCTCTCTTTTCTTCTATTTTTGGAGCTGGTTTCATAACAAAATTCAAACATGAACCAGATATTTTTGATAATTTATTTGAGTAAACCTAGACTTATCAGTAGGTGTAAAGGTTAGAAATTTCCCAATTGAGTCAAGAATAATTAAACAAGTTCAGACATTATAGAAATAAAAGGTTAGAAAAACTGCTTCGGTGTGACCATTGACCATTTGTCGCTCATTGGTCCTTATATGGCTCCAAATCAACCATCGTCCCTTAATGGTCCATACAGTCAAGTAATAATTTCCCCAGTAGAGTCGCAAATTTTCTTGTGAATACAATCCCCTCTATGGACAAAGACGATCTCTCTATCCCTAGAGTGGGTCTAGCAATGCACAAGACCAACTAATGAACCATTTCCTAGCTTATATTCAAAATGGAAGAAGAAGAACAAGAACCTACCTCTTCCAGATGCTATCATCTAGTCCTTTGGTGTTGACCTTGATTCTACGATCCTTCAGGATGGCTCCTCACTGCTTGTGGCATTCGAATACCTGTAAGAAATCAAGAGACAACAACAAGAAACATGATAGGATACAATACACCTAACATATCAAGGAGTATTAGGTTACTTACATAGATATTTAGACAAATATGGAAAGTGAATCATTAGATGTATTATTAATTATAGAAAAAGGAAGCACACAACCTGTTATCTCTAAATTGGTATTGATGGGCTACTCCACCAGACAACTTAGAGTAACTATTTCAACAAAATTTGAACTGAATATTAACCTCTTCAGTATGAGAGGGCTCTCTCAAGGTAACTTATGATTCTAAATGAAAACTCAAATAGTTGGCTAACTCTATGACTGTAAAATTGATTATGATTGATTGCAGGTTGAAAATTTAAAGGAATTCTACCATTGGGCAAATGGATTCAACATCAAACAAGTCCATGAAATGACCCTTCTTGTGGAAACTAAGGAAAATGGAAGTTTCAATGATAAGATAGTACACATAGACAATACAGGATGAAAACATCAATTTAACATCTAAAGGAAGTCGGGGCATGTTTCCATGAGTTCTAAGTTATTAGACATAAACTAACTATAGATATTAAACATGAAAGATACAGGAAAAAAAATCATCAAACACTTCATTCGAATCTCACGTTAAGAAGACCAAAACATCCACTGTATATTACTGAAGCTGAAATTTTTGCAAAAATAGCAGTGTAGTACAATACTCTCCAACCCTTTGATATTATATCTTTTGTCTATAAATAGACTCTTTTTACATTACATAGGATGTTGGATCATCGAACCTTGACTCTCACAGCTAATCATAATTGAAAAATCTATTTCTGGAACATAAAAAGACACCTTTTCAAATAAGAGTTTCTCTCCTAATGGGACTCTAATTTCATTTATTTCCTCCACTTGTTTAATAGTGGGATCATTACATAGATAGGGATCAGATGTTCGAATGTAATTCTCCATGACATAATACATAAATGCAATTTCCAAGAATTTAGCAACAGTTGTCCTATTTTCTAGGAAAGGATCAACAATAACTATAATTTTGTCTTCATGTTGTTTTGTATGAGTGGTACATCTGTCAAGTGATGATTTTTTTGCTAATATGTCTGCTTATTTGTTTGTATGCCTCCATGTGGCTTACTGGTCTTCCATATTCCCTTTTAACCTTCAAAAACCTTTCAAAGAACCCCTCGTTGCAAAACAAAGCATCTTTAGGCAGTTTCGTAGTGTAGTTAGTAGCGAGTCGGTTTCTGTCTTTTAACCTTTCCTTCTACCACCTCTGCTGGTCAAAAGAATTTTTTAGGTCAAAATATCTAAATAATATCAAAATCCCTCTTTAGTTCTTCATAAAACTGATTTTAAAGGAAAAAAGAAGTCTTCAGAAATTTCGTAGCGTTTTTCAGCCTTCAAGCCTGGAGTTCGCTACAAAACTTCCTAATAAGCCAGAAATTGCAGATTTTGTAACTTTCTTCAAAAATTGATCTCCTAAGCCAAAATTTATGTCACTTGAAAGCTATAAACCTTCGCAAAAATTTCTCAACCCAACTCTTCATTCCTTAGGTGTTTCATCTTCATTAACAATAGGTTGACCTTTAGGTTCTTCAATCACTTTCATTTTCAGTCCTCTCTTCTCCAGCTCATCTTCAATCCTGTCCATTTGTTCCTGAAGGTCTTCCACTTGATTTTGTCATGATTTTTTCTTAGCTTGCAAGTATAGGTTCATCTTCCTGGTATGTTTGACCACAAGTCTCAGAGGCTGGGTCCTTTTCAACAGTCTTTTAGCATTACTCATAGATTCTGAAACACTTGAGAGTTGATTATCCCATTTTTTCATCATCTTATCAAATTCAGCCTTTTCAGACCTGTGCTTCTCTACTTCCAAATTTAACTCAAGTATTTCTTCTCTTGATTCTCTTATTTTTTCTATGAGGAGTTTTTTTCTGATTTTTCAACCATATTCTCCTTTCCCTTTCTCTGCATAGTGACAACTTCTTCTGTTGCTGGGGATAAATCTATGATGTTTTTTGGCTGCATACATTCGTTGACTTTTTCTTCTCTTTTGCTTTCCATGGCCTTCTTTTCAATCTATGACCTGGTCATTGGATTCCTTGGCTAAAACATGAAGCCAACATTTTCTCCTACAAAATCCAACTTCTTGACAGACTTACCTTTCTTCAATTTTCTTCCATCACCTTCAATATCTTCTGCCTGCACTATTGGGGACTCCTCAGTATCTATTGCATGTAGAATTTCTTCTAGATTTCCTTTGGCCAATGTCTGAATCCTTGTTATTCTCTTACTTCTTTGTTTGTTAATTTTTGTTTTTGTTTTGCAGGAGCTGGTTGAGGGATATCAGTTTCTTGCAGGGGTTCTACTTCAATGTCCATTGGTTCTAAGGGAACTGTCTTCCTTCTTCATCAATCTCTTCTATTGCAACTGGAGATGTAGTGGTTTTATGTTTTGAAACTTTATTTGGAGTCGCTACATCTACTTCATACCCACTTATAAAAATAAAAGAGGTCGAATCTCTGTTTAACCTTTTGAATCCTTCCATCACTAACAGTTTTATCATACCATGGTGAAATACTGATTTTTCATTACCTCCTGACTTGAATTGAACTTTATTTGATATCTTTCCCAAACTCCTATATAAAAAGAAAGGTAGGTCAAGTGGTTTCTTACCAACAAAATGCAGAAGGAGTCTAATATGATAAGAATAAACCATGTGGAATCTCCCTTCGCAGGTGAAGTATTTTTGGATCACCAATAGCAGCTTTGCATAATTCTCTTTCATATAACCCCTGGGGATGCCATTGGTCATATTAGCTCCTTTGTGCTCCTGCTTGAGAAACTATTCATAAACTTGCATTCTAAACTTTGTGCCTTTGAAACATTCTTCACCACTTATAGGAATTTTTCTATCTTGGGAGATGATATCTGGTGACATTGTAAAATTCAAGATCCCAACTTTTGATGTTGTGCTTGTAAAATTTGTTTCAAAGTCTTTGGAAACCTGTGCGTGGAAACCCTGCAATTTCTGGTAGAACTGTAGGAAACCCATCTTCCTGAAAGCCTCCATAGCAGTGGAATCTTCATTCAGAAACTTCAAAAAGGTTCATATCTTACACAATAACCTACCTTATTTGTTTTCTTCTTTGATTCCATGATTATTTATACTCTTTGTTGCCTCACTTGTTGATGAGACCTACAGAACCAAATTCGAATAACAACCTGCTTTGTGTGGTGAAGCAGCGCTCAAATAGTGACAATGAGAAACTTCACATGCAAGGATTGAACGTTGAATAACAAAGCGCAGCTTGGGGGTAAATTTTTAAAGGAAATTTGACAACTCAGAGTTGAATGATGACACATGTGACCATAAAAGAAAATAATGATAGCATATACGGCTATGCATGTTTGGGAATCATCATAAAAAACTCAAATTACATAACCCCTTAATTGTCTTGTCGAAAATTGACACCTCACACCACTCTGACACTTTCTACAGAAAAAACCCAATTTCATAGCGAAAACCATTTAACTGCTGACAGATTCGCTACGGAACTATTAGGTAGTTTCGTAGAAAAATCTACTGATTTGCCATATAATTCGCTACGAAACTGTGAAAAAATGAAAGGTGGAATATTTTTTGATTAAAAAGCATGGGGATGAAAACTATATGATATGAGGTTTTTTTGACTGATATGGCATGGTTAGAAGTGGGTTCTAAACTTAAGGTAGCCATCACCAAATGAATTTTTTTTCAAAAATTTCATGAAAATGACTTATGAGACAACATGAACCTAGGTGAATGACATGTATGACCCTATCAATGAAAGTGTTCAAACTAATGAGTGATAACACAATCGTGGCCTTGATGTTGGAAACCTCCCTTTGGTGCTTTCCAAGTCCAATCCAAGGCTCTTCAATAAATCCTTCACCCAAATGGAAATTCGAGCATAATCACAGTATAGGGATGCAAAGGATTAATGACCAGGAAAGACCAACTAGTAGTGGAAGGATGGGATTCAATTTATAGGTAGGGAGAGGGAGTTAGGGATCCATAAAATAAGGATTAAGGCCCACTTCTCAAGGGAAAATCCCATAATGATAAGATCAAGTGCTCCAAACGAGAGAGCTCAAGCATATATACATCAAACCATATCGAGATCGCCATTTTGGAAGCTTCTAGTGCACAAAGATTCTCCTCCATTTGAGGAAACACTACCAAAATAGGTTGAGTGTGCTTGTGCTTATCAAAAAGTGTGATGGCAGCGCTATGTCAAAGTGTTGCAACATGCCATCAGCACGAGCAAGCAACTAGAAAAGAGCATTGATCCAGAAATTTAGGTTTCAAGTTGAGCTTCTTTAGAAAATATTCAAGGAAACTTTCTGTTGGTATTCAAAGAATATCTTGATGTGTTCTGCATGGTGGATATACTACAAAGTTTTCATCTTAGGGAACTTCAGGATTAGGGACAGGAAGTGAACGGGGTGACAAATTACTATGTAACAGATGCCCCATAAAGCCTGAAGGCAGAACATGGAGTGATGGGTGAAATGCTTTACGAACGAAGGCAAGGAATCAGAATAGCACCAGGAGACATACAAATCAAGAATAATAAAATATGTGACATCTCTGATATAAACATGCATAATAACATATCTTTGAATAGGCATCAAATAGCACATGAACCCACGACATGGTCGCAGCCATCTGTTTAAAAGATATCATGGAAATGGACCCACGGTATCATCACAGCCATCCGCATTGAAAGGATCATGTGTATAATCATGAATAATCAATAACTCCACTCAGCCTAGATAATAACATATGTGATCCAGGGTATTCATCTCTATCTCAATCGTCCCACTGTATGAATCTAACCATGTGAATAGGTGCATTGATGTCAAACATGGTAGAAACCACCTGATTACTAGTCAATAATGTACACCATTAATGGGCACAATAGAAACCACCAATAATGGAGATGTCCCTCAAGGTACGACAACACAATATACAAGTGTGAATAAATGAGTTGAATTTGGAAACTTGCAGAAAAATCTGACCAAAGGCCTAATGACATGAACCTGTCGTTGAACGTGAAGAACTTACCATTGAGACATGCAAGCTCCAAGGTACTAAAAAGGAGTTTCTTAATAATTTTCCTGGAAAATGAGCTGAAGTCAACAAGAAGTGATCCGTCAAAGGAGGGCCATAATGAGACCCACATCATCAACATGAAATGAATGATTTATCAAGATGATATGAATCATTCAGGATTGTTGCAGAGAGGGTCAAATAAGTAGAGGATGTTTTACTTTTATAAAGGACTTCTCTTGAACATATCGACGACACGACTCCGGAGTGTGGCATCATTTGACTAAAAAATGAGATAAAATTCCATGGTGATGGTAGAAAATGATCGAATGAGAGTCAAATGGATTTCCCAAACCCAGGAAGGCAAGTGACGAATGAATGATATCCCCAACCTGACATGAAATGCAGATAAGTGTCATGTCCAATAGTGACATGCTTCCTCAAAAAACATGGGAAGTGTTAGCACTGATATTTGCATCCCACCCATCCCACCTTATTTTACTCTACTTTCACCTCATCTCTATCATTTTCATTGACCTCGCTTCATTTCTTAACCATTTTTCCCAAGGGTGCCCAAATCATCACTGTTCATAAGCACCAAACCCTAATTTCCTCTCCTACTGAGCTAGGGTTTGTTGTGGAAAAAGAGACATCTAAGCAGAGGAGGTATAAGGGAGGTCATTTCCGTAATTATGAGGCCATTCCAACTCATAAACATCATGTCTTCATCATTTTTTAAGAAATCATTCCAAGGGTCAAGTCATTTGCCGCTCTAAGGGCCTGGTTTTCTTCAAACTATGTTTTTGACCAAAAAAATATGAATTTAACAAAAGTGAGAGGTTTTTTTCCTTCATAAGTCCATTAAGAAAATCCTCCTTCATATTTTACACAAGTTTCATGTTTTTAGAGAAATTTCAAAAATACAGGTGCTACAAGAGGTTTGCTGCATTTCTAGAATGACCTTGGGAAAATCAAGTTTTCTCATATCTGGATTGTCCAAATGAATTGATTGATGATTAAAATGATAACTTGATAGATATATATTTCCAATGAGCTATCATGAGCTCTATTTGGAGTTTGGGAAAGCCTCCAAAAGTTTCCCTCACCAGCACTCTGCATTTCTGTACCCTCTTCAACACGTTTTGACCAGTCTTGGGAAAAATAACTTTTGACAAAGAAAATCAACTCCAATCAGAAAAAAAGGGTAAATTTGGAATGTAAAAATGAATATATTTCCAACGCGCTATCCTGGGCCCAATTTGGACACCGGGAAGGCCTCCAAATGTTGTCTTCAAAAAGGTGACAATTCTGTGTTTTTGAGTATTTTAACACTCAGAAAATTTTCCAAACGCGTAGCGCCCTAGGTGGTGCACTCATTTTTGGGGCATAAAAACGAAAAATGGCCACCACCATCGTGTTCATAATGATGAATACATCAACTCTAGAAAGTTTCAGAAAAATTGGAGGAGAAATGGTCTCTCAAAAGTGCAAAAAACCACCAAATTTTCATGTTTCTGCCTCCTTTTTTACCTAGGTGCTGCGTGTTTAAGGGCCTTAGGAGATTCACTATTTGATGGATAAAATGAGAATCATTTTGGAAACTATAGGCATATTGGGAAACTAGACTCAGATAGCCTTCCAATGAGCTATCATGGCGCTGATTTGGACACCGAGAAGGCACTCAAAATTTGCTTGCAAAAGAGGTTATTTTTCCTATTAGCGCGAAGCGCGTTTGCCAGGAAAATTGCATTTTCACCATCTTCAGCAAATTTTCAAGTTTCACTCCAGTTTTAATTTTTACTTGGGAAAATGAAGAAAATTAATAATTTAAATGGTCATGGTGAATGTAAATGTCATGTTTTGACTTTCATCTAAGGTAGATACATTAGATGAGTCCTCTAGAGGTCAAATGAATCAATTTCCTCTCTTTTAGATGCAAATTGTTAGGTCTTCCTAGTCTTCAGTTTCTTGTTTGGGAGTAGGTGAAACTGATTCCTATCTCATGGATTCGACTCCTTGAGGCTAGGGAAAGTGGTTTTGAGGTATATATGATGTATTTTCTTAGTCATTGTAATGGTTGGACTCACTTGGAGGTTTGGTTTCTCAAGGACACAATTTTGTATCAGTTTTGGCCTAGAAATTAATCAAATTTGCAACTATTTTTATGGGATTCATGTGGTATGGTGTTTATTTTCAGTTTCTTCTTTTTGCTCAGATGTTAGAATTTTTTGTTACTTCATCCATCATTTCTTTTCTAGTAAGTGAATGTTTTCAAGTTAGATGAACAAAATCCATAATTTCTATGCTCTGTTTTGGGTAAATATTCACAATTTGTAATTTCTTCAGTTTAGAAAGAAACCATGAATTCACCATACTCATTCTAGCTCCTCACCTGTCTTAATCATACCACCCATTGAAACCCTAAAGTGTTAAAAAATTTACCTACCTTGCCCCATGGAACACCCTGCAAATTTTGACCTAATTTCCTTGCCCTGACTGTTTGACTCCTCCTGATCTAGCAAAACCTTACACAATCAAAATCAAAACCCTGAGCTAGTATACCAAGCCTAATATCTTCTTTCTGTAGTAATTTTGGTTGTGATCCATATGGAGAGAGCCCTCTCCTTGCCTAGTAGGGCTAGCTACTTGGCTAAGCGTGGATTGAGGTTACCTCGGAATTGCCTTTCTCAGCCTAAGGTTTAATCCAAGTGATAACATTTTGGCGACCATACTGGAAAAGCAAAATATCATATCTTCCCTAGGAAATAACGACAAAGATTTAGATCTAATTGTTGATGGTGAACAACATTTGGCCACATTTGAAGGCTGAACCATTCACCTGGCGACTCCATTCACCGAAAGATCCAAAAAACCATCACTTCATGGTGACTCCACTGCATGAACATCAGTGGCTTTCAAGATTTTTCAAGATGGAAACTGTTGCAAGAAGGTATGCGCCCATGAGCCAGGATCACATTCCAGGTTTCCCAAATAAAATTCCTAAGGTAGATTAGCAAAGGAATTTGCGTATGTTTAAAGATGGTGATAGGAATGATGTTTCTTTACATCTGGTTAAATTTCACATACATACATGCAACTTGAAGGTTGAATTTCCTGAAGATTGTCTTTTAAATATGTTTATGGATTCTCTTGAAGGAAAAGCACGATCTTGGTATGAAGGTTTGCCATCTGCCAGTATTTGTTCTCTTAGAGTTTTCCATTCAATATTTTATGAAGAATACATGGAGTCCTACCCTTCTTTGTCTTTGGTTAATAATTGTTGTGATCAATTTGAGGTTTTCATTAAAAAACTAGAGGATTATTATGATGATAATGAGTTCATGGATGAAGATATCTTGGAGGCTTTGCATGACAATCCTTTTCATCACCAAAAAGAGAAAGTGTTTTCTCTCATGGAAGAAAAAGATGATGTATATTATCTTGATGTTCATAAAGTCTTCCCACAAGAGACAATTCTTGTAGCAGTACAACAAGTTGATCAGCCAAAGGTAAAAAAATATATTCAACATCCTTGTGAATCTTCAGGAGAGAAAGAAGAAAATTACTGTGTTATCAAAAGAAAAAAAGAGTTCTTTCTCCACTGTCTGAAGATGAGATAGATCAAATCCTGAACTATCATATTATAGCCCAAGATATGCAAGTTTGCAGTGTTCACATAGTCAAGAAAACGTTGGTAAAACTTCTTCCATTTTTTAAAATGAAAATCTAACTTTAAATGAGGACAATCCTGAAACTAGATTTATAGATCATCATGAAGAAAGACGAACTCCTTTTTCAATGTTCATATTTGATGAAGTTTCTCCTCAACTTGATTTTCTTAAGTATGATAAATATGAAGATAATTTCGATGAGAAGTTGGATGAACCTATACAGGAAATTGTTGAGAGTAAACCAATTTATGATGATGATTCCCTGCAAGGAGATGAGCTACCAGATACTGGTGTCTTTCATGAAGATGATAGGGCTGTCATGTTTGATCATTTTGAAGAATGTTTCTTGTTTAAGGATGACATAGACTATGAATTTGAGGAGTAAGAGCCAAAGAGAGACAATATGCCAGAGAAAGAATCAAAGTTTCTCATGCTTTAGGAATTTGCAGCCAACACTCAGATAGCATAAAGTCATACTTCCCTATGCTCTCCTATGGATCAACAACCAAGTGTTCTTTCAGATCAGAATAAAGGGAGTACTTGTATTTTTGTTGCTGGATATCAAGACAAGGTAATCCTTCAAGATTTTCAAGATCCCTTTGATAGTATTTTGCAATCATTGGAGAAGATGAATGTTGTCTTGTTTGTCAGCATAAGTCTTGGTTTCTTTTTTATTGTGAGTTGCCTACATGTACATCATTCTGCTTGCTCGAGGAAAGTAAGAGTGGAACTTCAGTAAGTAGCCATCTTCTAGATTGGTTACATTGGAAGGATCATTTCGCCTAATCAACAATTGTGTAGTAGATTAGAGTAGGTTGGTATCATTTCGGTTTGATTTTATTTTATTTTCAGCAAGTGTTGACAGAATTCATCAAGGTTTGAAGCCCGAGGTGAAGGCCCTAAGGCTTTGATGAGCTGTAAGTGTGGGTTGAAGTTTGCAGTGTGTTTTCAGTTTTAGTTTTAGTTTCATTTTACAGATTGGACTCCATATCCAATGGATAAGGCACCGATCTACAAATTCAAATATCTGTGGTTCTAGACACCTCCTTTAGAGCTATCTTCCCCAGCTGGAGCCAATGTTAGCACTGATATTTGCATCCCACCCATCCCGCCTTATTTTAATCTACTTTCACCTCATCTCCTTCATTTTCATTGACCTCGCTTCATTTCTTAACCATTTTTCCCAAGGGTGCCGAAATCATCACTATTCACAAGCACAAAACCCTGATTTCCTCTCCCACTGAGCTAGGGTTTGTTATGAAAAAAGAGAAATCTGAGTAGAGGAGGTATAAGGGAGGTCATTTCAGTAAGTATGAGGCCATTCCAACTCATAAACATCATGTCTCCATCATTTTTTAAGAAATCATTCCAAGGGTCAAGTCATTTGCCACTTTAAAGACCTGTTTTTCTTCAAACTGTGGTTTTGACCAAAAAAAGATGAATTTAACAAATGTGAGAGAGGTTTTTGTCCCTCGTAATTCAATAAAGAAAAAAATACTTCATAATTTACACAGGTATCATGGTTTTGTAGAAATGTCAAAAATACAGGTGATATAAGAGGTTTGCTGCATTTCTGGAGTGACCATGGGAAAAACAAGTTTTCTCATAGATGTATTGTCCAAATGACTTGATTGATGGGTCAACGGATAACTAGACATAGAGAGATTTGCAATGAGCTATCATGAGCTCAATTTGGAGTTGAGGAAGGCCTCAAAAATTTGTCTGCACCAGCACTCTGCATTTCTGCACCCTCTTTAGCACTTTTTGACCAGTATTGGGAAATACAACTTTTGACAAGGTAAATAAGCTCCAATCAGGAAAATAAAATAAAATATGTATATTTTGAAATTAAACTTGAATATATTTCCAACAAGCTATCCTGGGCCCAACGTGGACACTAGGAAGCCCTCCAAATGTGGTTTTCAAAAAGGTGAAAATTCTGTGTTTTTTAGTATTTTTGCACTAAGAAAATTTGCCAAACGTGCAGCACCCTAGGCACTGTGCTCTTTTTTGGGGCATCCAAATGACAAATGGCCACTACCATATTATTAATAATTATTAATACATCAAGCCTAGCAAGTTTTAGAAATTTGGAGGAGAAATGGTCCCTCAAAAGTGCAAGAAATCACCAAATTTTCATGTTTCTGCCTCCTTTTTTACCTAGGTGTTGCGTGTTTACCAATCTTGGGAGATTCACTTTTTGACAGGGAAAATGAGAATCATTTTGTAAACTAGAGGCATATTAGGAAACTAGACTTAAAGAGATTTCCAATGAGCTATCATGGAGCTGATTTGGACACCAGGAAGGCACTTAAAAGTTGCTTACAAAAGAGGCTAATTTTCCTATTAGCGCGTTGCATGTTTGCCAGGAAAATTTCATTTTCACCATCTTCAGCAAATTTTGAAGTTTCACTCAAGTTTGACTTTTTACTTGGGAAAATGAAGAAAATTACTGATGTAAATGGTCATGGTGAATGTAAAAGTCATGTTTTGACTTTCATCTAAGGAAGATACATTAGGTGAGTCCTCTAGAGGTCAAATGAATCAGTTTCCTCTCTTTTAGAGGCAAATTGTTGGGTCTTCCTAGTCTTCAATTTCTTGTTTAGGAGTAGGTGAAACTGATTCCTATCTCATGAATTCGACTCCTTGAGGCTAGGGAGAGTGGTTTTGAGGTCTATATGATATATTCTCTCAGTCATTGTAATGGTTGGACTCACTTGGAGGTTTGGCTTCCCAAGGACACAATTTTGTATCAGTTTTGGCCTAGACATTAATCAATTTTGCAGCTATTTTTATGGGATTCATGTGGTATGGTGTTTAGTTTTAGTTTCTTCTTTGTGCTCAGATGTTAGAATGTTTTGTTACTTCATCCATCATTATGTTGCTATTAAGTGAATGTTTTCAGGTTAGATGAACATAATCCATAACTTATATGCTCTGTTTTGGGTAAATATTCACAATTTGTAATTTCTTTAGTTTAGAAAGAAACCATGAATTCACCATGCTCTTTCTCTCTCCTCACCTGTCTAAATCATCCCACCCATTGAAACCCTAAAGTGCTACAAATTGTACCTACCTTGCCCCATGGAACACCCTACAAATCTTGACCTAATTTCCTTGCCCTGACTGTTTAACTCCTCATGATCTAGCAAAACCTTACACATTCAAAATAAAAAACTTGAGCTACTATACCTAGCCTAATATATTCTTTCCGCAGTCATTTTGGCTATGATCCATAAGAAGAGAGCCCTCTCCTTGCCTAGTAGGGATAGCTACTTGGCTAAGCGTGGTTTGAGGTTACCTCAGAATTGCCTTTCTCAGCCTGAGGTTCAATCCGAATGATAATAGGAAGTTTCACTTTCAACTTTCCCCAGTTATTTATAATGAGTACCTATTTATTTTTTATAGAAAACTTGAAGAGGATAGGATATTCATAACATATAATTTCATTATTTGAATGAATCCATCCTAGTAAGTTTCACGAGCCCTAGGAAGGAGTAACTTGGCCTTGTCATGGTGACAATTCTTTCAGCGTTTAAGTTTTACGAATCTGACGGAAGAGGAAATTGGTGTCTTTTTCATGTTTAGCGAGCTTGAAAAAGAGGCAGAAAATAAAACTCCATCAGGTCCCTTTTCATAAATCTTCCTCAAAACCGAAAAGGTAGAAAAAAAATATCTGAGAGAACCTCTTGACCATGTTCGATCAAGGTATTCTTTTTTCGTAAATATTCAATCTCAACCTAAAAAAGGGGTAAAAATATACTGAGATGATGTCAATTAATTTAATTTAATGAGCTCGAAAGGACAAGTGCTCGAAAATAGTTTCATCTTTCGAGAGTTAGAAAAGAGATGAAGAGGACTCATCCTGGAGGAAAAAGTGGTATAAAGGGTAGCAACTGGTTCTAGTGATGATGGAACTGCTCAAAACACGCAAAGGTCAATAGGCTTGCTAATAAAACCACTCATTGCAATGGTTCCCCATGAAAGGGTAAAAACAACCAAGTGAGAGCATATGATTGGTCAAGCAAATGGTGACAATGGAATGATAAAAATGAGGCTTATCTAGAAAAAAATAGGTTCATAAAATGGAAATCATGAGAGGTAAAATCAGGATGGTTTCATTTTTTTACACAATCTTGAAACATGGGAAACTATGCTTGAAATTGGTTTCATTTTTATACAAGCTTGAAACGGAGACAAACCATGCTTGAAAGTGGTTTCATTTTTTCACAAGCTTGAAATAGAGGAAAAATATGCTTGGAATAAGTTTTCATTACCCCATAATAATAACGCAAATCAAGGTACATGCCCACTATGATTCACCTCATTCACCTATGTAGACTATTGGTTACTAACAGGTGGATGGAATGAAGTTTTATTTACGAGATCAAGTGAAAGACTCGAATAGGATTCTATGAGATCTAATCTAGAGACTCAAATTGAAAGGGGGTTTGTTTCATTTTTTAATGAGCTTGAAATTGTAAAAGAACTATGCTCATGACACCTTGTTTCATTTTTTAACGAGCTTGACACAAGAAAATGAACTATGCTCTAAAGAGCTTGTTTAATTTTTTAAGGAGGTTGACACAAGACAAGGAAATATGCTCCGAAGATCTTGTTTCATTTTTTAAAGAGCTTGAAAAAATAAAAGGAACTCTGCTCCAAAGATCTTGTTTCATTTTTTATTGAGATTGACACAAGAAAAGGAACTCTGCTCTGAAGAACCTTGTTTCATTTTTAAAGGAGCTTGACAGAAGAAAAGTAAATTTTCTCCAAAGACCTTGATTCATTTTGTAAGGAGATTCAAACAAGACAAGGAACTATGCTCCGACACTTTTCTCATAGCCCATAAGAGGTCTTGGCTTCTAAGAGGTTCTCATTAGATGGGAGAACAAAACTCTTGAAATCAGTGTCTAATGTCCCCAGTACATGATGCACTATATCACTGACTAGATCATTAGTAAACATGGGCATCGAACATGTTTCCACATAATTAACTTGTGGCGGGGAAGATACCACTTTCATGTAAGGAAAATTAAGGGATGATGGCTGATTTGGAGCCATATTAGGACCAATTAACGATAGTTGGTCAACGGTCACAATTATTCCTTCATATGGGAAACACATCACACGAAAGAGAGAAGAGACAAGAGTTCCCATGACATAAGTATAGTCATGCCCAGGGAGTAAGTTAAAATCCAAAGGGCCTTGGACAACCATCAAGTCTATATATACATTCTTCCCTCCCAAATTAATAGGAAACTTAGGAAGGATCCCTAATGATTGGTTGGTTCCTCTGTTAAATGCTAACATATTTTGGGTAACATGCACAAGTTGTGTAGAACCTAAAGCTTTCTAAGGAGTTGAGTACATAATACTAACATATGTGCCTTCATCTATTATTATTCTAGGTATGGCCACATTATAAGACTATAATGTGATCTCAAAGGGCACGTAAGGCAGAAGACAATATCTTGTCAGTCGACTCCAATCAAAGGAAGCGACTAGATGACTTGGAGGGGGTGTCATGGGAATGAGAGAATTTCCCCCTTGTGTTACATGAACGGGAGGATCACCTTCCTGTACCATGGGAATGGGAGTATTTCCCTCCAACTCATAGGAATATGAATAAGAAAAAAGAACCTCAGTGGTATGAGGTTCACTCTCTGCAGGAAAACCCTAATTAACTAAAGGTGGAATCAGGTCGGTCGTTTTCTAAACCAATAGTTGGTTGGGAACAAACGCATGAGATTCACATTCAGAGAGAGTGGGATTGACCAGATATGAATTCCGATCAATCACTTGATAAACTAGCAGAGGATCGGGGAAATACTTTGATAACTATACAAAAGTTGTGGCTAAGAAGTCATAAGGTCATCCAAGACTTTAGAGGCTTTGTCCATATAAGTACAAATGTGAATGGGATGATTCCCTTCACATAACCTATAGGGAAATTTTCATTTACCTTTTCTCCCATGGGACTTACTATGACTAGTTGAATTTTTTTCACCAACATGATCTCCAGAGGTCGATGACAAATGCTAATGTGAGCTAGTAGACCATACTTCTAATATCCTCGGAATTCTAGGAAAATCCCTAGGAAGGTGGTCACCCTTGCATAAATTTCAAGGAAATTTGACTTTACAGGACTAAGTGGAAGGTTTTTCAACATCAGTTGCATCATTAGCAATGGTCTCTTAGTTTCCCCCTTACTTATTTTACTTCTTCTTATTCATCCTCTTCTTCTTATTCTTAGCTTCATGGTTACTAAAATCTAGACTTTCACCAAGCGAAGAGGAAGAACGGGGTGAAGAAATAGTCAAAGACGGAGAGGGATCAAATTTAGGATCAACACGAGGTCGACATTGTTTAGGTGAAGGCGAACTTGGTTGAGAAGAAACATCGAAATTTGGAACCATGGAGGTCAAAAATAACCAAACAGGAAAACCAATAGTAAATTCTGGGAGGGACAAAATTGCCATATAGGGAGTGCCAAAATTTTCAAAAGAAGGAAAAGGACTAGGATTCCCATTTGAGGGGTTTCCTCGATTGGTAAACTGGGGAACTATCTCCATTAGTCTCAACCTAAGATCTACTAAGGAGTTGTGCACGGGTACGATTTTTCCATGGAAAGTAAATTTAGAAATTAAACAACAAAATAAATAAAAAAAGGGGTAATATAGGAAAAAATGATTACCAAGAAATCGTGAACATCAATATACACCTTGGCGAACCAAGGACTTGATGTATAGCAGCAAATCTCCTCGAATGTTGTGTTTCATGTATCACATCTACAAGGCGGTTGAATTGGTTCCTATGGCAGGTTTGTAACCTAGTGGGGTCTCCCAAAATATACTCGACTGTACATGGGAGCTCAATCTGTAGTAGCGTTCTCTAATTGTAATCCTTCGATGTTAGTGTCCCCATAAAATTACCATATGTGGAGCATAGTTCGATATACTTCCGTACATGGGACTGGATATCACCCATGGGATGCAACACATGTTGTTAGTGACAACTACTATGCTTAATGATGTCGGAACACATCTCTAGCCTATACCTCTAGATGTTTGTGTTAATTCTAAATGCTCCTTAAGGTTAATTGAGTAAATTTTAAAGTCGAACTTTGAATATGCTTCAATTTTGGTCTCAATAATGATGTCACCTGAATCCCTACAATGCAACTAAATGCAAACAAGAATTCATTTCATTTCAATGAACTCTAAACTAATGAGGGAGAAAGTGCAAACAAGAATGATCCATATTTATGCAGGAACGAAATATAATTCACATATAACCATAAATACAAATATGCAATGGAAATAAAACTTCATTTCATTAGTATCAAAGAACTGAAATTTGCTTACAGAGAGAATGGAAATAAGCTAGCTAGGGCGTTGGTAGCTTATCTCTGAGAAGAGATGTTGTGGCTATAGGCCTCTAAAATTTGTTACAATGAGGCTCAAGGGTCTATTTATTATTTATAAATAATGGAAAACCATAAACATCCAAAAACCTAACCCTATGAGATGAAGCACCAAAACTATCGACCCTGTTTAGGTAAATTGGTACATCAACTTCCTGGGGACGTAACTTTGGAATACGATCTTTGTTTGATGCGCACCATACCTCGTTAGAAATATCTATCCAATGACTACAAATTTTGATGTGAGCAACATAAAAGAAACTTCCATGTTGCTCCCTAATTTCCAAAAAAACATCGTTTAGGGCCTCAAAACGGCTCCGGAATTTCAAGACCCAAAAAACTGCTAAAAATAGTAAATTGCGATACAATTAAGGAATTTACTGAAAAAAATGACAGAAACAATGGTGGGGACCCAAGTGGAATAAGCGGGTGGCCACCAATATCCACCTGGATCATTCCTCTTCCCTTAGGAAGCAATTGTCCCCATTGCATTGAGTTCCTCCATGAGATGAGGAAAATTTTGTTGAACTTGGTCCTTGGTGAACCACTTGCCTTGGTGTAGGAGTTGGCTACCTTTGACAACCTGATACAGTTGGATCTTCTGCTAGCGAGTGTTATTGATTTGCATGTCCATGATACAATCAGTGGTGGCCTATTCCATGCATTTTTGGTTTAACTATGTTGGTGTGAGTTGTTCTGCAATGTCAGAGGTGTCCAGTAGAGGTGGGAAGTAGGGTCGAAGGTGGTCCACATTGAATACTAGGTGTAGACCAAGGAATGGTGGAATACTGAACTCGAAGGAATTCATCCCTAAAACCTTGGTGATGTTTTATCTCCCATATCAGAGCAGTCAAAGCTTGTGGTGGGGTCCAATGAGGCGTTCCTTCTGAAAATGTAGCCACACTTTGTCGCCCACCTAGAAGTTGTGTGGCACTCGATGTTGATCATGTCGTTGCTTGTACTTAGAATCATATTTTTCCAATATGCCATGAACCTGCTTGTGCATGTGTTGAATTCACTCAATGAAGTTGTTCTCTTTGTCAAATTCGGATTGGACATGAGTCGAATCAGCCTGAGTAGCCATAAATGGCATGACTACGTCAATGGGACATAGTGGCTGGAATCCCAAGCCCACCTGAAAGGGGTTGTGGCTGGTTGAGATGTGGAGAGACCAATTATAACTTTGTTGTACATAGGGAAGGCTCTCATCCCATGTGTGTGGATTATTTGAATTGTACATGTGCAAAATGTGTACAATCATCATGTTGATGGCCTTTGTCTAGCCATAATTTTGGGAATGGAAAGTTGTGGACTTGGTGAGCTTGGTGTCCAGCATTGACAAGAGGTTAGACCAAATTTTTTTGAGGAACCTATTGTCCCAATCTGAGATGATAGAATATGGGATCCCAAAATGCACCCACACTCATTCAAAGAAGAGTTTAGTAGTGGCTTCTACTATGATATTCTTCGTGTAGGGTGCCATAATGGCCATATTCGAGAAAATGTCGACGATCACAAAGACACGGTCATTTCCATGCTTAGTATAAAGAATGTCCAACATGTAATCCATGGAGATGGATTCCCAAGGTCAACTAGGGGTAGATAATGGAGCATAGAGGCCTTGCTTCTTAATGATCGGTTTTGCAATGGTGTAAGTAGTGCAGGATTTGATGTACTTCTCGACATCCTGTTGAAGGTTCAACCAATAGAAATACTTATGCAGTACTGCCATTATTTTCTCAACCCTGAAATGCCCAACAACTCAAATGTAGTGCGCTTCCCAAATCATCTTGGCACACCTGCTTGAAGGAACACAATAATTTTTGTTTCGCTCCTCCCTTGGTGACTTGACTCAAGGGCCAAGTGATATGAGAGAATCCCAACACAAACCTATGGTATAAATTAGTAAGACCCAAAAATATGCAAAGCTCTATTAGAGTGGTTGGGGTTGGCCAATCCCTACTGACTTGGATCTTGGTTGGATGGCACATGCACCCCCCATTCATCAATAATGTATCCCAAATACTGAACCTGGGTCATGCCAAAAGTGAACTTCTCCAAATTGGCACACAACTTGTGTTGTTGCAGTGTTTGGAGGAATTTTCGGATGTGGGGAGGATCTCTACCCAAGTCTAGAGGAAGATCAGGATGTCATACAAGTACACTACTACAAATGAGTTGGTGAATGGCCGTAAGATGTCTTCCATCAGCCTCATGAAGGTTTCACGAGCATTTGTCAACCCGAAAGGCATGACCAGTCATTCAAAAAGGCCCTCCTTGGCTTTAAAGGCAACCTTCCACACAATAGATGGTTCGATTGGTACTTGGTGATACCCAAACTTCAAGTCGATCTTGTTGAAATATTTGGCCCCTTTAAGTTGGTCCAGAAGTTTTTCAATGCCCGATAGTAAATACAGGGTCTCCAAGTCCCATCCTTCCTCTGCATCAACAAGATCAAGCTCCCGCAGGGTGATGAACGTGGTCGGATGTGACATTTCTGCAGCAGCTCATGAATCTTCCTCTTGATTTCATCGTTCTCCATAACATAGTGTCAATAGATCAGTCCATTGGGTAGCAGTACACTTGGGGTCAGATCAATGGGGTGCTTGACCTGACAATACAGAGGCACCCCCGTGGGTGAGGTGAAGATGTCCCTGTAGTCCTCCACAACCTTTTCCATTTATTGTTGTCGTGCGGTGGAGCCCTGTCTAGAGGACATGGCCATAGTCTTCTTCTTGCCTAGGGCTGGAACATCAGGAAAACAAATTTCCCTGTTTTGGAAATGAGCTTGCTGCATTTTTTGTAGTAACCAAAGAGATAGTGGCAGGTGGTGGTACCTCTAGTATCCTATACAAATTATTTCCAAAAATAACAATAATAGCGCGAGGTCAGGACTCATACACAACATGTTGTTTCCACAAATATGGTTGGCATACTAATACATCACAAAAATAAAGAGGAGAAATGTCACATAATACCTCATATGTGAATTGCTTTATGTTGTAGGGGAGGTGACACTCCTAGCTGACGCAAAGATCTCGTCCTTGGTGATACTACCCAATGGTGTACGGTTGTGGGTGTGTTGTGGTCGACAAGCCCAACCACTTCATGACCTCTACTAAAATGAGGTTCTTTTACTCCAACTGTCGACAATGAATTGTATCGGGGAACCCTTTACCGACATCTGGGAGTGGAAGAGATGCTCCTCCTCCTATGGATCTTCCAGTTCCTCCTTATGTGTCTTCACAGTGGCAATGGTGGAGTTGGGCTTCACATCAATAATCTTCTTGCCTTTTTCATTCCCCTTGTCGGGTTTTGATTCAGTGTCATAGCATGCATATGATTTAGAAGCCCTCATCTTGGCCACCAGTGACTGCTTGGCCCGACACTCACTTGTGTTGTGAGTGGAGCTATTATGGAACTCACAACACTTTCCCGTGTCCTTCTTCGATTTCACGGTGTTTTTCATTGCTTGCGGCTTTGGAAAGTTTTTTTGGGCCTCCATGCCTTGGCTTTGCTCTTTCTTCTACAGTTTAGGGGCACCTTTCCATTTCTTTTTATTTGTAGATCCAAATTCTCACTTCTTATGTTTGAATTTCTGCTCAATATTGGCAGCATACCGATATGTCATACCAAGCGAGGAGATGTGGAGGAACTCCATTTCCTCTTGAATGTATATGTGTAGACAACTACGGTACTTCAGCACCAAATGTTTCTCTGAATCTTTGATACGCAACTTTGTGCGCAAGGTATGGAACAGATTCATCAGATCATGCACATCTTGATCCCTTTGATGTCATAGCATAGTCCATTGTATGTACTTGTCCTCATAGCTCCCCACGAGATAATATTGTTTCTTGACGGTGTCTTGGAAATAATTCCAAGTGGGTACTGCCGAGAACAGAGAGGGTTCCCCCTCATCCTTTTTCTCATAGAAGGTGTCCCACCACTCCTTGGCATGGGGGGTAGCTTTGAGGAGTGATAAAATAATATTCTCCCGGTTGGAAAAGTCATGAACCTAGAAATATACTTCTAATAGATTCAACCATATATCTACAACATTTGCATCTATTTGGCCCTCAAATATGGGAGTTTCAAAGTTTACTTATACCTTAAAAGGAGTTTCACCTCCAGAGTGGCTGTTGGATGGAGATGCACTGCTAGTGGGCAGTCGTTGAAGGATATGGGAAAAGTTATCCATCATCCTGTTCCTTTGTTTTTCTAGGGCCTCCTTGAGAAATATTTTGATAGGATCTCCTGATCCCTCATATTTATTTTCATCCCCCATGGCCGGTCATCGAGGTTTGCGAGGTTGATCTTGCAGAGGTTCAACCAGATCAATCCCTAACTCCTTATACCCCGACCTCGTTGGGGACATGAAAAGAAGGATCGAGAAATAGAAGACCACTCTAATACCATTGAACCAAATTTATGCAGGATCGCAAAAAAATACACATATAACCATAAATACAAATATGCAACGGAAATAACACCTCATTTCATTAATATCATAGAACTGAAATTTTATTACAGACAAAAGAAATGTGGTGGCTACAAGCATCTGAAATGTGTTACAATGAGGCTCGATGGCCTATTTATTATTGATAAATAATGGAAAACCCTAAACATCCAAAAACCTAACCCTAGGAGATGAAGCGCCAAAAATATGGGCCCTATTTGGGTAAATTGGTGCATCAACTTCTCGGGGACATAACTTTGGCATACGATCTTTGTTTGACGCGCACCATACCTCGTTAGAAAGATCTATCCAAGGAAAAAAACTTTTGATGTGAGAACATAGAAGGAACTTCCATGTTGCTCCCAGTTTTCCCAAAAAAACATCGTTTAGGGCCTCAAAACGACTCCAGAAGTTTAGAACCTGAAAAAATGCTAAAAATAGTATACTGTGCTACAATTAAGGAAACTAAAAAACTAAAAGAAAAAATGGTGGGGCCCCAGGTGGAATGGGCAAGTGGCCACCAATATCCACATGGATCAAAGAATGCAGCAAACAAGCAATGCATCAAGCAATGATGCCTCCCAACTAGCTCAAAATTACTGAAATGCAACTCTAAAAAGAATTTACTTTCACTATCCCAAATGCAATCTTACTGAAAATGAAATTACTTCCTTCTTCACTAAGATGCACTAAACATATTTTGTTTTTTCTTTCACTTTGGATTCTCAAATGCAAACAAATGCAATTAATGAACAAATCAAAGAAAAACTGGCCAAACAGAAAATGAATTTAAATGAAAATTCATTTCACTTTCTCTTTTCCGAATGGAAAAAAATTGTTCCAAAAGTACTTGAATGAAAATGACTTTCACTTTTTATTTGCAAAATTAAGGAAGAAAAAACTAATTCAAAATTTCTAAATGAAAATGACTTTCACTTTTTTTTTTAAAATGGGAAATCAAAACAAACATACACTCTCAAGCTCACAAATCAAACAACCATGATCTATTTTCAACGTTCAATGAAAGGTGATTTCGAAATGCAATAGTGATTTAGTGCAAATGAAACCAAATTTGAAAATACAAGACAAAAGTAATATGAAATAGTGTTTCAAAGGATTGTAGCAGAGCCCTCAGACAAAGCCAACCAATCTCTTGACGACACACATGAGTGACAAGTGAATGACAATTGACCTAGAAACCCTAGAGGGTGAGCAAACTTCACTCAAACGTAAACAGGTTCAAAGAGACAAATTAATCACTAAAGCAAGGAAATCAAGCTAAACACAGTGGTACCAGATCATATCAGACTAAAAAGACACCCCAAAGGCCAAGACACACTGGAAACTAAGGGAAACCCTAATTTTTTCTAATCTCTAGGATCAACAAGCCTGTGAAAGGCAAACTCGTGTTGAAAGATAGATCAACACGACTATTTTATATAAAATAGTGATGTTATCAATTCTGTAATGAAAACGAAAAGCACCGAGCGAAAAATAACACAAAAAATAAAATTAATTTCAATAATCAAACCATAATTGACACCCTAAAGCAAAAATAGAGCATTATTCAGACCTATAGAGACCTAAACAGACTCAGATCTTGACGATCGATCAAACTGATCAAAAATAAAAATCAAAAAAGGAGAGGCAAAGAGGCTATAGCTTCCCAGTGGAGTCACCAAATTTGTTGTGAAGACAATCCCCTCTATGCACAGAGGATATCTCTCTAGCCCTAGAGTGGGTCTAGCAATGCACGAGACCAACTAATGAACCCTTTCCTAGTTTATATTCAAAATGGAAGAAGAATAAGAAGAACCTACCTATTCTTGATGTTATATTCTAGTCCTTTGGTGAAGACCTTGATTCTATGATCCTTCAGGCTCGCTCCTCGCTACTTGTGGTGTTCGAATACATGTAATAAATCAAGAGACAACAATAAGAAACATGACAGGATGCATAGAATACATCAAATACAAACTACTTAATAGATCAAGGAGTAGTAGGCTACTTGCATAGATATCTAGACAAATATGGAAAGTGAAACATGAAATATATTATTAATTATAGAAAAAGGAAGCATACAACCGTGGCCTTGATGTTGGAGACCTCCCTTTGGTGATTTCTATGCCCAAATCAAAACATTTCAAGAAATCCTTATCCCAAGTGGCAATTCGGGCATAATCACAATATAGGGATGCAAAGGATTAATGATCAAGAAATACCAACCAGTAGTGGAAGTATGGGATTCAATTTATATTCAGGGAGAGGGAGTTAGGGATCCATAAAAGAAGGAGGAATTTCCACTTCTCAAGAGAAAATCCCCTAATGATAAGATCAAGAAGAGCTCCAAATGAGAGCTCGAGAACATCTACATCAATCCATATCCAGGTCGTCATTCTGGAAGCTCCTAGTGCACAAAGCTTCTCCTCCATTTGAGGAAGCAATGCCATAATAGGTTCAACATTCTTTTTCCTATCAAAAATCATGTTGGCAACATTAGGTCAAAGTGTTGCAACATGCCATCAGCACGAGCAAGAAACTAGCAAAGAGTGTTGACCCAAAAATTTAGGTTTTAAGCTGAGCTTCTTCAAAAAATATTCAAGGAAAATTTATGTTGGATTTTAAGGGATATCTTGATGTATTCTCCATGGTGGATATACTACACAATTTTCATCTCAAGGCACTTCAGGATCAGGGACAGGGAGTGAATTGGGTGACAAATTCTATGTAACAATCTGGACTCATTAAGGATTCCTCAACCAAATACTTAACAAGAAAAATATTTGACGATATCATCAAAAGAAAGCGATACAACATAGGTAAAAAAAAAAGTATTATCATCAAATGATAAGTCCAAATAATCGCAATTGGGTAGTGAGCTAGATGAAACTTGGAACCAGTTTGATCAGGACATCAAGAATGAAGGATCCCATGAGTTACAAACTTCAGTTCACGAAGACATTTATCATACTCCTGAAAATACTGGGAAGACCTCGCTCACTACCGGGGCTTCCAACAAAGCATCAAATACTGATGATTTATAAATCATCTCAACATTCCCAACTTCTGAAGTTATTCAAAAAATTGAGGAAATACCCCCTCTAGATGTGTTTTACAGTTCCAAGCACAGAGCTTCCATGAGTAGACAAAGAGAAAGGAGAAGAGTAGAGAAAACCTAGGCTTTAATTCTTGGAAATGTATCTCTTGATATTATTTGGAAATATCCCCTAAAAAATCCATCTGAAGACCTCACAAGGCTATCTCAAATTAGAGGATATTACACCATAGCTACAATATATAAAGCCTTAGAGGTACAACAACTTATTAAAGAGAGGTATGATAGAATCCTACAATTGGAATAGGGACTACAAAATGAAAGACAAATAATTTAACATAAATGGTAGTCTCAGCTATCAGAACTTCAAAATAACTTTGATGAATTTAAGCTTCAATATGAAGCTTGTATGAAGAGAAAAGATGCATAGGTCCAGGAGCTTCAACAAAAATATAGCAATTGAAAGTTAATCCCCAAATTTATGAATTCAGGAAGGAAGTAACAAATATTAACATTCTCCTTGTGCAACAACAAGTGACCTTTTGCCACAAGTTGGTAGCGATCAATGATTTATGCATGTAAATTGATTCACTTGTGAATCAATTGTCCAATATGCGGACTTATTATGATGATATTGAATAAAAGGTTTCTAATTACATCTCTTTGCAAGGCAGCGCTAATGGGAGATTAGTTGATCTCGCAAGAATTGCAGAATCCTAAAAGGAAATTGTTTTTAAAGTCTGGGACATCAGGCTCAAATAGGCAGAGATGGACATATTTAGTGCCAAGAATATTTCAAACAATCTCATTGAATCTATTATTGAGAATCTTTTACATGCTAATTTAAATCAAGAATGCTCAGAAGGAGCCCTACTAAGATGTCAAAGTGTTAAAGAAATTATGGCAAGATTGATCCAAGAAGAAAGCTGAAAACATTAAAAGGTTATCAAAGATAAATTTGCAAAGTCATTGGCAATACTTGGTTAAACCCTACAACCAATCACTTATGTTGTGATGTCTTGCTAGTACCATTGTACACCTTCTGCCAGCATTTAATGATGCAATTTTCATGGGGAAAATGTGAATCAAGCCTGTTCATCCCCTCGAGTTGAAGTCAACGACAGATATGGTTGAATTGTGATAGCAAATGGGAGAACAATCATCCTCTCATTATTGAGCATATTTTTACAAAAAATCCTATTATTGCCCTGTTGTGCTATACAACACCCCCAATTTATGTTAATAAATGGGGAACTTTTAGAAATAATTAGGAAATTCATTTTCATTTATTTTTAGCTTTAAGTAAAAAAAAATTAGGAAATAAATTTTCTTTGTGATTTTCCACTTTATTCCTTAGTGCGCATCGCAAACCACATAACTTTCAAACTTAAAAGACTTGAAACCCACTAAGTTATGCGAGCTGTGAAATGCACTAAGCTCTTTCTGAAGTTATATTAAAATCTTATTGCAAATGCTTTAATCGTCGTTATAAATGAAAATCGCATCGCACCTCATTTAAATTGATCAAACTTATAAAGAAATTCGGTATAATTTGCAATTATGCAGACTTGACGAGCCAATAAAGTAATAAACATAAAGCTTTGAAGTCCCATGAAGTGCATCCGCTTGACTTCTTGAATGCGCACTTCGTAGTTCGCAAGAATTAACTGAAAGCAAATCCATTTACCGCATAAAAGTTATGATGTGCGATTTCAGAAAAATTTATGGGTTACATCATAAATGAAAAAGCTAAAATTTGCGATATGCGATGAATGACATTTAATTACACAAGCATGTGAAATAACTATGTCATATCAAACTGAAATATGAGATCCAACGTCTTAAATTGATTGATATATATTCCATGTGAAGGTGTAAGAGATTTGATTTGAAAAGATTATTGGTGATTAGTAACATTTAATAAAAGTAAGGTTTTGATAGATTGATATCTATTCATGTATGTTTGAAATAAATTAACGAGATATTTATCTCTCTGTTCCATGTATTTTTAATATTTTCTCTGTTTACTTGAAATCGGGAAACCAATTAATAGAATAAGGAAAATACAGATGAAAAAGAAAGGCAAAGAGATTGCTCAAACGTCATCTACTGAAAGCTTAGACATGTCTCCCCTAATCTCAAACATCGACTGCAACAAGAAATACGACAGTTTTTCATGGGAGGCAATGTATCGGTTTTTCGAAAACGAAAATCCAAGGGTAATAAACAAAGTTGCTTCAATAGACGTATCTATTTCTTCAGACTCGGCCAATTTTGACGTCGCATGTTCATTCATCCATAAGGTAGCAGAAAGGCCAAAGATTCTTCCCTATACACACATGGTTAAGTGGGTAATTGACCACTTAAACATAGAAGATAGAACTTTTAAGGATTCGAAGGGAGAAAATATTGGTTCTTTCAGGGCAGACGATTTAAAAGCAATGTACCACTTACCAGGCCCACAACGAAATTATGACAAAGCTTTTGTTCAAAGCTTTAGAGAAAAACATCCAGATCTAACAAAAGTCATAAAGAAATAGAATGAAGACCAGGGAAAGCTTAAACGAGATAAACTCGGTACGTACCCAATTTCCCAAATTCCTTACCCTTACTGTTATGTTTCTGGTATGTTGCGTAGATTGTTTTCGAAACCTGATACCACTAGGTTTTCTTTAGATTGGGTCCCATTAATTGATGCAATCGATAATTCTTTAATTCTGAATTGGGAAAATATCCTATCTGATAATTTAGCTAGACACATTATGGAGTATAGGAGTAAAAGGAATGTTTCATCTAGAGAAATACCTCCCTTTTACATGAGTGCCTATGTCATGGATGCAATTTTATTTTCTTCTATTTTTCCTACCATGGGATGGAAATGGACTAACCAAGACCCTACCCCAATCCATATTTATCACAGAGCCCTTTGGGATTCAGACTTCCATTTGCATTTTTACAAAGTTTGCCATAGAGTCATGTTACTTATGCACCAGATGATATTCAATGAGAAAGCCCCTAGGGTTTCCAAAGAGGCTAGTACATATATTCTTTATGTTGCTAGATGGTTTGCAAAGGAGAGTTTCACATATATTAGAGTATTTGGGAGTTATGCTTCTCCCCACATCCTACCATATTATATTCCTGATAAGTTACTTGTAAGAGAGATAGCCTACCAGCTTGTTAATGGTATTTCTAAATGGCTTAAAGATGCTAAGAAGGTCGTTTGGCCTAATTTTCCTTTATAATGCGGTACTTTTGCACTTTTTGATATTGGTCATGCCTACAAGGAAGTTTCAAAGATTAATCTATTGAATTTGGCAGTAATTCCAAAGCATCCATATGATCCAAATGATGTAATTAAAAACTACATCACTGAGATTAAAATGAAGCCTTTTGTAAAATAAATAGACAGATTTGATGATTTCTTTCAAGGTATGGAGATTTTTTTAGATATATTTAACTTTGCATCCAATAAAATCAACCAAGATGATTTGGAATCCTTCCAAACATACAGAAATAAGAGACTGTAGAGAATTCCTCTTAACTCATTGACTATTGAAGATGTCAACAGACCTACTCCAAGTATTAGTTTGGATAATGAAGCAAAAGACATGTCTGAGGATGAGTCGGGACAATCAGAGCATCAATCTCATAATTCGGATCATTCTGAAAATGAATCCGAAAACAGAAAGGAAAGCCTGGAAAAGATACTTGATCAAGTAATCTAAGAGATTGAGATGAAGGAGAAAAAAGGAAGTAATGGAACAGAGTCAACTTCTCAAGAAGTTCAGCACAGTCAAGATACACTTGATTAGTCAGGAAATTCCCAACCAAAGAATTTAAGTATTGAATGGGATGAGTTTTCTAATGCAATAGAAACTCCCAATCCCAATACCGATCAAGCTACTGGTTTTCAGACACCTAAACATTTCTAGAAGTTAATGGAAACTTTTTTTCCACTACAACATGTTCCAGAAACTCATGATCAAGAGATCATTTTGGCTTACCCTACATAATAGATAGTGTTACAAGTTGAGGAAATTCCTTCGCTTGATATCTTCTACAGTCCTAGTCATAAGGATGTAGTCAAGAGAAGCAAAAAGAGAAAAAATGATAGTACAGTCTCAAACCTTACAAATGAATCTGTTGAAGTTTTGTGGAAGGTTCCCCTAGCTGATCCTACTGAATTTAACCAAATTATCACAGTTTAAAAATACATATGCTACTTCCATTTTTGATAAATATACTGAGCTAGCAGAAAGAATATAGAATACAAGAATTAGAGAGGTTGTTACACCAAGAAAATTCTAACTCCAGCGAGTAAATGAAATCGAATATGGCCCAATTTCAAAAATATTTTGAGAGTCTTACATTGCAGCATCGTGCAGAAATCACTAAGAAGAAAACACAACTGGAAGCAGCAATGACCAGACTACAAGAAAACCATAATTAAATAAATTCATAAAGGAAGCATTGGAAGTAAATGCTAAGTTAAAGCAACAACAAGAAGTATTTTTCCAACAATCTTCTATTACTGGCTCTTATTGTGACTCAAGTAAAATACCGATCCAACAAATAGCTATCTAGAAACTTAAATGTGATAAGATTGAGAAGAAAATAAATGAACACATTGAATGGCAAGCACTAGACTCAGGAAAGGAAGCTAATCTACCCCAGGTAGATAAGTTCCACAAGGAAATCTTATTCAAATATTGGGAAGCACAGATAAAGCAGGCAGAGAAAGCAACATCAAAAGCATTCAAGTTGGAAAAGGAAATTATTGAATCTGTGTGTGAACAACTTGTGAAAAAATAACTTATCAAAGAGTGCACATCTGAAGTGCTCTTAGAAGTCAAACAGTTGGAAACACAGTGGAAAAAAAAGGCAGAAATGCAGGGTGAAACAATTAAAAAAAGAAAATAAGTTTGATCAAGAAAATTATTGGAATTTTCTTATCAAACCTTATCATCAATACCAGAGCCTGCAGTCTTTAACAAATTCGACGAGAAGATTGCATCCAGCACTCTCCAATGCGATATTCAAAGGATAGGTCAAATCACAGATTTCGCAGCCAGCTCAACTCAAGCCCATGCTAGATATTTGTCAACTTTGAGAGGAAATCCAAAAGAAAGATCAAAACTCTTAAGTCATATTGTTACTTTATTTTCCTAGATTTTAGTTAAAGTTAGTCTTACGAGGATGGTTGTTTGAAACCTCCTCTATTTTATTGCAATAATATATTATAGAGCATATTTGGTTTAGTATTTAAACCCCTCTCATGCGTTTAGAGAAAGGTCCAAAAATTTGTCAAAACATTTGCAAAGAATGCACTATTGTAAGTTTGTGAATGCTTTAATGAATGGATGGAATGCAATCTGTTTTTGACAATTAAAGTTGTTTAACTGATGTTGCACTACTGTACTCTTTAAATTGCTTGAAAGTGAAGAGGATCAGATCAATTACTGTCAGTTCACATGAGTAGAACTTCGTACATATGGTACTTATATTCACTTGTATTAAGTCTTTTTTTATAGATTGACAAACATCTTTTTATTGCATTATATATTTGAAACGTTATTATAGATGAATGTTACATGCACTTCTGTTCTAATATTTTTCTATGATTTCTTATTGAATATATAATCACACATATGAATGCGATATATTTTTCACTATTCTTATAATCAAACTATTTTGTTAGAAGAATCATCTTACATAATTTTCATCTCTTTCAATTGTTAAATGATATATATTATTAATAGTTGAAGGATATCTTTTTAGATCACATAAAGGAAGAAACACCCTGGGTATATAGTAGAATAGATTGTTTAGATAGATGCATGTGATAGATTAGAATCATTTTCCATTGCATGTTGTATAATCAAAACACACCCAAAAATCATCCTTATTGGGAAACTAGTCCCACTATCCCGAGTCGGAGCCACTACACAAAACAAAAAAGGAGTTGCTTTAAGGTCTGGACCGGGTGGTTTTCCCCTATGTTTTGGTAGCGGAATTCCGAGGCCTCAACATGTCCTTTAGTTTTATTTTAAGGTTGGTTTTTTTAAACCACCTCATCATTTTATGTATTTACTATTATTATATTTCAAGTTTCAACTATAAAATCCCCTTTATCTCAATGAAGAAGGGCTTATAAATTTTTGTAAAGAGAACTTTAAAAGTTTTCATTATTGTAACTCTCAAGTAAATAGAAAAGTTGAACCAAAGTTATTTTCTCATGAGCAGAGTGTTAATATACCGGGTACTACTATCTCTATATTGCTACTATGTTTCAATGAGATACATAGTCATCTTTAATTGTTTTCCATTATATATTTTCTTTATATATAGTCAAGCATTTGTTCACTATTGATGTGTGAGATTGTAATCTTTTAAGATATATGAGAAAAAATGAGATAGTTTATGAGATGTGTTTTAATCAACTAATTTAATTAAATATTTGATTAAATTATTTATTTGTATCTGTCTTCACTTCATTAGTATTTAATGATCTATATCATCTTATATGATATTAAATTCATTAAAAGTCACATATAAAGACAGAGTTCATCCCGATATATATATATATATATAAGTTTTAGTTACATTATCCTTTTTCATATCAGTACTTTCACAATCCATATTCATCCATTTATATTTTTCAAGGGAAATTGGTCCCATTATCCCTAGTCGAAGCCACCACTCCAAACGAAAAAAGAGTTTTCTGAATGAGTGGTTTTCCCAGATATTGAAGCAAAGATTTCTAAGCCTTCAACACAACCTTAATAACGAGATAATTCAAAATACAAATCAAATAATTCAGGTGGAGTTTCCACATATATAAATATTTGGAATATTGTCAATTAGTAACATATACCAAAGTATGTCAAATATAGGAATGCAAGTTTATAAGTCTATGTAAATATACCAAATAAATGGTAGGGTGATGATAATACCTTCTATGATTAACATGTCAAATATATTAGAAAAATGGTAGACTAAAAGCACTTTTTTATAATTAGTGATAATAATAAAAAGTACAAATGGCCGAATACACACTTATATATACATATGTTTATAAAGTATTATTCTTCTAATGTTGGATGCTAATATTAGCAAAAGAGAATTGAATAGTTTGTCTTGTAAATACAAGGGCTCTTTGTTAAGAGTTTTAACACTGCAAGATAAAGTACCATTTACTTCAAGGTAAAGAGATAACCCTCTTGCAATATATAGAAATGTAGTATGTGAAATGTACATCTCTTAACAATAAGAGAACAATATTACATCATCAACAACTCACTAAAAGAAAAAAAGAAGGAAACAAAAAGCAAATTGGGAGTCATTACACCTTTGTTTTATGCTAAATTAATTGCAAAGCGAGGAATGAGATGTCATTTGAAGATGTGGTGTTTTCTTCACTTTATATATATATATATATATATATATATATATATATATATATTTTTTATAGTTTTGAAATGAGATTCTTGTAAAGTTCTCAAGGTAGATTGTTTAAACCTTAATTCATGATAATTGGAAGATAATTTTTTCATGTTTAGTTTAGAATTAGTTGCATATTTGTAAGTGGATGTTGAGAGAATATCTCAATCTCTCTATTCATATTTGAAATTGATTGAATCTCACAAGCAGCAGTAAATATATATGATGTATTCCTGCGATTTAGAAAATAAGTAATAGAATTGTTCGTTTCTGTGTGAATATATATGTTTTTCTACATGATATTGGAGCCTATATGGGCTTCAATCCCTCTGGGAGAGCCAGAGAGATGAAAGAGATCTAATATTCTGTGTTTGCAGACACTCTCTGTGTGATTGAGCGCTCTCTGTTTATTTTCTCTTTGTGATTTCAGTGTGATTGAGCATTGTGTAAAAGCGTTGTTGTACCATGCAGTCGTGCAGTCGCTTCTTGTACGTGGGCCTTACACCATGTTTTCGAAACACCTGTTGTTCCTCGATATCTAGTTGCAGAACACATGGTTCATTGCTACTCCATGTTGTTGCTTAAAAGTTTAAATATACTAGAAATTTAAATCCATAGTTCAAAACATTTGTGTCCAGGTCACTGCAGTAGGATTAGTTGTTGGCGGGATTGCAGCAGCTTGGTCATGGAAGAAATTATATATGAAGTGATAACTACAACCTGTGTGAATACTGAAATTTTAATAAGCTATGTGGAACAAAAAAAATTGATGTCTCGAGGATCCTGCTTACCTTCAGTTGGCCTTCCCACTCAATGTGCATCTTTCTAAGATCTACGTACAATAAATTATTGTTTTTTGTTTGCATATTATTGAGATATGAAACTCAACTTTGTTTGTCTATTACTTGATTTTATATTTTATATAGTAGTCAATAAACAAATATATTTTGAGAAAGAAAGTAGGCGTATTCCGCCTGTCAATGTCAACGATCTTCACGAGAACCATAAATTCTATCTCGACAAAGAGTTTACAACAGTTTTATGGTGAATATGTAACAAATGACTCTTTATTCCATTATTGCGAAGAGGTGAAAGAAGATTCTTTGTGTTTAGTGGAGAGTAGTTATTGGTTTTGTTGTTATGGGCTATGTTTCTTTGTTAAATAGTTTATTTCCGCATTTTGTAAATCTGTGAAATGTAGAAGGTGCAGAACCAATTATTGAATAGTGTTGTGTAATTCAAATTAGTAGTTATTGGTGCTCGGAAACCTTAAACATATCACTAGTTAGATTATGTTTATACTTTTATGGTTTGTTGTTCTTGGCACTTAGAAACTCTTGCACAATGGCTACATGTTACAGTGTGAGATCTATGTGTGTGAAACAGGTCAAGTTGTTAGATCAACTTTTGAACACATTCAATATTCATACAATTTTCCTAGCAACTAATAGATAATTGAAAGCGAAATATCCAACAGATGGTGATTGGTCCATAGGATGGTTCATTACTTAACATCTCTTATCGCGGAAGCCCCGACAAGTCGAGTCATCAGTATTGTTGATCTTGCAAAGTTCATCATTGATGGTCATAAGCGGGTGTACTTTAAATGAGTCGAAATGTGAGCTCGAAGATGTGGAGAAAGAAAGAGCAGAGTCCAGAAGACTACAGAGTGGGTAGATTTGTTGATGGAGATCGGTGAGACATAGCTCAATTTTATTGTTATAATGTATTTTGTAATTGTGCATGTAAGAATTAAGGGAGAGACTTGGAAGATAATTCTTCCATGCTCAATTTAGAATTGGTTGAAGATTTGTAGGTGGATGTTGAGAGAATATATCAACCTCCCTATTCATATTTGGAATTGGTTGGATCACACAAACTCCATAAATATGTAATGTATTCGTGCAATTTAGAGGGTGTGTAATAGAATTGTTCCTTTGTGTGTGCATATCTCTGTTTTTCTACTATGATTGTAGTCCATGGGGCTACTTCAATGGTGTGTCTAAGAGGAATCATGGTAATTGTGGGGTAAGTGGTATTTGTATATCTTTACAACATATTCTCTCTCTCTCCCATTGTTTTGGCTATGGCTCCAACAATGTTCTTGGGGTTAAGGAAATTATTTAACAAGTGGACCTTGTAGTGGAGAGGGGTTGTCGAGATCTTCAAATCTTTAAATACTATCAATTGGTTATTTATTGGATTTCTAGGTAGGTTGGAGAATTCAATATGGACTTCGGGCATCTTATTAGAAAGGTCAAAGTTCATTTGAATAGGCTGGATCATGTTTCATGTATCCCTATTTTTGTGAACTAAATATAAATGTTTGATGATCTTTCCAAAAGGATTGTGCATACTCCATAGGTTGATTGGAAATCTAACCTATAGAGATCATAGATACTAGGGAGTTTGAGAATGAAATAATGTCTATTAGACAAATTTCTATCCAAATACTAAACTATTTGGTTATAGGATATTGTGCACTCCTCTTTCATAACACTCTTATAAGTGCTCAAAAATAATTTAGTATTACTCATTAGTTTCCATGTTGAGATTTGGTTCAAAATCTATAGCTTTTTAGCTACTTCATCTTAATTGATAGATATAATTCTTAAATTTATAGATCATTTTTCTTAAACTCTTGTTATGAATAATTAAATAAAATACTTTTCCTTATCATTATAGTATAGACACACATTTTAAAGTGTATATATTTTGTATTTAATAAAATAAATAAAATTATAACTTTTTTTAAAAGAAATATAAAATACTTCAATTAAATTAATTTTTATAATATTTTATTTATAATTTAAATGCATATATTTATTATATCTATTAACCTGGTAAAATATTTCCTTTTACTAGTCACTAGATATTCAATCTGTGGGGTAGTTCGATTCTTTTGTAAAGATATTCCTACATATGATTGTCGGAAAGATTTATTCCAATCCACTCACCTCTTATATGATTGTCGCATAATATAGGAACGGACAGTGATTGAAGAGACCATATTCGTTTTGCTTCAAATCCTCAACAATTATATCTTACAGATTAATGGTGTGTGTTTAAATATACCAATGTCAAGATGTTGTTTTTTTAAATATTATTCTTTAAAAGTATGATAATGTGTTTAGAAAAATAAATGTCAGGTGATCCTTTTATATTATTTTTATAAATATAAATTTTAAAAAACATAGAACTTTTCTATAAAATAGCTCTTAAAAATTTCAAAAGATTTCAAATTGATAATTCCCCTAAAATGACCCATGAAGGATTCCAATGGTTTCAAATATGGACATTATTCCAATAATTAGTTTTCCAACTAAATTCGCAACATAAAGTGCATACATTGACAATATGTACAAGAGGCACTCAGCTCGTCCAATGTTCTCTTGCGTCCCACTTGACTTGACATATAACCAATTACTTAATATTCATGTCCACAAAAGCATGAAAGGGTAGCCCTATTACACTCTAACAATGTTAGAAATTTATTATATGGTTCTCAAAAGAATTTTTAAGGTTTGAATCCGTCCCCACCTTGAGAATTCATTTACAACATAAATGACCAAAGATCCAAGGAACTTTATTCCTTTTGAGCATTTAAAATTTTTAAAAATGTATGAAAGAATGTTGGTGAATGAACTAAGATACGGAAGAATGCATTTAAGATCTTATCTTAACCTCTTTACTTTAAAATATTTAAGATTTAATCAGTTAATGTATGTAGTCATTCTGTTTAAACAATGCCTTTACATAGTAGCATCTTATTGTTCAAATAAAATTAAGACCCTAAATAAGACCTACTAAGTAGTTGGTATTCTTAAATGATGATATCACAAGTGGTTAGGATTTTACTATTGAGAATATATGTGAAGAGTTAGGAGGTTATGAAATGTTGAGTTAAGTGTTTTTGTATTTGGAGCTTTTTTTTAATGAAGGTTGTCTCACCTTAAGAGGCAAGTGAACAATGTTTTCTCTCTTCTAATTATCATGATGTGAGGGCATGCTTTGCAAATTTCATCTTATTCATCTATTGTATCTAAATTTGTATATTTATAACCTCTCTGATTTGTGTTGCAATTCTAAGGTTTACGGAACACTGCAAGTGGTACTATGTAAAAGTGAAGGGGGGGGGGGGGGGGGGGTGGAATCTATGTAGAGATCTAGGAGGCTATGAAATGTTGAGTAGTGTATTGTTGTATTTGGAACTTTGTTTAGTGAAGGTTGTATCAACTTAAGAGCAAGTGAATATTGTTTTCTTTCTTATTATTATCATAATATAAGGGCATATTTTGTATATTTCATCTTATTCATATATTTTATCTAATTTCCTATATTTATAGTCTCTATGATTTGTGTTTCAAGTCTAATGCTTAAGGAGCACTACAAGTGGTATCAAAGTTATTTTCATAAGCTAGTGTGCCTCTAGACCCATTAAAGCTTAGAATGGGTGTTTTAAATATGAATCCTTTATATTGGAAATGGCGGTAATGGCATTAAAAATCCCATGGTGACCTCATTTCCTAAAGCCATTTTATGAAGGCTATTCATGTTGGTTTTGAATGAGATACTCACTATTTTAGAGACTAATAAAATGGGACCAAATAGGTATAGTAATAGAATTTATAATGAATTTTAAGAAATTTGTAATCCATATAGAGGGATTGTTTAACACTTATTTTAATGAATGTTTCATTAGTGTTTTAAGGAGGCAACTATAGCACAAGTAATAACGCATTGGCTAGCAACATGGTTGGAAACTTGTAAAATATATAAAGTAACTAAGATGGTGATCATTTCCAAAACCAACAAATCTACATTCACTACTTGTTATATCCTTGTAGTGGTAACCAAACCCAACCCCGCCACATCTTAGCCATTTAAAATTCAAACATTGTCCCAAGAGGATATGGAAGAATTCCATTACATTGGATTTTGCAATAATTTTGATGAGTGGTATTTAAAAGGGCACAAATGTAAAGAATATATATTTTTAAATCAATGTATCACCATAAGATCACTCAAAATGCATCTGATTTGAAAAATCCCTCAACTATGATTGAATTATGTAACCCCTCTGAATCAAAGAAGAAACCATATTGTAAGCTACTTGTGAGGAACCCTAAATTTCTATACATACCTTATTACATTTCTAGCACCCCAATATTTGAATTTGATCAGTTATATCATGCACCATAAAGTGATTATTTTGATTAGAAATGGCATCACATACATTTTTATTCATAGGAAATTGGCTGAAGAAACCCATAGTTTTGTTTGTGCCTACAACATCCCTTTTAATCTCCAAATTTTTAAATATGTAAATTCAGAAAAGCATGGATATTTTGCCAAATTTATTTGATTTAAATATATATCTTGTATTTAATATATCTCAAAATATTGTAGAAGAGTGTATCCAACACATGACCTGATTCCTGAGAGGGAGTTGTAAGGGTCACTGCCAGATGGAAGCCACCACTTATCGAACTTTGCAGGCCATCGCCTACTAGAAGCCACCACAAATATGCAGGGCACTACCTATTGGATGCCCAATCACCCAATAATTTTTCCAGCCATAACTCCCAAGTTCTCAGTCCACAAACTGAAGGAAGCCACCACTCCCTGAATCAGTAAGCCACTACTTGCTATTGAGCCACCACTTGGCCACTGAAGGACCCAACATTCAAGTTCTTGTGGTCCAATTTTCATTCCTTTTCAAACTAGGACCCACTATGACTCTTTTACTCAACAACTGAATAAAAACACCATTGATTGAATAATTTTCTCTAAGTCAAAAAAATTCACCCCTCAATGCATTATCCATATACAAAACACAACAATAGACTTTGACTCAAAATCCTCTCAGTGACACTACAACTCACATATCATACAATTTTACAATATGTTGATAAATACATGGAATCAACGATTATGACAATATGCTGACTCTCAAATCCATTCACCCTTGCAACACAGTATTGTTAGCCATAAACAAATTAAAACCTATAGTAGCATGCACCACATGATAGTCCTTGCAACCACAACAATTCGCAGTACAATCACCAACAATATCAACCATATAAACCCTATAGTAAATGTGCTCTAACTCCAAAACATCAATGCTCTATCTCTACCATCAACTACATGTGTATTCTTCTCTCATCCAAGTGCATTGTGTTCACTCACATCCAACACATACAACACGCACAGGTATGTTACTTGGGATAGATCACCCTTCATCTATGCACATTATCCCTTTGTCATTCATGCGTACATGTATTCAAATTGTAGGATTTGTTATTACATAGTGCTACAACATAAAAAAATCTTGATATCCATCATTTTCTCCATGTGAAAGGACAATAATATGCTAAAAATCATGCACATTGTCTTCCTTCTAACACACAACATTCTAACCTCAGCTTCAAATCACACTCTTAGTCCATGCACACTCTTTGGTGATGTTTTGTATTATATCATTGCTCTCAAATAAGTTATTCACCTATAACATGATATTATATGCACTTAACACCCAATCTAAACTTTTCTCTATCCAACACATGCATATTTAACTATAATGCTAAGTCATTCAAATGATGGAACGAATCCATGAAGATCACATCAAACCACTATCTTTCGGACAAAATCGTGCAAGTGTAATATTCCTAATTAGCTTTTAGCTAGTTGGAATATTAATTTTTTCTTTTGTTAATAAGATATATGAATAAGTGGATAGAGAGACCCATAAATATCTTTAGTAGGAATAAAACCACTTCTAATGTGAATGTGGATCATTATATCAGTTGAATTAAGCACTTTTGGGTGTGAATAGAGGCTAAAGCATGTAGACATGGTCAAGGTTGACCAAATCAACAACGCTTTCATGGAGGTAGTGGAGAGTTAATGGAGGACCTTGCAGTTATGATGGAGGAGTGTATGCATAAGAGTGGCATATTTAATGAGTGGGACACATGGTGAGGAATCTCACCAAGCATATAAGGAAGGGAATGGCAGCCATATAAGGCATTATGATTATTGTTTATGTCTTGGTATTTTATGAATTTCTGCATGATTTAGATGTTTAGTGGAGTCTTTTGTGTTGTTTAGCACAAGGGTGCTTCCGAGCGGAAATCCCACCCTAAACCTCAGGGGACTTCGAGTGCCCACTCATGAGAGGTTCATTGAGCTCCATTTCCACTATTAGGCTAATAGGCATTAGGCCCAGCTTCAACCATTATCCACAGCACAGTCTCCTTCAAGATTGTGTTGTGTTGCAGGGTAGTAGCAGTGGAGAGTTGATAGACCCAGTTTTTGAGCTTGTTTTCAAGTGAGGGGAGTAGCCCTTCATCCAGGAGGCTAGAAAGGAAGTTCCTAGAGCATTATTCCACCATTCAGCATTAGGACAAGTATAATTCATCATCTACAATGCAGTCTCCTTCAAAAACTACGTTATTTTGCAGGGTAGTTGTAGTGGAGGGTCAAGTACCCAAGTTCTTGTCCTTATTTTCCAGTGAGGGGAGCAACCCTTCATCCAGAAAGTCAGTGAGGAGGGGAATCATACATTTTCACATAAAATCAGCCACCTCCTAGTAGTTATCTAGCTACATAGCGTTATTCAACCCTAGGGTTTCATTTTTCATTTTGTGTATTTCCATAACCCTTTCTAGGTTGTCTTGGAATTGTGCTAGAAAGCCTAGATCTCTGATCCCGACACTTTCTAAGAACTATATCAATAGATCCATGTATTTTCATTTACAACAGTAGTTATTCTCAGGAAAATCTGTGCTTTCCTAGTCTCCAGCATTTTCTATAACAACCGTTCTTCATATTTCATGTATTGGGCCCTTAAAGGCTTGTTTTGTCGAGCTTGAGTGTCTTTTTCCTCAATCTCTTGTACACATTTTATGCTATAATTTCTAATAAAATGGCTCTTTGATCTCCTCTTATTTGATGTATAGATATTTCACTGCAATTTCCAGTTTTATGTTCTATATTTCTGTTTTTCCTAATTTGGAATATTACAGTGGTACTGGAGCATAATCTTGGCTTAGCCTATGGGGGCTCTACACCTATAAATTTGGAGCAATGGATGGAAGGGATTTTCCAAAACTTCTTCTCCAAACTATGCAGTCTATTGCTAGAGAAATCAAATAGATGAGGATGAAAAGACATAAATAGACCCCAAGAAGGTCCCAACATGGAGAGTGTTTCGACACATCACATTATTGGTGTGAGAAATCAGCATTACAGCCAGTTCCACAATGTTCCACCATTCCTACATTCCTAGCAATAGGAAATGAGGTAGGAGGAACAGAAAAGGATGAGACTGTTGGTGATTATCTCCTAGAATATGAATCTCAATCTTAGAGGTTCAAAGAGCATCTAAACTTCAAAGGGTTCTGTCAGATCAAGGATAATAGAAGACCCAGTAATCACAATAGAGGTAGAGGGTACATGCGGAACGATGGTCTGCAACATACTTTGGGTAGATTCTTTCTGTCTACTTTTGATGGGTCACCCAAGTGCACAACCAAGGCTTGGGTAAGGAAATTAGACATATATTTACAGTTATACTGAGTTTCATAGATGGAGGCCATTAAGATAGCAGCGTTGCACCTTGAAGGTGAAGCACATGAGTAGTGGTTTCATGGCCTATATACATTGGGGCATGCTAGTATAACTGCTTATGCATAATTTACCTAAAATTTGGTGGAAAGATTTTACCGAAGAGAGCCAGAAGCACATTTTGTTGAGCTAGCTAAGCTGAAGAAATCAGGAGATCCAGAGACTTATATCTATGAATTTTTGAAACTTTCAGTCATGGTGATAGATCTATCCGCAGCTCGAAAAGTACATATGTTTATTGATGGACTAGCAGAGCCTTTGAATAAGTTGGTAGAATCCACTAGACCAACTACGCTCCAGGATGCAATTGAGAGGGCTAGAGACTTGCAAAAAAATTTCCAAGGGCAAGAGCCTCCCTTCAGCAATATTTCTCCTCTTAGTCAAAACGGGAAGCTATGAAGGTTCCTCCCTCAGAAGAGAACCAAGACAAAAGGCCTCTTAGTTATGATGAGGTATTCTTCAATGATGATGAGGAGGAGGAAGAAGAGCTAGAAGGAGATACCCGCATTGTAGCACTATGCAATTGAAATACCTCCTCATCGGCTAGAGGAGAAGACAAATATGGAAGAAGTAAAAAGACCTAAATTAAACCTATTTCTCACAGGGTAACGCATATATAGAACAGAACAAGAGCGTAGGAGTAGCATGTATCAGTATTGATGGATAGTGGGACTACCCACAATTTTTTTGATGCCCAACTAGTGCAGAGGGGAGACATATCCACTAATGGTTTTGAAGGATTTTCAATTATGATCCCCGAGACTAAGCAGTGGGGAAAGTTTGTTCTGGTATTGACCATAAATTTTGGGACATACACCCTGATAGATCACTTATTTGTGGTCACGACCCCTAACACCAATGTGATATTGGGTGTGCAATGGATGATTACACTAGGGGAGGTCACTACAGATTGGGAGGCCTTACAGATGGCATGAATAGATAAGAAGAGCGGTAATCATCAAAATATCGGGGGCACGCATACCTATCAACCTCAGGAAGCTTCCACACATAATATGGAGACTAATTTACACAAAGGAAGCCATGACAACTCAGTCCACTCAGATATGCAGTTTACTCTAGACCATAATGTTTTGTTATTTGGAGGTATTCCACCAGGCAGGCCCACGGATTGGAAGTTGGTTAAAGAGTTATCATAACAAGTGACACCTCTCACAGATCTAGCTAAGAGGAGAGCCTTGTATGGGACCAACACAACACAGAGAGTCTTTTATTGGCTCAAGGAGGATATGAATAATTTTTTGGTATCGATATTACCAAGTTTCACCAAACCTTTTGTGTTGAAAGGTGATGCTTCGGGATTGGATGATGGAACAAGTATGGTGCAAGAGGGCTATTCTCTAGCCTTTGAGATTCAAAAGATACTTCCACATTGGAAGGTGTCTTCCATATATGGTAGAGTGTTCCTAGTCTTCATACATGCATTGACCAAACTCAGGAGGTTTTGGATGGGCAATAGCTTCCAACTGAAGATTGACCACCATGAACTTCAATATTTTCTTGAGTAGAAAAAATTGCAAGAGAGGTAGCAAAAGTGGGATAGTAGTACTCTAGAATGTGACTTTGGAATTGATCATGTCAAAGAGGTGATTTATGAGGTGATAGGTCCCTTATTACAGAAACCAACAACATTGTCATTGAGGGATATAGATCCATATTGGGAGTCCCAGCTATTGGTGGAGTATTCCAAAAACCACTTCACATGTGAAGTACTTGATGGGCATGTTACTGATGAGAGATATAGATTGGTGGATGGATTCATTTATTACCAGGGTCGGGTCTTCTTTACTAGAGATTCCAAGCTCGAGGAGAAGATACTACATGCAGCACATGACTCACTCATTTCCGGTCACCAGGACTTCATCAGGACATATCAGGCCATTTTGGAGAGATTCTCATGGGAGGGTCTCAAGGAGGATGTGCTCTGGCATATCAAGGAATGTGTATTTTTCTAGAAGAATGAGGAGGGAAACAACCATCCTACAAGGTTGTTATAGCCACTTACTCTTCCAGGAGAGAGATGGGAGAGCTCATCTATGGACCTCATCACCATCTTGCCAAAAATACATGGTAAGGGTTGTGTCTTTGTACTTATTGATCAAATAACAAAGTATTTACATTCCATTTCCATTTATTTACAGTGGATTACTCCACAAGAGGGCAAGCCACTCCTTGGAATTCATGGTCTTCTTAAGACCAAAATCAGTGATATAGCTAGCCCTTTCCTGTATGGCTTTGGGAAAGTATTGTTATATTTTGGGTATACTCGGTTGACACCCAATGCCATTTACTACTCCCAAGTAGATGATCAGACAGACACCGCAAGCAAGTGGTTGGGGAGCTACTTGCCACATTATATTCAGGGGCAACAAGGAGCCAAAATGTGTTGATTCCACTTGGGGGACTATTGTAACCACCCAGCATTTCATATGGCACTCAGTATATCTCTCATTTTGGTTCCATATGGTGATGATGTTCTATTCACTATATGTGGAATGGCTTGGGCAAGAAAGGTTCCTTGAACCAAAGATTAGATCACAAAGAGTCAAGATGTATTCTGGTCTCTTAAGGAAAACATTTTTGCAGCCCAAGAACAGCAGGAGTCCTACACATATCATAAATGGAGAGAGAGACAGCATGGGGTGGAAAATTTGGTCTATCATTTTCAGCCATACATCTCCTCTACATTGTAGAAGTAGGGGATTGATGAGATTTTCTATGGTCCACACATGGTGATCCATCTTATTAGGAGAGTGGCATATGGATTGGAGCCTCTCATTGGGATTAAGATCCCCAACATTTTTCATATCTCATGCCTCTAGAAGGCCATTAGACAGCATGTAGTTTCCTTCATGGATCTCCCACTTCTTTATGATGTGAGTCATTTGGTTTTATCACCAAGGGCTAACTTGGACACTTGGGAGGGGCAGCTAAGGGATATATTGATTGGAGAGCATCTGGTTCAGTGGAGGATTCTATCAGATGAGGATGATATAGGGGAAGGAGAGGAGGTTTTTTAGTATCCATCCTTGCAATTTCTTGAGGACAAGAAACATTTGGGAGGGGAGGACTGTAATATTCCTAATTAACTTTTAGCTAGTTGCAATATTAATCTTTACTTTTGTTAATAAGATAGATGAATATGTAGGCAGAGAGACCCATAAATCTCTTTAGTAGGAATAAAACCACTTCTAATGTGAATGTGGATCATTGTATCAGCTGAATTAAGCACTTTTGGGTGTGAATAGGGGCTAAAGAATGTGGACACAGTCAAGGTTTACCAAATCAACAGAGCTTTCATGGAGGTAGTGGAGAGTTAATGGAGGACATCCCAGTTATGATGGAGGAGTGTATGCATGAGAGTGGCATCTTTAATGAGTGGGACGCAGGGTGAGGAATCTCACCAAGCATATAAGGAAGGGGATGGAAGCCATAGAAGGAATTATATTTATTGTTTATGTATTGGTCTTTTATGACTTTATGCATGCTTTAGATGTTTAGCAAAGTCTATTTTTTTGTTTAGCACAAGGGTGTTGTCGAGCGGAAATCCCACCCTCATCCTCGGGGGACTTCGAGTGCCCATTAAGGAGAGGTTCATTGAGCTCCATTTCCACTATCTGGAATCAGGCCAAGCTTCAACCATTATCCACAATGCAGTCTCCTTCAGGATTTTGTATTTTTTCAGGGCAGTGGAAGTGGAGGGTTGATAGACCCAGTTTCTGAGCTCGAATTCTAGTGAGGGAGCATCCCTTCATCTAGGAGGCTAGCAAGGAAGTTCCTGGATAATTATTCCACCATCAAGCATCAGTAAAAGAAGCATTCATCATCTACAGTGCAGTCTCCTTCAAAAGAGGCATTAATTTGCAGGGAAGTTGCAGTGGAGGTTCAAGTACCCAAGTTCTTGACCTTAGTTTCCAGTGAGGGGAGTAGCCCTTCATCTGGAAAGTCAATGAGGAGGGGTATCATCCATTTTCACATCAGATCAACCACCTCCCAGTATTTATCCAACTGTAGAGCATTATTCATCCCTATGGCTGCATTTTTCATTTTGTGTATTTCCAGAACCCCTTTATGGGTTGTCTTGGAATTGTGATAGAAAGCCTAGATCTCTAATCCTGGTACTTTCTAAGCACTATACCAATAGATCCATGTATTTTAATTTATAGCAACAGTTAATCCCAAAAAAAATTGTTCTTTCCTAGCCTCCGACATTTTGTATGGCAGTTGTTCTTCATATTTCATGTATTGGGCCCTTAGAGGCTTGTTTTTCCCAGCTTGAGTGTCTTTTTCCTAAATCTCTTGTACACATTTTCTGCTATAATGTCTAATAAAATGGATCTATGATATGCTCCTATTTGATGTATTGATATTTCATTGCAATTTCCACCTTTATGTTATATATTCCTATTTTTCCTAATTTGTAATATTACAACAATCAATTCATTCTCACAAGCTTTGAGACCAAATCAATATATTTTGGATTACATCTTTGACGAGCAAGTCAATTAACCATTATTGCACAATAAATTAGACATTTCATTGGATAGTTGTAATGGTTTTCCCTTCTTTAATCCTACAGAAGTACCACGGGCTCTGAACTAGAATATTGACAACCATTTTTATGGGCACACAACCAATAGGCAGTGTAGTTAAGCTAGCACCACTCTATGAAAGGCACAAGACAACGAAAGTCACATGACACTTAGAAAAATAAAACTTCCTCTAACCCAAATTTTTTCCAACACTTCAATCCATCTTCACTCACCTATAAACACCTCAACAAATCTATGGAACACATTGGATCTTTAGCATAATCCCATCAAAAATATTTTCATCGATGTCAATACAATTGGCTACATGCTTGACATCAATTACAACGCCATGTTTCCAACAACATCCACCTTTGATATTGATGGAAACCCATAGCCATAAACACAAATCTAATCTTCTTCCCTTATGACTGACATGTCTACACTCTTTTCTAGTGGTGTTTTCACTCTCCCACTTTGAAATCAATGGAAAAGGGTGGTATAATCCTCACTGAAACACCATGAATACAACACTTAATACACCACGGTAATACCAATAGGTAATTTTGACACCAATTATTTTATGATGAAATCATATCGACTACCAACATTTATAAAATGATCACGAGGAACCAAAGAAAACACTTCCAACATGCAACGAATATGTCTCTCTGCCAACGCCTTGCACTTCTCCTTATTGAATATTCTTCCCTTGAACATGTGTTGGGCTACAACAAAATCTCCAAAAAATTGTACAATACCTTCAACTTTCTTTTTCTCCTTTCCATATGAAAAAGGCTACTCAACTAACAAATGCCTCTATGCAACCAAGATAAAATGATAAACATGAAATAGTGCAAGAATTAACTTTGTAGTACACGGCTTAATCAATAAGACTGCATGGATGAAGTGAATGACTCTTTATTAAACATACCAAGTCTCATGACTCTCTTCTATGCATGGAAAATGTAATTAATGTAAAACCAATAAACCTAAGCTGGAAGAATGAAACAATGATACATGGCTAATAGAGTGCACAAAAGAGTTCTTTACGTGTTTGATTCCAATGTTTTCTACTATCCATGAAAAACCACTAGAGACTCTCTCTCCCATAAATGACATAGACTAGGTTTACTTAACCAAATTGATAAATTATGAGAAATCACATACAAGTCTGAAAGACATTCTCTTTCACTCATATACAATGTACAGTGCTACTACAAACAAATGAGTTAAATCAAACTAAAAAATAATATTTAAACCTTGAAACCCTAGTTGGATAAACAACTCCCCCTGAGCTTATTATACCTTCTCACCATATTGTTGATACTATGGACCTGATCAATCATTTAGGCTCTTGATCACATCATGCTTCTACTACAACTAGTACTCATATATTCTTTAGCTTCCATGCACTCCCCTAAGGCTATGCATATTTCATAGCTCTTTTGCAGTCTCTTATGAATATGCATTAGGTAACAATAGATTTCATTGGAGACTAGTCGCTCCTACTTCATTGGTTTATTATCTTACTTCTTCATCCATACTGTGGTAGGTTTCTTATTTCCATGCACATTATCCTCTATTTTTCTACTAATCCTACTTTGGATGAGGTACTCATTTCGTCAGATCTTCCATCAAGAACTAAATAGATGGCAATATCTAGCCGTGTGACCAAGGTTGTCACAAATTTAGCACCTCACTTTACCAAGATATTATGCAAGGGGTTCATATATTATACTAGTAATGCTTGATATTTTCCTTGCATAAAACATGCCTTTGCTTCGTGGACTAGATCTATAATCAATTATCTTATGGCCAACTAGGTTACATGAGAAACAAAAATCATTAAATGAACTTATATACCTAATGGTTGATCTATTTAGCTGCCCATATTGTTGCATTCTCTTTTGATTAAATATGTACATTCTAATCCTACAACTGGTTGCATCAAATCTAAAATTGTGACAATTGTAACACTCAACCTCATCCATCAAAGGAGAAAAGGAGTCTTGACTCCTCCTTTTAAATCCACTAACAACAACTATAGGAGTGAATGAACTTCTTGACAAGGGGGATAATTTTTTTTCTCTTCTTGGTTGTTGGGTATATTTCTTCTTTCCTCTTTTTGGGATCTTTTTGGTTCCATTTTGCTACAGGTCATTTAAGATTTACATTCTTCTTTGCATGTGCATATGTGCTATACTTTCCCTTTTGAGAAATAATATTGGATATGATCAAAGGAGATGTATTGTTGCTAATTAGTTTGTCCAATGCCTTGATTCTCTTCACCTACTTCACCTAGATTTATTTTTTTCAAGTTTCTTTCTCATGGAGACAACTTTAGCTTCAAGCTCTTCAACTTGACCCTCTCTCTCTCTCTTTTAGCTAGTTGGCCTTCACATCCTCAACTCTTCTAGCCTCTTCCAACTAGTTCTTCAAGATAATGATTTATCCTTTGAGTTCAACCTCGTTGGCATAAAAATATACATTAATTTCTCTTGACCTCTACACACATCTCTTAGTCTACTAACTTCAATATATATTTTATCTATTACTACAATAGTTGAGTCATATTCAGCTTGAAAAGAATCAATCTATCACAAACATCATCCTGATTGTTTGCCTCCGCAAGGCTAACATTATATCCATCTAATTTCTAACTCAAAAGTAATTCATCAAAATTTATAGCTTTCTATCTACGTTGTTGCAACACGTCTAAATATGTCGCGCCTTCTTTTTTTCATCTCTCCTCTTAATTATCAATTGAACCATTCGCACTAGGAGCATAAGACTCTTTCTTCTACGAGGCCTTCTTCTTATTTTTATTTCTTCTCTTATTATGTTTCTCTCTATTTTTGTTATTTTTGTTTCCTCCATACATGTCCTATAATATGTCCCATATATCTTTAGCCGATGTCAGATCCACTACCTTCTCTAGATGTGAATCATGAATATTTTCATATATAACATGTGCATTTTTTTGTGTCATATTTGCTGGCAAAGGATATTTCCATAACCTTCACACAATAACCTACAAATTTCATATCCATAATCCAATAACTGAGATTTAACCTCCTATAATTTTTAGTAGTGAGCAACAACACTCATTAGTGATCCATTCTGGAAAAAAAAAACAAAAAATAAATAAAATTTTTCCCATATCTACTTTCCAGTGGTCAAACTGCACTAGAAATAACCCACTCTAATAACATTTGTTGGAATTTGTGATACAAATTATTGGGAGAATGAAAATACTAAGAGGGGGATCACCAAATTAAACTTTTTTCCCTTCCTTACCAATTAACTGGATCATTCATTAATTAGCAACATATCAAAAATGTATTAGCAACAATTAAAACATGCATAACTAAGATCATATGAGTATCATAAAGAAAATTATGGCACATAATCATGAGAGTATATACACATAAAAAAACATAAACACATGTGAACACAAAATATAAGGTGGAAACCCTTCTTGGAGAAAAACCACCATCTGCTTGTTTTTGTTTGCTTCTTATTACTATGAAAATTATTCTTTTACATCCTCATCATCATAGGCTAGCACCACTGTGTAAGCCACAACTTGCGATGCATGGGAGCAACCACTAATCCATGCCATTATTGAAGGAGTCCACTACTTCCTAAACTTTGCAAGGGGACCACCTGCTAGAAGCCACCACTCCCACAAATATGCAAGCCACTACCTATTATAGGCCATTACTTGGTGGATTCCCCAACACCCAATATTTTTTCCATCCACCACTAGAAGGAAACCACCACTCCCAATTTCTCTAGCCACAAATTGAAGGAAGCCACCACTTCCTAAAACAATAAGCCACCAATCACCGTAGTAAAGGCCTCAACATTAAAGTTCTTGTGGACCACCTTTTTTTCTGAATATAGGAAAACTAGTTATTTCTATGCTAGCTCCCTCATCAGTATTAAAAATATGAGTTTAGGAGTGTCTCATTCACCATTTGTGAAGGGGTTTATGTGTCACGTTTCATGTGTAATTTATGATCAAATTATGAGTTAATTATCTTTTGAAAACTCATATACAACAAATGAAATGAAAAAATATAACTCACAGAAATTACATAACACAATGGATGATAATGGAGTACACCCACAGGGGCTTCACTCAATAAGCCTCTAACATGTCACATGTGATCATAGAATATTAAACAATACCCTTAATTTGAGTACATATCGGAAAATACCCCTAAAAATCACATTATTTAACCCCCTACTAATATAAACCAAATACACCTTCCCAATTTAGAAATCCCCTACCTTCATTATACATTTTAGGTATCCATTTTTTTATTAACAATTTTTATACTCCTTTATATTTTTCGTTAACTTTGAGCTCCATTTTTTATACGTGCCAATATAAAAACCCTTTATCCCCTATATTTCCCCCAATATATTATGTCATTTTTTCCTCATTATATATCACCTGATAAGAACCCACATGCTATGGTATTGCTCCTGCAGTGAAGACCCAGTGAGTTCACCCCTCCTGGGCTACATCTCCATGGACCTACTTTAACTACCTAGGCCCTCTTGGGATTAAGAGTAAAATGTCTGCTTACAAGAACCAGTATTGCTCTAGTCCTTTTTTTTATTGTTCCATTGGCTTTAGAAGACATGAAAACCCTAAAAAATGACTATTCAATCTCTGAATTTGATTAACAACTCCTCTAGGCCTGACCTCCAATCTTAGTGGCCATAGCCTTATTTAATATCCAAAGTGAAAAAATCACCTTCATATGTGCTCCAACACCTCTACAAATTGTGCCACTATGTTCAGAGCATCAAATACATCAAAAATTGACTATTCATTCACTCCATTTTGCCTTCAGCCGATCTGGGCATGACCTTCCCTCCTGGTGGCCCTAGGCTTCAAAATTCTTCAAGTGACCAAAAACACCTGTAAGTTTGCTTAATTGCCTTTGCAAGTTGTTCCAATGGATTCAAAGCATGCCAATCTACTACGAATGACTATTCTTGAGCCCAAATTGGTCTAAAAGTGCTCAATATATGATCCATTAAAGTTTCCCCTAGATTCTTCCTCTAAATATGGAAAAATGCCAGATAGATTCAACAAATCTGGAAGTGGCACTAAATTTGGGGAATCCACCGAAACTTCTTCCATCTTAACTACATATTAATTAAGGCTTAACTACACTTAACTGGTGGATTAACTTCGCACTAATCTGCAATTAACTCAGGCGCCTAGACTCTTGGGCACATGGCAAGATCATGTGAAGGAGGGTTGTCTCGCAGGGCTACCCCTCCGTTCCACCATCTGGTTCTACACTGCTCTTTAATTACAAGTCTGGTGCCAATTCTTTCAAGTTCTGAGCCCGTGGCATATTGGTGAAAGCGGAGAAGTGGAGTGGGGGAGGTCATGGGGTTGAACCCCAACCTTTCCCCTCATATACGTTTTTGGAAACGTAAATAACCAACGTATAACCTTTGGAATTCGAAATTACATGTGCCACCTGAACCTTAATACATGCATCGTAATTAAACCTTGGACTTTTCATATTGCAATGTTTAAATATGCCACCGAGAATGTATGTAGTCGAACCTTAGGTTTAATTTAATATGCCTCCAACGTATGTTTAAAACCTTTGGTAATACTTTTAATATGTGCCTTTACCATATGGTAAAACCATTGATACACTAAAAAATAAACGAACTATGGTATAATGTTGATATGCGCTCCCATAGGTAATAAAACCTTTGACTTAGTTGAAATGCCACTGTTTAGTAAATTCCATCGAACCTTAGGTTATCGAAAATTAATAGATATATAAGGTTTTGGAAATATAATATATATATATATATATATATATATATGATATTTAAAATCATATAAAATATTATATTAATTCCAACCTTAATACATTAAAAAATAATTTCCTGCATAAAAATCATCATGAACCCAAATTCAACTTTGGAGGACATTGGGCAATTTTTACCTTCACAAACCAAAATGGCGAATCAAGGAGTGAAACTTGTCACAATCTCATGGGAAAAAACTGAAGAAGATTCCTTGAATGCTAACTGGGCTGCCATGTCATCAGCTTGTACTTGTTCTGTAATTTTTTTTTAAATTTTCCTGTTTTAAACAGTGATCAACATACCATAACTTCTTCATCCGAACTTGTTTTTCAATGAAATGAGTTGCATTGGATTCTTGGCGATGAGCTGGTCATTTTTGTTCTTGTTTGGTTCAATTCTGAGCACTTTCATTTTTGAGCTAATTTTTGCCTCTGATCTAGATTCTGATCACACCTTCCCACTGACATGATTTTGGACCCACAAAACTTGGTTATCTCATGAGAGCTAAATACTCTTCCATTTCCCAAGTACTATCATCTTGATTCTACTCGGATAAAATCACCATGACAACCACTTGGTCACTGACATGCCTTGCCTTGCCTTGCAAATGGCTTGTCTCTTCAACCATTGTTCTCCTTTTTCTGCTAAACCAATCCAACACCTGTTAGCTAATATAACACTTTTGTTGTACCAAATTGATTCCTTGGTGCTTGGAAAACTAACTAATTTCCTTCCCACTGAGAATCATGTTCCTCCTTTGCAATGAGTGAACTACAACAATGAGTTCCAACATCAGTAGAAATAAGAAAATAAATGACCATTCTTTTACCTCCACAGTTCCAAATTCCACATCTAGAAGAATGCATTTGCCATCTCCTTCTCTTCTTGGTGTCAAAACGTAAAATGGTATACAATGGATGCAAAAAAATTTGACATCTTGTCACAAACACAAGATTTAGATTCAACCATCAATCTGAAAAACACATCATGCAGAAACAACTTGACGACATATCCTCTTTCTCCTTCAAAGCAACAAATTTCACATCATGATAACATCACCATGTACTCTCACATCTTGGTGTAAAAAATTATTGACCAAATACAAGTAGACAAATGATGCCTCTTCAAACGACTGACTCTCAAGTCAAGCATAAGCATGTGTAAAAATTTGATGATTTTTTTCCCAAAAAAAAGAATTTCACATCTCATGAAACACTTCGCCAACATCTCCTTTCCATCTTTGGAGACAAAATCAACTCTTTGAAGTCGATATGACATGCATTCGACACACAATCGTCCAACACAAGTCGACACTCATGCATATCCAAATAATCAACACTCTCAAGTTAACAACATACATGTTGAACAAAGCAATCGACCAACACAAGTCAATTATTCATGCATGTTCAAAGACAATGAAACCATCAAAATTTGATTGTTCATACACACAAGCACTCATGCATTTATACAATTCTTCAACTCTCTCACAAGTACAATCATAAGTACAAGAAATTTATTCATATGTATATGTACTCAAAGCTGAAATGAACAAATTTTGCTGCAATAAAGTGAGTCAACATCACTCGACTTTCAAACACCTTCTTGGCGTACATTGTTCATATTCAACAAGAAAATTTCAGCACCCACGTATAGTTGCATTAAGCACCCAAACTAGGGTGGGGCCCATAGTGCTATTTTTGGGTGCATGTCTATTTTAATTATCCCTTAATTAATATGGACAATAAACTATAATCTATTCTCAATGTAAACTTGAAATAGTTAAATAAGAGTGATAAACTCAGTTAGCCAGTGGATTTTGAGTTATAGGTAGTTGTTAGGCATGCAAAGTAATTCTAGCTGTAACAGAATTCGAAGTGTAGTGGTGCATTAGTTAATGCAGGTTGTAATCATTTTAACTCAGTTAGGTGAGTTAAACTTAGTTGTGCTAGTTGTAACTGAAGATACACTAGTGAGAGATCAAGTGAACTAAATATTAACTAATTCACAATCATTTATCTCACATGCAACTGAGAATTTACTATTATTAGCTGCATGCATGTCAGATCTAGTGGAGACCCAGTTGAGTTCTAGGTGAAAGGGAAGTTGACTATCATTTGTAGGATTATTGGGTTGCACACATGTAACCAAACACCCATTGGAGTGCCCATGATACTTGCACAATTAAGGAAGGAAAAAATTCCTATCTTTTAGGGATTGCAACCATCAAGGATTGCGCAAGCAAGGCAGGTTGCTAGAGGCTGAGAATTGGCTATGTGTTGGCCGGTTTTGTTCATGACAGTGTGAGAAAATTATCTAAGTACGGGAGGGCTCTTGTGATAATATTTTTGTATGTAATTGTTTCATGATCCATGCTAAATATACAATAGAATATAGTAGGTTTTTTTATTTGTAAGCTTCCCCTGGGAAATTATCTGTGTTGTGTGTGATTTGATTCTCCTTCATGTTCATGTAATTAGCGATTGTGTTTTTAATTACGCAAAAGATTTGTTTAAGAGATTTAGTATTTAACTTTAGTACATTGTTAGGTCAGGTGAATCCAAGATATACATGCATGTTTTATAATTTTTACATGGTATCAGAGCACAAGAAATTGCAGAAGTGAATAAGGAGCTAAGTTTGTGACTGGATAGAATTCGAATTTGTAGAAAGACATTCTTGGTGCTACAACTAATTCAAGATCAAAATGGATTTCAATGGCTTGAGGTTGGAGTATGCACTCGAGGGAAAATCAAACTATATTTCTTGGAAGGACAGGATGGAAGCAGTACTCAAAGATAATGGCTTGAAGGAATTCATTTACAATGATGTTCCTAAATCCATTGTGGCAGATGCTGCAAATCTTGATGCCCGGAAAATGAAAGTGGCAAAGGCGAAGAAGATCCTGTTGGAGGGAGTAGGAGACCACATTTTCTCAATCCTCCATGGGAAAGCCACACCATATTCAATGTGGAAGGCTTTGACGAAACTATTCCAAAGCAACAACGACCATAGGAAATTGGTGCTCAAAGATAAACTTAGGCAGATCAAGATGGAAAAGGGCGACACCATTCGAAAACATGTAACAAAGTTTGTCCAATGTTGGGATGAACTGGGGAGAGTTGGAATAATAGTCGTTGATGATGATTTGGTGAGCTTAGCTCTCCTAGGACTTCCCAAGAGTTGGCATAGTTATCAAGACTCTGTCAAGGGAAGGGAAAAATTTCCAGATTGGTAACGACTGTGGTCGGATTTGGTGCAGGAGGAGTTCAGACAGAACACCATAGATGGATATTCATCTAAGAATGAAGATGAAGAGGATTTTTCTTTGGCTGCCAAGGCAAAGAAGGGAAAGGGGAATAAATTCAATTCTCAATTCGAGTCCAAGAATGGAAAGAAGCAGGACATGTCCAAGGTGAAGTGTTTTCATTATCACGAGCATGGGTATTTTGCTACTAAATATCCAAAAAATAAGAAGAACAAGAATGCTGGAGAATCTGCAGCTGGTGAGGCCCTTGCCTCGTAATTTTATCTTGACTTCTCATTGAGCACATGCATGGTGTCCATTACATTGGGATCTGTGTAGTATTTGGATAGTGGCGCTTCCCTTCACATGATAGGAGACAAGGAAATTTTTAGTGACTTGGAGGAGAAATATCTCCAGATGCATATTGAAATGGGTGATGATGGGAGGTACGGTGCTACTGGGATTGGTAACATGACATTTCAGAGGTAGTCAGGTAAACCCTTTCAAGTAAAATATGTAATGCATGTACCAGGTCTGAAAAAATTTGGTCTTTATCGCAATGTTGGAGGATAGAGGCTATGGTGTTGTTTTTAGTGAAGGAAAATATTTCCTACAACATAAAACAACAAGACAAGCCAAGAGGATAGGGATTCAAGTTAAGAATCTCTACAAGCTGGGCGTAGATGGCTACACAGAAATGATGGGCAAGGCAGATCAAGTGGTGAGATGGGATAAGGGCGAATTATGGCACAAGAGATTGGGCCATCTTCACCATGGAGCCTTGAAAGTCATGCAACAAATTTCTAATGGTATTCCCAAGGATACACTTCCACAGTTAGGCACATGCAAGGGATGTACTATGGGAAAATATGTAAAGGACACCTTTCATGAGAAGGAAACCCGATCTTCGGGGATCCTTGAGAGATTTCACACAGACGTGTGTGGTCCTTTCTCTATTGCTTAAACAAAAAAACATAAGTACTATGTCATCTTTGTTGATGAATTTTCTTGGAAGTGTTGGATCTTCTTCATGCAGAAGAAAGATCAGAAATTCTTTAAGTTCTATGAGTTTAAGGCACTGGTTGAGAAATAGTTGGGGAAGTAGGTGAAGGTTCTCAAGAGCAATAATGGAGGAGAATACATCTTTAACGAATTCAAGAAATTCTGTAGCAAAGAAGGAATTCAAAGAGAACTCATAGTGCCTCATAACCCACAAAAAAATGGGGTCATGGAGAGGAAGAACAAAACTATTGTGGGTGTAGCACGAGCGATGTTGCATGATCAAGGCCTACTAATTCATCTATGAGAGGAAGCATGCAACACAATGGTACATGTGCAAAATTGTTGTCCTTATAGAGTACTCGGCATGAGTACACCTCAAGAGGCTTTCACTGGTAAGAAAACTGATGTTTCACACTTTAATATTTTTGGCTCATCTTTTTATGTGCATGTGACCAAGGACACTATGTAGAATATGGAACCAACAACAGAGGTTGGGATTTTTTTGGGGTACACTGAAACACCCCATGATTATCATGTGTATTTTCCAAACAGTGGAATGACTGTCATGCGACAGGATATAAATTTTGATGAGGATAAAGCCATGTGGTTGTCCCTTCAGAGGGAGTTGGACTTGTATGTGGAGGAGAAATAGTTGGTTCCCAAGGATGAGTCTCAAGATGTGGATTAGCCAAGAGGTTCATGGAATGGAGGAAAACACTCATGCAGAGCCATCCATCAGAAATGGTAAAAGGCACACCACGGAAGCTGATAGATTGAGACTTGATGTTGCAGAGAATGTAGGAGCCCCTACTTCATAGTGTAGATGTTGAGCGATGGAAAAGGTATGAATTTGCATTTATTTCTTTATCTTTTTCCTTTAATAATAACTCCTTTGTATTCTAAAATGGTAATATATAGAAGAATTATAATGGAATTAAGGAGATTAGTGATTATTGAAAATTAACTTAATATTTTCCTTTCCTCTATACAGAAAATAGAAGAAATGGGAAGCCACCATTCGAGAGGAAAGGACAAAGAAGAAGTAACTTTTTTCCCTTCAACAGGAAGCCATATCTAGACAAGAAGATCAAAATCGAAGTGCATAGTCAAAGAAAATAAAGGAACAACGCGGCTTCAGCGCAAGAGGACAAAACGATAACTGGAGATAGAAGATAGAGCGAATCCCTCAGATCTTTTGATCCTAAGGGATCGTTGCTTCAAAGCTTATCTTTATTTCTTGTTTTGTTCGCCTGGATGTTATAAAAAGACAATGCTTGTAGAAATCAGAGAGCATGTATTATCATTATTCAGATTTCCTTTTGTATTTTCACTTTGATCACCGACTCTCGTTGGTTAAAACAGAGTGTGATTGCCTATGAACTTTGTTACATATGATTAATATATAATTCAGTTTCTGTTCCATTATTTGATACTGGAGTAGCTCGGTGGTGCTTCACTAGTGGCTAAGGGCATGGCTCTAGTGGATCCACTTGCTATCTGTACATTACTTTACAATTCGAGTCGTGTAATGGTTTTCTTTAGTGTTCATTTTCTCCAGTCGCATTTCTTTACAGAATCCATTTTTGATAGCTTATTGTTTCAATATTTTATGGAATTGGTTTATTGCATAAGCTGTGATTGAATCGCGTTGTTGTCCTTTCCACCATAACAAGATTATTATTCTTTGTAACTTGTATTGATATGATTTTCCAATATAAATCTCCGCTATTCATTATAGAATTTGTTGTTCATTTCCATTAAATAGCTTTGCTGATCATTTATTTCCTATAAGTATTTGGCTTTGCTTTGGAATGTTATTGCAGAGAGAGTGTTTCTTCCATTTCCATTAGCAGCATTATTTAACTCAGTTATCATTTCCAATTAGTTGCTTTAGTGTGGAGTGTAAGATCAACAACTGTAAAGGACATTGGCTATCACTGTCTAAGTTCTTAGATTGAGGATCTTGTTTATGTTTGATTTCATTTACATTAGTTGACAGAGGAAAGAGTTATTACTATTGCATCCTTGACTGGTGATTGCTGAGTGAATAATTGAGTTTAGAGCATTAAGTTTCATGTCATTGCAATTAGATTCCATCTTCAAACATCCATTTACTCTTGTATTTGAAACATTGTACTGGAAATTGGAAAGCATTACTCTTAGATTAAATTTCCACCTCAGACTGAGTACACTCTTGAGATAAAAAATCATACCTGGTTTGATCATTTATGTAGGATAAATAGGAGTTAAAAAGACACCCTTTATACCTCAACATTTTGGCACCGTTGCCGGGGAGAGTGTAGCTATTTAGAAAGAGTGATGTATATTTGATTTTCTCTACTAAGGAAGAACTGGGTATTAAAAACGAAAGGTAAGAACCTGCATAACGAGCGAGGAACATGCTCTTTCACTTGCCCGCTTCATAGCAGAACTGCGTAGAATTTTAAGGTAGGAATGAATGCTTGCGTTTTTTGAATGACTAGAAAATCTAAACAAAACAAAATTCCTCCCAGACCTGAAAAAACTAAGGGACCAGTGACCCTTGGGCGAACAACCTTATCGAAAATATCATTAAGAAAGTTGAATCTTAGCCATTAGTAGGCCTTAGAAAAATTTCTTCTAGACAACCTACTAGCTCCCTTCGGGCCACATAATCACCATCTGTAGCTTTTGCTGAGGTGCATAGCCAAACAGAAGAGACTAAGCAAGATTCTCAAGAAATTGAGAATTCTCACCCAATTTTTTTACAAGAAGGGAACTCTAGTAATCTCCGCGAAGGAGGAGGATAAATAGGGGAAATAGAAGAACCAAGATCCCCTCTTGGAGTAATCCAAACACTAAGTAGCCTAGATAAGGGAAGTGCTGTCAAAATCATCCAAAACAAAGCCGAAGAACCTGAAGAACCAAAATCCCCTCAGATAATAGTTCAGTAAGGGACACTCATTATCCCAGACCAAGGAAGTATTGTTAAGGTCATCCCTACTCCTTCTAGTCAGCCTAGGAATAATTCCCTAGAAATCCCAGAAGGATATTGGCACATATTTGATCAAATGGCCCAGAACCAGCAACCACCCCAAACTTCCACACTGCAATATCCCATTGTGGACACTGCAGTTAATGCACCTATGAAGGCCATTCTTCTCCAGCATATTCCTACATTCCATGGCTTAACATCGAAAGATCCAGATGCATTTCTATTTGAATTAGATGTATTATGCAGGGGGTATGACTATACCACCAATCCCCAAAAGCTAAAAGTATTCCCCTCCACATTAAAAGGAGTAGCTCTACAATGGTTTATGGGGTTAGGTGGAGGTGTTATAAATGACTGGGATAAAATCAAATTTGCTTTTCTAAAGAAATATCAGAATTATTTTAGGTCTAGGAATTAAAGGATGAAATATTTCAGATGACAACAAAACCTAATGAAACGTTGGAGGAATATGTAGAACACTTTCAATACAACCTCTAGAGATCACCTTATGCATCTTTACCCTTACCTGATAATGTGTTAAAAACTACATTAATTAAAGGGATGAAGGAACAATGGGTTGAAACATTAAACATCATGGGCAAAGGTGACATATATCAGGAAAATTTTGCTGACATTATTGATTTATGTATCTGTCGAAGCCCCGAAAATCGGGTCTACAACAAGAGGGATACCCACCCGGTCCAGACCTTGGTTAGCAGCTCCTTTTCTGTTTGGTGTAGTGGGTCCGACTGAGGATAATGGGACCAATTTCCCAATATGTGTGTGTGTGTGTTTGAGAATTGATATTTCTTATCTAAAATTCCTAAGTAAAATGCTTTTATTCTATTTCTAATCTAATCATATGCAAAGTATATTCTAAGAAATATCTAATTCTAAACTAACCCGGGATGTAAATATTTCTATTTATGTGATCTAAAATGATTTCAGATAACAATCGATAATAAAGATCATTCAATTATTATGAGAAAATAATTCAATAAAGATAAACCATTTCATATAAAAAGTTAGATGAAACAGCTATGAAAAACATATCGCATAATAAGCTATTCATATATCAAGCACAAATAAATAGCTATCACCGTACAAAAATGCTAAATGATAACTCAAGTATTCAAACATCAATATATAAATAACTGAACATAAGTATCACTTTTAACACAGAAACAGAAACAGTTAAGAGATAAAAGTACCATTTATAACTGGTTCTACTCATGAGCTAGAAGCAATAATGATTTATCTCTTCCTAATCCAACATCCATTAAGAGTACAGAAATGCAACATCAGTAACAGATATTAGACACAGATATCAATAAATATCGTTCCATTCATTCATCAAAACCTCCTTTGAGGGTGCAGAAGTGCATGTTCTGAGGATAAGTTTTTGACAAATTTCAGGACCCTTCTCTAAATGCATGAGAAGGGTTTAAATACTACTAACTAAATCTAATTATAGTTTATTACAAAAATTTAGGATTCGGTTTAAATGACCGTTCTTTTTCTAGGAAAAAATAAAGTAAAACTGAAACTAAATCTAAAATTGAAAAATATCAACTAACTACTTATGAATTTGATCTCTGAATTTGCAAGCATCCAACATTGTTTTGAGAAGAGGTGGCTGGCCGACTTCATATTTCAATTGTCGTGAAAAGACAGAATCGGCAAGTGTAGGCGCAATATTCTTAGCAGAATTAATGATGAAATTAAGAGTGCTGCATTGACTGTGTGGTTTTACTAGATATGTCCAGTGAGAATCCCAATTTAATCTTGTCAATTTTTGAATTGATTTTGCTTTTTCTTTCTCCTTTTGTTTCCATTATGTTTTCATTTGCTGTGCCTGTGGAAGATATCCCAAAATAGTTTCTGAAATCAAATTAGCCTTGTGAAAATTCTCATTTACACAATCAGTTATATCGCCTGCTGCTGTAGCTAACTCCTATGCCGCTTTCTCTGCCTCTCTGATCTGTGCATCCCAATTATTGAAAAGTATTTCTTTATGACTGTTATTGATAATTGGTGCACCAGCTCTTTTTCCTTCCTCTGTATTTTTCCATGCCAAATAATTAGTAACTCTTTCATTAGTTAAATCATAATCATGTCGTAATTATACGACATGATTAGTGATTTTATCACTTTCTAGACAAAAAGAGTTCCATTGCGAGATTTTCTGGCATAATACATCTTGTTGTTGCAGTAGTTGATTGTTTAAATAAATAGATTCTAAAATAAACTCTGGAAGTTTGGGATCATCTTTGTGCTCTTCTCGGATAATCTGTATTTGTTTCTCTTTATCGGCCAAACTTTTTTGATATTCGATTTTCATCTCTTGAAGCTCTTGCTGTAACTTTTCAAGTTTTACCTGTGCTTCACTGCTAGCATGAGCTTGTTGCAATTGCTGTTGCAGAACTTGAATCTGATCTTCTTTTTCATTTAATAATAGTCATACCTCAGATGCTTTGTCAATAGTTGCGGAGGAATAAGCTCTTGTAATTTGAGATAACTTGGTAATATTCTCAGTAGGATCCGTTGTAGGATCTTTCCATAAGACATCTAATTGTTCTGCATTAGTAGAGATTGCGCTCTCTAAATTTCTCTTTTTCCTTTGCTTCCTGACTACTGCTTTATACTGCGGGCTGTAGAATACATCCAGAGGAGGAATGTCTTCTATATTAAGTACAATTTCAAAAGAGGGAGTGATAGGTATATGCTCTGTGTTTGTTACATTGCTGCTTATTCCCGTGCTTAAAACTTTTGTTGTCTGTACAGGGGTTTGTATATTCTATCCTTCAACATTAAGCAATTCATTAAACGTTTCCCATTCTTTATCTAATTGAGTGCTGGTGGATGGTTGCTGTACAGTGAGAGGTGGAAGATTCAACTGTGGAGTGGTTGAAGTCTGTAGTTGTGAAAGCTCTTTTGATTGAGCTGTATCTTTTATCGAGCCTTCATCATTATCAGTCTTTTTAGAACGTTCAGAAGTTTATTTTTCAGACTTTGACTTAGACTTTTCTATATCTGAGCTTCCACTAAGACTGACACTAGGAGTTGGTTCCCTTGCGGATTCCAAGCGTAAATTTTCCAAAGGGATAGTGGTCAATCTTCTTTCTCTGTAGATTTTAAATTCTTGAAATACTTCTGGGGAAAACTGTGTTTGAGCTAAATGCAAAATTTATTTAAATGAACATTTTTCTTGAAACATATCATCAAAAGGATCTTCTTCTCCAGAAAATAATCTCACCTTAACTGCAGTGGTGAAATCTTTGACAACATCATATGGATCAAATAGCCTTCTCGAAAACTTGAACAGTTGTAAGCATGTAATATTGCTTACCTCTTTGAATGCATGACCAACATCAAACAATGAAAATGCTCCACAGGCTACGGGAAATTGTGGCTAGATGGCCTTCTTCTTATCCTTTAATTCCTTTGTCAAACCTCCTTCACCACAGGTTTGGTATTCAATTTCTCGAGCTATAAGTTTATCTGGAACATACAAGGGTAAAACATGAGGAGAAGCAGAGCTTCGAAAAACCCTCACATAGGTAAACCACTCTTCTCCAAACCATCGTGCAACGGGGAGAATGTCGACTTTTGCTTTCAGGAAAAACCTTGGAGCATCCTTATTATACAATATTATGTACAACGACAACATTATGCCATGGAAAATATTGTAAAAATGAGGAACAAATTTTGATTCCCATAGTTCTTTGTGATACACATGAATAGGCAAAGGATCATGAATTTTCCATTGCCAACCCATTAAAGGGAATTTAGAAACAAAGCAGATAGAATCCATAACATAGGCAGACAGATAAAAAGGAGGATAAATCCTCTGAGAGACAGTCCGTTTAGACTGGTAATTGAAAATAGTAGTGGCTAAATTATCAAACAATATTTTGGCCTAGTCTACAATGGTAGCGTTAACAGCGGCATTTAATAACGGAAGCCATTCAGAAAAGACCTTATTTATGTCAGGCTTTCCAAAAAGTCTACATAACATAGCAGTAGCAAAATAATAGGGAGAGGTGAGTGAACCAGTACTGTACATACCGTGTTTGTCTTTCTTCAATGGTTCATCTCTTTTGGTCCATTCCTTTGTGCATTCCGCCAAATTTGCATTTTCCCTGGCAAATTTCTCCATAAATTGTTTGTTGTAAGTCGCCTGAGGCTCCAGCAAGTGATACATAAGCCTCAAATCTTCTGTAGTGAATGACCCGATGAGCTCTTGATCTGGAGTTCTAAATTGCCTATCTGAAATATCGGTGCTATCCAGCACCCATTTTACCATATATGTATACGGAAGAATTCTCAGTTTTGCTGCTATCCGGTGCAAAAATGAACAAGCCAATTCTGTAAGAGATGCTTCAGATGAATTACTTGAACTTGCAGTAGTCGCGACTTCCATTACCCTAGGATTTTCTTCTTCGAGCAAATTATGCATACCCTCCCAGGTAGTGATACCAACATCCTTTTTGCAAGCAGTATCTGCATACAGGAAAGCCATCTCTTTTTTTCAGAACTTGGAGTTTTCTCTTTCTTTCCCATAATACTCTGTGAATGCTTTGTATAGTCTTCTGCTCCTTTGCGCCTGCGGTTTTACGAATTAAGTGAGATTAATGACATGAGAATGGTGACGGGATAGTTTTAAATGCTGAAGGAGGATGAAATATATTATTTTAACATGAAACAACCTTTCAATCAAAACAAAATCCTTTTTATCGATGATTGAAAATCCATTCATTAACTAAATCATTAAAGCACATAACGGATATTGATTTATGAAAATATTTTCTTTGGACAACGAGCTTTTAAGAATCTGCGACATTGCGATCTACGATTTGCTGTGCAATATCGCAATATCGCAATATCGCAGATCGCAGTTTTCTCAAATCGAAATCATCGCAAGATCGCAGTTATCGCAAATCGCAATATTCACGTATCGCAGTCTCATAGCATCGCGAAATCGCAATATCGCAAAATCGCAATATCGCAAAATATTATATATGAAAAGTATTCGTTAAACATCTTTTCTACGATATGCGGTTTGCGATCAATATTTTAATGCATAGTTTTTTGGGATCGCAATATCGCGAAATCGCAATTTAAAAGATTCTGCCTTACAAAGGATATCTACTTGTTGCGATGGATGCGATATTTTCTTCAAAGAAAAGATTTTATTCTAATTTATCATAAACTTAAGTGTATTTAATGATTTCCTAAGGAATTTCCATAAGTTATGATAGTAAGTTTTATTTGAGAAAGGAAACAAACACTAATTAATTTTTTTAGATTTTTTGACTAAGGGTCCCCTCATATTTAGTATTATTACTAATACTTAAATAAAAAGGGGGGTTGTTGCTGGCCACAACAATTGGCGATTCACTTGGAAGAACCAGTTATCTCTGCTTTTCTTTTGAATTTTCTAAACTTTTCAAAACAGAAAATTTTCCAGAAAATCAAACTTTATTATGAAAAGACAAAGTACATTATGCTTTAATCTATAAATGATATTTCATTTCTTCTATATTCAACTTTGATTATTCACTTCCTCAAGCTAGTCCTTGTATGTACATCAGTCATTACTTAGTTCATAAAGATAAAAACAAAGGCTTCTCTGTAAATCAACTTAGAATATGCTCATTTGTCGTAGGTAGAGCCACTGTTGCCAGCAAGCGTTTATAGCCTCGACAGGGTTACTTGTTACCCAGCAATGATCCTGTATCCTACTTAGAGAAATATACAATTTTCAAAGAGAAATGCATATTCAAACTTATTGCTTTTATTTTTCTTTTTCTTAAAGAACAATGTCTTGGTTTGGTAGTCAATTTATGACAGTGCCATTCACTTGATTTATAACTTTGCTGAAAAAGCTGGCTCGTGATGAGACCCCTTGTCTTTTGATTTATAACAATCTTGAGTCATTGCCTTGTTGTGGTATGCAGTATTGGAAAAGTCAGCAAGCTATAATATATATGATTATGATAAGTCGGCTCGTGATGAGACCTCTTACTCTTTAAGTCAAGTGTATCATTGGATAATTCCCTGAACGTTGTAATTTCCTAAGTGGGGAGGAAATCATTGTTTCCTTAAGATAGCTCTGGATGACAATGGCAGAGTTTTTGGAAAGAATTTTTCTACAGAGAAACTTTGTTTTGTTATTGATACCTTTCATTGGACTGATATGAAACAATCTTTCACTAAAAGTTGCCTTTCATCAAAGTTTTCAAAGTTGAAACTAGTATCATTTCTAGGCTTAAAGTTTTTAACTTTATCTTTGAATAACAATGATCAATATTCTAAAAAGAATTCTATTTGTAAAAGTGAAGAAACAACATCTAAAAAAAAAGAATTTGTATATTTTTTGTGAATTCCAAATGTAACCATTAACAACTCATTTTATTTATGACGATAAAGGAAACTAATATACAAAATAGAAGAATGATCTCCTATGGAAAATATTTTTTGAGAATTTTTCCATTAATAGGCAAAGACTCTCTTTTACCTGTTAAATCCTGTAACATAAAAGTAGATGGACCTATGATTTCTGCAATTTGGAAAGGACCAAGCCACATTCATTGAAATTTCGTATGTTTTCCTTTTTCCTCATGAGCCTTGTCCCATTTTAAAACAAGATCTCCAACCTGAAAGTCTTTTCTGGTCATCATATTTGAATCAAAGGAAGCTTTTACTAATACTTGATGATGAGCATGAGTTATTTTGGATTTTTCTCGTTGTTCTTCTAACTTAATTATTTCCATCTATCTTAGTTGTATGGAAGAAGTTGGTGCTTCATCAATATATTGAACTAAGGCTAAAGAAGGAATTTCTAAATGAGTTGGAAGAACTACTTCTTTCCCGTAAACTAAATTAAAGGGAGAAGTACCAATAGAAGCCTTCTGTGTTATTCGATCTGCCCATAAAGCATATGTTAAAGACTTATGCCAATTTTTATGATTTTGATCAATGGTTCGCTTAATGATTCTAATTAAGTTTTTATTTGTGGATTCAACTAATCCATTTCCCTGTGGATAATAATTGGCAGAGTATTTAAGTTTAAAACCTCTCTTGAGTGAAAATTCAGTCATAGCATTACCATAAAAATACGATGCATTATCAAACATTAAATAATAGGGTAAACCAAACCTGGTAATTATGAACTGATCTATGAATTCGATGATATGTTCAGCATTAGCAATCTTGAGAGGGACTGCTTCTACCCATTTCGTAAAATAATCAGTTGCTATGATAATATACCTATGTTGCTTAGAAGAGTGAGGAACGATCTCACCTATTATGTCCAATCCCCATTGATCAAAAGGCTGTTCAATGTTCATTGGTTGTAATGGAAATGATGGTTTCTTTTGTCTTCCAGCTGCAGTTTGACAAATTTGACATTTTCTTACATAGCTATGTGAATCTTTGAATAATGTAGGCCAATAATAGCTTGCACGAATAATTTTGTGTGCAGTAGCATCTCCAGCATAATTTCCACCTGCTAGCCCATTGTGAAGTTCCTGCAAGACTTTTTCAGCTTCAGATTTCTCCAAACATATAAGAAGAACAGAATCGTAATTCATTCTAAAAAGAACATCATTTACAAGCTGATATTGTTTAGCCTTCAACCTTAGAGCTCTTTTCTTGGTGTGATCAAGATTTGGAGGAGCATATCCATTCTTTAGATAAAAAATGATATCAGCATATAATGATTCAACATCGTTTAGGCTTACCCCATACGTTTGTATTTCTTCAGATGATTTTTCAGAAATCTGTGATGCTCCAGCTATTATTTTTCAAAAGCCTTGACCTCTTACAATATTTGTTGGTTTGATCTCAACATCATATTCTTGTAAGCCAGTAATCCAATTAGCTCTTTTCTCACCCACATCTTTTTGGACTAAAAGATTTCTTACCGCTGGAAACGGTACTATGATTTTTGTATGGGTTTTAAGTAAAAAAGGTCTGAAATACTTGATTGCTTTGAAAACAGCATAAGCTTGTTTCTCCACATCTGAGTAATTCAAGTCAGCTCCCTGTAAATTTGAACTGAAGAAAGCAATTGGGGCTTCTGCTTTGTCTTGATTTGTTTGAGTAAGTATTGCAGCGTAATATTTATCAGAGGCAAATGTATACAAAATTTAAGGATCGGAAAATTTTGGAGTTGCTAAAGATGGAGCATTAATAATTGCTTGTTTGATTAGATTGAATGCTTCATATTCGTTTTGAACCCATTTAAAGTTTGAATTATTTTTTATCATCGCTTGTAAAGGAGATACTATTCTTGAAAAATCTGGTACAAATCTCTTTACAAAATTAATTTGGCCAAGGAAAGATTGCATAGCTTTCTTGTTGTGAGGTAAAGATATTTCAAAAATCTCCTTGATTCTATCAGGATCAATATGAATTCCAGATTTTGACACTATGAATCCAAGAATTTTTCCTTCACTTAATGCAAAAAAGGATTTTTTCGGATTAAGTGAAATTCCATACCTTTGACAACGTTGGAAGACCTGTTTCAAATCTCTAAGATGATTGCTTCGTTTTTTGGAATATACAGTTATATCATCCAAGTAAATTACCACTGATTTTTTAACTAATCCCTTGAAAGCGATGTCCATGGCTCTATGAAATGTGGCACCAGCATTGATCAGACCAAAAGGCATCTTTTGATATGCATAAGTGCCCCATTTGGTTCTGAATGTAGTTTTCAATTGATCATCAGGATGGACTAACACTTGATTGTAGCCAGAGAAACCATCTAAAAAAGACATGAATTCTGATCCTGCAACTGCCTGTAATATTTGCTCCATGGGAGGCAAAGGAAAATTATCTTTTTCGCAAGCTTTATTAAGATTTCGAAAGTCAATGCAAATTCTAATATCTCTGTTCTTCTTTCTAACAGGAACCATATTGGAAACCCATTTAGAATGTCGAATAGGAAAAATAATTTTGGCTTTCAATAACTTATTGAGTTCAGATTTGATCTGATTTTCTAGATTGGGATGGATTTTTCTCAGCTTTTGTTGTACAGGTTTTTCATCATTTATCATTGGAATGGTATGTTGGATAATAGAAGTGTCATAAGTTTTGAGTTCATCGTAGTTCCAAGCAAAGACACTTTTATATTGTTTCAAAAGACGAACATATGCTAATTTTTCTTCAGGAGCTAGACCAAGGCCTAGGTTGATATTATGTGGTTTGGTATCAGTTCCTAGATTTACTAATTCATAATTCAAAGTTGAACTTTGTAATTTTGAATTGGTAGATCTTTTAAATCGGTCTTTCAAATCATAAAGGTCTTCTAACTTGACTATTGACTTTGGAATAGCATTATTAGTGCTATCATGTTGTAATTGTTTGTCATGTTGGTCTTCATCAATTATCTGATTGGTATAAGATCCTTCAGATGTGAGGAAGTTTACAATATCAGGATCATCGTTGAAAATTCTCCAATTGGTAACGTTATCAGGAATCGAAGGTCTAAAGATTAATTCAATTGAAAATCGATCAGGACTAAAGTCTTCTGCGGGAATAAGCTTAGAGGCTACATTGGCTAAGAGGTCTGCACTAGCATTCTGGATTCTAGGAATTGGTGAAATATTAAATGCTATAAAATGTTCAGTCAGATCTTGAACTAAAGATTGATAATGCTTTAAATGACCTGATAAACAGTGTATAGTATTGCGTACCTGTTTGATTACAATTTCTGAATCTCCGAAAACTTGTAGATATTTGATATCTAATCCGATTGCTTTATATAATCCTTGGATTAAAGCCTCGTATTCTGCGGTGTTATTAGTGCATTCAAACTCAAGTCTACAAGTTAGCATAATTTTGTTTCCCTCTGGACTAACCAACACACATCCTGCTCCCGCTCCTTCATTAGACTTAGAACCATCAAAAAATAATTTCCAAAATAAAGATTTATTTACAGGAGTATCTACAACATTAATACATTTAGAACTATCTGTTTGAGAAAAAATTTCTATTTGAGATAAAACAGAATGTTCTAAATAAGGTGAAGTATGAGCATTAAAATTTCCTAAGAGAGAATCAACTGAGTAATTGCCAATGATATTACTGCTGTATGCAACTGGTTCATTCTCTCCTTCCAATTCTGTTACTATGTATTTCTGATGCTTTTCTTGTTCAACCTTTATCTGATTTGGTTTACCATTGTAAGGAAGCCACATATGCGACCAATCGGTTGCAAAGTATCCATGAAATTTTTCTGACCAATCTCTGCTAAGAATTAAGCCATAAAATTCTTGAATATCTGCAACTAAAATATCAATGGCTTGACATACCTTTGGATTTGATGACAGTCGTATGGTAACCTGTTTTAATTCGCCAATCACTTCAACCTGCGATCGATCTAATTGCGCTATGTGTACAACAGATTTTTGTGGTTGAATGTTTAATTTTGCACATACTGATTTTGGTAAAATATTAGATGAAGCTCCAGAATCCACTAAACAGTTATGCAAATTTTTATTGAAAACTTCATAAGTAAGAAGAAATGGAGGAGTATGAGATCTAGATCTTCCTCCAATTAAAGCGATATTTTCAAGATCAACTTTACTAATCGAATTAGTTGGAGGTCTTCCCATCTCATTGGAAGCTTGAGAAATTACAGGATCGGGCAAAGGTTTTTCTGGTATAGCATGTAATTCTTTCAAAAGTACCTTTTGTTGGTGCTTTAACTTGCTCAATTCATACAAAGTGATGTTAGCCCTAGTCTTCTTCATATCTTCTATAATGTTATATTCCATTTCATCCGGAACAATCAGTGTTCTTGATGGAATTGATGAATCTGTTTGGACTGGGCTAGTTTGAATTGCTTTAGATGTCGTTTTCTTGGGTACAACTTTTTCCTTAGTCAATGGGCTTGCGCTCTTTGACTTAGGAGTAGTTTGAGGAGGATCAAGCTGATTTCTACTTCGAGTGCTAACTGGGGATGCTTCTTGATCTTCCTCATCTGGGAGGATGAAATCCCACATACCTTGGACTTCTACAAATTCTTCTTCATCAGTTGTTTCTTCAGTAGCAGTTTCTTCTTCTTCTTCTTCTGATTCAGCATTTGTAATAGCATTTGGTGGCTTTGGATCATTTGAAGGGTTTCTTCTAAAAGACTTAAAAGACTTTTTAGAAGATGTTTCTGCCACTTGTTTCTTAATGTCAACCATTTTGTTAGACATGGTTTTCAAAACTTTTTGCAATCATTCTAAATCAAATGGATCTTTTGGTTGTTTTTTCTTGGGATCTTCTTTAAAAGTGACCTTCTTAGATTTTCGTTCTTCTATTGCATTTTTCTTTTCTAAAGCAATGATTCGTTTCTCTACTGCTATTGCTTCTTTAATATTGTTCTCTAAAGTTGTTTTGTTAGCCCTATCAACAAAGATTGCTATGTTTGATGGTAAAGCAGAAATGTACCATTCACTTCGCACTTCTTCGCTAGGCTTGGAAGCAGTAGGAATTTTGTTTAACAATTTATTGAAACATGAATTGAAATCCTTGACAAGTTCTTTTGAATCAGCTCTAAGATTAGATAAATCATTGATCAATGTTGCTGTAGACCTGTCATCACCAAATTTAGTTAAAAATTGATCTTGAAAGATATCCCAAGTAGTGATAGATCCAGATGGTAACGAGAAATACCATGATCTAGCTGCTCCTTGTAGGGTATAAGGAAAAAGTCGGACAACAGCATCTTCATTAATAACTCCATTGAGGTTTATGGACAGCATAAAGTTGTTGATATGTTCTTCTGCTAGCATGCCTACTTCAGGATTAAACTTAGGCAGCCATTTTTCAGGATGGGCTGGTAATTGACTCAAGGGTGCAGGCATTAAGACCGCCCCTGGATTATTCCATGGAATTTGGGCCATCGCTGAACTAATAATAGAGGAAAGTGCAGAAGATGATATTTGTGACTGAGAAGATGAAGATATTATGATTTGAGAAGGAGATGTGGAAGATTGAGTGGACTGATGGACAGTAATCTGAGGTGGAGGAGTGGATGGTTGACTTCACGATGAAGAGTTTGAGATGGATGATAATGATGAAAGAGTCTCACTATCAGACCCTTTAGGTGATTTCCTAGCTCTTTTTCTTGTAGGTAGAGGTAACTCAGTTGGCTGAATGCCAAGTTTTCGCTCTGTAATATAGTGAGAGGATGAGCAGGATTATATTGCGAAGTCACACTGCCTTGAGATCTATTAGACCTTTGAGGTGATATTGAAAATTGTTGAAGCTTATGAATCAAATATTGAACTTCTAGAGGTTCAATAGCAGATTCATCTGAAAATTCAGGGTTTGTAGCAGTGTCTGTTCTTCTTTCGACTTCTAGTTCTGGATTTAAAATTTCTGAGTGTGATGGAGAAGTCGAGGAAGATGGTGAGGGTGATTTACTCTCAGAAAGTTATTTAGATTTAGATTCACTTGCCATTCATAGTTCGTGGCCCTCCTTCTAGCGCCAAATATGTTGAAGCCCCGAAAATCGGGTCTACAACAAGAGGGATACCCACCCGGTCCAGACCTTGGTTAGCAGCTCCTTTTCCGTTTGGTGTAGTCGGTCTGACTGGGGATAATGGGACTAGTTTCCCAATTAAGTAAAATGCTTTTAATCTATTTCTAATCTATTCATATGCAAACTATATTCTAAGAAATATCTAACTCTAAAACTAACCCGGGATGTAAATCTTTCTATTTATGCGATCTAAAATGATTTCAGATAACAATCGATAATAAATATCATTCAATTATTATGAGAAAATAATTCAATAAAGATAAACCATTTCATATAAAAAGTTAGATGAAACAGTTGTGAAAAACATATCGCATAATAAGCTATTCATACATCAAGCACAAATAAATAGTTATCACCGTACAAAAGTGCCAAATGATAACTCAAGCATTCAAGCATCAATATATAAATAAATGAACATAAGTATCCCTTTTAACACAAAAACAAAAATAGTTAAGAGATAAAAGTACCATTTATAATTGGTTCTACTCATGAGCTAGAAGAAATAATGATTTATCTCTTCCTAATCCAACATCCATTAAGAGTACAGAAATGCAACATCAGTAATAGATATTAGACACGGATATCAATAAATCTCGTTCCATTCATTCATCAAAACCTCCTCTGATGGTGCAAAAGTGCATGTTCTGAGGATAAGTTTTTGACAAATTTCAGGACCCTTCTCTAAATGCATGAGAAGGGTTTAAATACTACTAACAAAATCTAATTATAGTTTATTACAAAAATTTAGGATTCGGTTTAAATGACCGTCCTTTTTCTAGGCAAAAATAAAGTAAAACTGAAACTAAATCTAAAATTGAAAACTACCAAATAACTACTTATGAATTTGATCTCTGAATTTGCAAGCATCCAGCATTGTTTTGAGAAGAGGTGGCTGGCCGACTTCAGATTTCAATAGTCCCAAAAACACAGAATCGGCAAGTGTAGGCGCAATATTCTCAGCAGAATTAATGATGCAATTAAGAGTGCTGCATTCACTGTGTGGTTTTACTAGATATGTCCAGAAAGAATCCCAATTTAATCTTGTCAATCCTTGAATTGATTTTTCTTTTTCTTCCGTCTTTTGTTTCCATTCTGTTTGCAATTGCTGTGCCTGTGGAAGATATCCCGGAATAGTTTCTGAAATAAAATTAGCCTTGTGAAAATTCTCATTTACACAATCAGTAATATTGCCTGCTGCTATAGCTGACTCCTCTGCCGCCTTCTCTGCTTCTCTGATCTGTGCATCCAAATTATTGAAAAGTATTTCTTTATGACTGTTATTGATAATTGGTGCACCGGCTCTTTTTCCTTCCTTTGTCTTTTTCCATGCCAAGTAATAAGTAACTCTTTCATTAGTTAAATCATAATCATGTCGTAATTCTACGACATGATTAGTGATTTTATCACTTTCTAGACAAAAAGAGTTCCATTGCGAGATTTTCTGGCATAATACATCTTGTTGTTGCAGTAGTTGATTGTTTAAAGAAATAGATTCTGAAATAAACTCTGGAAGTTTGGGATCATCTTTGTGCTCTTCTCGGATAATCTGTATTTGTTTCTCTTTATCGGCCAAACTTTTTTGATATCCGATTTGCATCTCTTGAAGCTCTTGTTGTAACTTTTCAAGTTTTACCTGTGCTTCACTGCTAGCATGAGCTTGTTGCAATTGCTGTTGCAGAACTTGTATCTGATCTTCTTTTTCATTTAATAATAGCCGTACCTTAGATGCTTTGTCAATAGTTGCGGAGGCATAAGCTCTTGTAATCTGAGATAGCTTGGTAAGATTCTTAGTAGGATCCGTAGTAGGATCTTTCCATAAGACATCTAATTGTTCTGCATTAGTAGAGATTGCGCTCTCTAACTTTCTCTTTTTCCTTTTCTTCCTGACTACTGCTTTATACTGTGGGCTGTAGAATACATCCAGATGAGGAATGTCTTCTATATTAAGTACAATTTCAGAAGAGGGAGTGATAGGTATATGCTCTGTGTTTGTTACATTGCCGCTTATTCCTGTGCTTAAAACTTTTGTTGTCTGTACAGGGGTTTGTGTATTCTGTCCTTCAACATTAAGAAATTCATTAAACGTTTCCCATTCTTTATCTAATTGAATGCTGGTGGATGGTTGCTGTACAGTGGGAGGTGGAAGATTCAACTGTGGAGTGGTTGAAGTCTGTAGTTGTGAAAGCTCTTTTGACTGAGCTGTATCTTTCACTGAGCCTTCATCTTTATCAGACTTTTGGGAACGTTCAGAAGTTTCTTTGTCAGACTTTTGGTTTAGACCTGTCAGTATCTGAGCTACCATTGAGACTGACACTAAGAGTTGGTTCACTTGCGGGTTCCAAGCGTAAATTATCCAAAGGGATAGTAGTCAATCTTCTTTCTCTATAGATTTTAAATTTCTGAAATACTTCTGGGGAAAACTGTGTTTGAGCTAAATGCAAAATTTCTTTAAATGAACATTTTTCTTGAAACATATCATCAAAAGGATCTTCTTCTCCAGAAAATACTCTCACCTTAACTGCAGTGGTGAAATCTTTGACAACATCATATGGATCAAATAGCCTTCTCGAAAACTTGAATAGTTGTAAGCATGTAATATTGCTTACCTCTTTGAATGCATGACCAACATCAAACAATGAAAATACTCCACAGGCTACGGGAAATTGTGGCCAGATGGCCTTCTTCTTATCCTTTAATTCCTTTTTCAAACCTCCTTCACCACAGGTTTGGTATGCAATTTCCCGAGCTATAAGTTTATCCAGAACATACAAGGGTAAAACGTGAGGAGAAGCAGAGCTTCCAAAAACCCTCACATAGGTAAACAACTCTTCTCCAAACCATCGTGCGATAGGGAGAATGTCGGCTTCTGCTTCCAGGAAAAACCTTGGAGCATCCTTATTATACAATATTCTGTACAGCGGCAACATTATGCCATGGAAAATCTTGTAAAAATGAGGAACAAATTTTGATTCCCACAGTTCTTTGTGATACACATGAATAGGCAAAGGATCATGAATTTTCCATTGCCAACCCATTAAAGGGAATTTAGAAACAAAGCAGATAGAATCCATAACATAGGCAGACAGATAAAAAGGAGGATAAATCCTCTGAGAGACAGTCCGTTTAGACCGGTAATTGAAAATAGCAGTGGCTAAATTATCAGACAGTATTTTGGCCCAGTCTACAATGGTAGCGTTAACAACAGCATTTAATAACGGAAGCCATTCAGGCAAGACCTTATTTATGTCAGGCTTTCCAAAAAGCCTACATAACATAGCAGCAACAAAACAATAGGGAGAGGTGAGTGAACTAGTACTGTACATACCGTGTTTGTCTTTCTTCAATGGTTCATCTCTTTTGGTCCATTCCTTTGTGCATTCCACCAAATTTGCATTTTCCCTGGAAAATTTCTCCATAAATTGTTTGTTGTAAGTCGCCTGAGGCTTCGGAAAGTGATACATAAGCCTCAAATAGTTTGTAGTCCACACAACTAAATTTGGCGGAAATTGGCTTGCTTGGTTCCGACACTTTTGACCAAATGTGGGAAATTTCCCCAAATTTTTTCAATCCCGCCGGCCAAGTCGCTATCACAGGTGTTTATAGAAAAGTGTCGCAATACCGCCACTTAGAAAAGTGTCACAATTGCGACGTTTGGAGGAAGACATCGCAATTGCGACACTATGGCCCAAAGCGTCGCTATTGAGACGACTCCAATCGTCGCAAGTGCGACACAATGTCTAGGTGTCGCCATTGCGACGTTTAGGTACCCGTCGCAATAGCGACGCTTTTTCCGCCGTCAGTATAACGACACTTATATGCGCGCCACATAAAAATACGAAACTTATATGCGCGCCACATAAAAATTCGAAACTTATATGCGCGCTACATAAAAATTATTTTATTGTTTCGTATGCGTCACAATAGCTACATTAACGTCTGATATGACGCGCGCATTTTCCCTCCACTCTTGCAGAACAGCATTCGCCCTCAGCTCTTGCAGAACAACATTTTCCCTCAGCATTCGCGCTCAGCTCTTGCAGAGCAGCATTTGCCCTCAGCATTCTCCCTCAGCGTTTGCCCTCAGCTCTTGCAAAATGGTAAGTTCTTACTGCAGGCCCTTCCTCCTATAGTAGGGTTGACTCTATTTGGGTTTTTTTGGTCAATTCCATTGGATTGTGTTAGGTTGTAGGGTTCTCTCTAGATGTCAGGAATCAAGATTCAACACCCTCTATTATCTTCATCACCCAATACAAGATTTAAAATTTTCCCAAAGAAACGCTTATTAATTTGGCAGCCATTATTTCTCCCTGCTTTAAAAACCCTACATTTAAATGAAAACAAGCATTGCATTTCAACTACAAAAATCTATTAGTGTTCAAATGTACATGTATGCTACATTACTTGCGTACGATATCACGACGCGCATTCGCCCTCCGCTCTTGAAGAACGACATTCGCCCTCGGCTCTCACCCTCGGCTCTTGCGAGAGCATTCGCCCTCGACGTCGCCACTGACTCTTGCGGAACAACATTCGCCCTCGGCCTTCGCCACTGAGCTCTTGCGGAAACCGGCATTCGCCCTCGACTCTTTCGAACAGCATTCACCCTGTTCGCCCTCGGCTCTTCGCAGAACAACATTTTCCCTCGGCATTCGCCCTACATTCGCCCTCAGCTCTTGCAGAACAACATTCGCCCTCAGTTCTTGCAAAATGGTAAGTTCTTACTGCAGGCCCTTCCTCCTATAGTAGGGTTGACTCTATTTGGGTTTTTTTGGTCAATTCCATTGGATTGTGTTAGGCTGTAGGGTTCTCTCAAGATGTCAAGAATCAAGATTCAATACCCTCTATTATCTTCATCACCCAATACAAGATTTAAATTTTTCCCAAAGAAACGCTTATTAATTTGGCGGCCATTATTTCTCCCTGCTTTAAAAACCCTACATTTAAATGAAAACAAGCATTGCATTTCAACTACAAAAATCTATTAGTGTTCAAATGTACATGTGTGCATCACTTATGTAGGGTATTCCTTTTCCACTTTCACATTATCCAAGAATGTGTGCAGTATAGTTCATATTTTTTGTGATTTAGATTGTCTTGAAAAAGGAAAGGTAAATTATTTCCCATGGAAAAAGAAGGTTTTCCATTTTTATAGGTTGTTTGGACTTACGTGGAAAAATTTATGGTATGCCTTTCATATTATGTAGTTTAAATTTGAATTAACGGATTATTCTACATGAAAATATAATTACATATGTGATGTCCTTCATCACTAATTAAAATTATAGGGTTTCAATTTCCTAGACTCTAACTCATCTGATGCTAAATTCTAGGTTCTCATTGGTGGATCACTCTTCCATTGATTTCCTTTCCCTCTGGATCTTGTCATACTTTAAAAGTCATCAATGATACATATATTATTTCGGGTATCCCAAAAGGCTTTATAGTAGAACATATTGTGAAGTTTTTTTGACACTTGAGGATTCTTTTTAGAACTGCAACGCGGTCTATGCTATCGAGTTATATATCAAACAACTTGTCCTTAATAACCACACTATGATGTAGGTTCAACCAGTTTGAACTTGTTGGGACATAGCATATGAAGTTGTGTGATGAGTCCATATCACAGGTCTATTATGGTGACAAAAGTGAAGACACGTAATGATAGTTATTATGTTAACATTACTAGAAACATTTTCGAAATTATCCATGCTATCGAGATGTCAAAATTCTAGGCATTAGGTGTCAATACTCGTAGCTAATAGATAATAATAATAATATAAAAAAATCACAACTTTATTCTTGAAATATGATTGTTACACATTGGTAACCTAGTTCATGAGTTACTATCACCCAAAGATTGCAAAAAAAACTTAAAATATAAATTAAACCAACATGAGAATCCAACTAAGGGTTTCTCGACAAAATCATGCCATAACCTGGCATTTTGAAACCCAAATTTGAATCCATCATAAGTAATACAATGCAAACTCAGATCGATTTTCAATGCATGTTTTCATGCTACACTTATTCTTTGTCTAGATATCATTTTTTAAATGGAACCATTAGTCAAGCCCACAGTCCTTTTTATGTGAAAAATTTCAGCTCTATTTGAGCTCTTTTTTGCTCCACCACCTCCATAAACATATGCAAACATATATCATGATATTGGAATTCCATTACATATGTATGTGCCAATGTTCCATAATCATGCCACATCATCAATTTAAGAAATTTCCATTGAATATCAAATTATGGAGGGGGGGGACTTTTTGCTGCAACATTTGGCTCAAAATCAAGGACCATCTCCGTATGAGGTGAATGAGAACTATAGATATTTGAAGAAGTATATTAGTGCCTTTTCCTCTGGCCATGGAGTCATATATAGTCATCCATCACAAAAAATTGTCTTTGTTCATTCTCACCTTGAAAGTTGCAAAAATTCATGCCCTAATTGAAACGACACTAAATTTGAAAGATATAATAAAAATGCAAGCTAGAAGTGCCCTATTAATACAAAGGGAAAACCTTCCTACCTACCTTAACTGAGATAAATTTTGATTGAATAGGAAACATGATATTTCCTATGGAGTTGATCCAACAACTTGTTAAATGTATGGGACTAAATCATGCATTTGATTTCCAGGGAAACATGCGCATGAAGAGAAAAAGTGCAGAATTAATGGAAAATCCATACATGCCACTTATAAAAACTACACCGAAAGGTCAAAAAAATACTTAAGGCCTTAACTTAATTTGAATCCAAAAATGACAAAACAGGATTAGTGAAAACACGAGAGTGGTGTGGGTGAACAACATAAATAAAAAGTGAAGATACCTTTCCCCAAGATGCCTTTGTCACCGTTGTATGAAAACATGTTTTCCTTTTCCTTTATACATGCAAGTGAATGCATTATAGGTATGGTGTTTTCCCAGAATAGGAGAAGCCTACTTAAATATATCATTCGTGGATTGAATGTTTGGGTGCCTTAATGTGTAATGACATGTTTCCAGGACTGAATTCAATGCAAGGCATATTTGAAACTCTAACTCTGTCTTCCGGTGTCTTATTAGAAATTATTTTAGTTTTCATTTTGTGTTTTCAAGTTAGATATTTTTTTCAAGTTTTTACATTTATAATTTTATTGCAATGTGGCAGACTGATCAGAGCAGTGCAGGAACAACCCCGAGACGGGATGATCGCGGAAAGAGGCTAGCGGAAGAACATGTAAAGTGCCAGCATTGCTCTATCTTCAGGTATTTTAGTTATTTACATAATTGAAATAATATTAATTTTGTTCAAATATGCGGACACCTAGCCATGGTACGCCTGATGATTCCCTCTTTGAGGAAGAGCTTTCTTCATCCCTATCTCCAGTGTTCTTGTTGCAAAAAAAGGCACGAGATGCAAGGTCAGAATTTAATACTTTGATAGACGCGCCTCAAACACCTAAAACAGAAGAGAGGATACAACATCGTATGAGGCAACTAGAAAGATATTAGGTAATAATAAAAAGTAAAAAGGATATTTTTTTTGTTCTGCATGAGATGAATTGTGATAGTTTGATTTTTAATTTTTACATTGACTAAACTAACAAAAAGTTCTTTTGTATGTAGCGTTTTTTGGCATTTGCTGAACCCGGTGTTGGTGGTAGTGGGACACAAGGGCAAGAGATTGCCCAACAACCCTCTCGTACACCTTCTACTCCTTTAGGTGCTAGCCAAGAAACACACCCTGCCCAAGCTGACACCCAGCCAACTGCTGAACGTGTTGGCAATGATGAGGCGGATATGGCCAGCTACATTATTGCGTTTCCTGGAGCTACACGTGTCAGCTCCACAGGGACCATTAATGGCACGTTGTTGGTGAACGATGAGGGTGTCCCTATAAAGCATGTACAACTCCCAGGTAAATTTTAATATTTTAACTATTTCATGTACTTTATCTAAAAAATATTTATCATGATTTTTATTTTTAAATTAATGATAATATCTTCTTTTTCTTTTGGTTTTATTCTGTGTAGGAAACAATGAGTTCTACAGGATTCTGGAGAGCCATGCGTTGGTAATTTTTGGCCCAACCATACGTACAGGGTGGAATTCCCAGAATTCCAACCTGAAAAAAGAACTTTTAGATTATCTAGAAGCCCTTTTGGGGTCGGCACATTTGACAGAAAAGCGGTGGCTCAGGTAGCCGGCAAATATTTGAAATATACCAGGGACACCTATAGGACGCAATTGCAATTTAACCCTAGATATGAGCGTCCTCTCGCGGTTTCAGAGAGTGAGTGGAGAGCACTCATCCATGACGGAAAAGAGAAAAGGGCAAAGAAAGAAGGAAAAATGCCAACTGGACCCGCAAGGTAAATTACAACTTTAATTCAATAGCTTTAATTTTCTTTATGTCTAAATAAAAGTGTGCTACGTCATATCTGACTTCAATCTTTTGATGCTAGGTTGCCTGACACCTCAAAGGCAACCAAAGCTAGGATTGAGAAAAAGGGCCATCACAAGCTAGGCCAGGGCGGCTACTTGAAATTAGCTGCAAGAATTGTAATTAAGTAGCTAAACATCTTATAATTAATTGTATCGTCTTCCAAAGTTTTTGTAATCCTATCAAATATGATTAAAAATACACAATCATATGTAATGTAGGGTGATGACTTCGGAACAGAAACTACAGAGGAAGATAAAAATATCGCTTTCCATTTTGGCTATCAAGCTGTAGTTGAACGTCGCAGAAGCTTGGGGCAGGTCCCAAGATCTACAATGCCTGATAAGGTAAAACATTAACCTTTCAATATTTTTGTTTTCGTCCATAAATTTAATGTCTAACAACTTTGTTTAAATCGGGGGAGCAACACTACCGACGAGGTAAATAACCCAGTTTTAGAGCCAGATGTAGATGATCCTCTCGTGCAACCTGATCATTGTAGTGGGGACCAGGCCGACAATGCTGCTATCAGTGAGGGCCGTGATGGTAATTAATTTCCACTTATAATTTTTTTCTAATTATAC